>JANRMJ010000001.1:92051974-92121612 GCA_025584955.1 Alethe diademata
CAAAAGATGTCTCTTACCTACCCCCCCACTTTTTTTTTTCTTTTTTTTTTTTTTTCTTTCCCCTGGAGGCCTAAGTCACATCATTGTAGCAAATAATTCTCGGTTTATTCCCCTAAAGATTTTTTTCTTCTAGTCCTGTGGAAGGACCAAGCATTAGACATTCCTGGCATGTCCCATGTAGAGCAGTCTAATCTTTTCATTCCCTTTTTCTTGTTTCAATGTGATGTGTAACATACACTAATATGCACACAAAGCCTTGCTCACAGAGAATGGCCCATGACAGTTCACTCTGTTTCTGTCACAGGCAGCAGCTGGCACCTGTGCAAGGTCACCTGCCATTTAAACATTCATTTTTTCTACTGTTAGGGAACTTCATAAGATACCTAAATAGCTGATCTAAGATAAAATGGTCTGGCCATCTTTGTAATCTCTTTCCATTGAATGACTTTGGCTTGCAGATGCTTGCTTGCTACTTTAATTTTGTGCTATTTCTTGTAAAGATGTTGGTATGAGAAAGCAAAGGCCTTCTTTGTTACTAAGGGATTATAGTGTAGGAAAAACCAAATAGCTGTTAGGCATAGGTCACTACCAGTGTTTCATATGTCTATGACTTCATCTAAAGAGCATGAGTTCCAAAGTTCTGTTCTCTTGGAGGAAAAGGAATGCTTTCCCCTGCTTGGTTTCCTTCAGGTACCTCCTTCTTTTCCATGAAGGTAGCAAATGATTCTAGTAACAGGGAACTCACTAAGGTTCATGGAAATTGGTGAGATAAATCTAAGGCCTTTTTTGCCTTAGACATGAACTTTCTTGGATCAAGGTAAAGAGCTTGTCATGGCACAAATCCCAAAAGTGTGATGGAGTTCAGGGAGAAGCAGAAAGTCATTTTGGATGGCTCATGGAGCACATTGGTCTGTTGTAATCCTTATGGAGAGGTGAATTTTTTTATTTCCAGCATATCTCTCAGAATGCAAAGTTTGCCCATGAACAGTTTCCTGGTCAGTAATTGGCTGGAGTTTTTTGACAAGCCTTTCTGTGGTTTAATTGTGTTACTGATGATACCCATCTCCTTTGCTGTGGGACACTGTTAGGGATTCAGGGAAAGTGGTGTAGGTGTGGTACACATAGCCAATATATGCTACTCTTTGCAGCTTGGAAACTGCAGGAGGAATCTGCAAGATGCAGGTCACTGTGTGTATCAACATGGATAAGGGCTGCAGCTGAAGGTGGAAAAAAAGTTTTGTACTTCAATCTTTATCTCTTTTCTCTTATTTTGTTCTACTGCTTTTGCTTCTTTACCTGTTTCTTCCCACACTTTTATCAGATTCTACCTTTATCTTATCATAATCCTAGTGGTATTCATAGAGGGGATCATAGAGAGATTCATTTATCTGCTGAATTACTTGGCAGGTTTGCTGCTGGGAGCTGCCTTATCTTTTTTAGCCTCATCAGTGTCAGGCAAATTGTCTTGCCACATAGTGACTATCATAAATCTTGTTTGATCTCTTCCCACAAGCATGGAACTATCTTAAGCAGTCATGGAGACAATTCCTGATGTCCTTGATGAAAACAGTGGTGGCTGCCCAGTGGATTACAGCAACTGAGAGACAGAAGATTGCAATGTAATATAAACTTGTAAAAGAGTAAAGTTTATACCAAGTATGTCACTTGGATAACATCTTTTTACTACTGGCAGAATTGGACAGGTTATAGAATAGACTTCAGCCATTTGAAAGGAATATGTGAACTGAAGCATTAATTTAATATGTAGCTGCAATCTGGCAACAGGGACATCGTGAACTTTCTAGTCATCTATTCTCTCTAAAGGACATAAATCATAAATCAGCACTTCCTCCCTGAAACTTTCACTAATGCTCATTTTCACATTGTACTCCATAACTTTGAGAGGTAGCAAGAGAAGTCACACAGGCATGTGAGATTTATCTCAGCTAGAGGAACAAGGTATAAAATAGGGAGAAAAGATGGGGGTGCTTTTGTGAAGAAGTTCTGTGGCACCTTCTGATTGTCAGGGAGGTACACAAAAGCAACAAGTCCCCCCCTTCCCCAAGCCCCTCTCTCTCAGGGGTGCCTGGGTTTGCTTTGCCCAAAGGGTCCCTTAAGGGTATCCAGTAGAAAAATCACCCCCACAAGAGGAGTGTTGAGGGCACTCAGTCCCAGGAAGTATCCTTGCCTGGCATCACAGCACCAAGGGAAGGGCTTCTACTCAGAGACCCACCAGTCCCAGAAAAACTCCACTGTAGGAGGGTTTCTGGCAGGGTGTGTATAACCTGGTCAGGTTGGGGCTTGTGGTCATGCAATGGTAACAGTCAAGAAGCTTCTCTGAGCCTCAGTGTGTCTGTGTGTGTGTGTTCCTGCCACTAAAGAACATTATCATGAAGGGGAATTTAATGAGAGCACATAAGTGAGTTTAATGAGTTAGCTTAAAAGGAATTTTGTAATTGACACTGAAATCGGTTAATTTTATTCATTGCATTTAGAAAACTCCTGTGGATATTATAGGTGATGCATTTTCTAGTTTGCATTTTAAGAGAATGTAAGGCTGTGGAAAGTACTTCCTTTAGGCAGAGATACTCTAAGTGGGTCAAGAATGGTGCAAGGTGCATCAGCAACTTCACCCTGGGAATGTCACCTGCAGACATAGGCAAGTAGCTCCCCAGTCATGTTCTTTCAGTTTAGCTTCTTCTAGAGATAGTAAGGATGATGCAGCAAGTTAGCATCATCATCATCCAGAAATTCTACCCCACAGTAGTAGAAACCTGAAGTGTCATTACTTTCACATTTATTTAGTTAACTGTGGGGGTAAAAAGGTTTTGACATGCAAGCAGTTCATGCCTGTGTTGCCTGCTTTTCAGTTGTGTGGCCTATCTTATTCTGCTGCCTTGAAGTTTATAAGGTAGCATATCTTATCTCATAATGAAAGAAATCTATGTTGAATTTCTTTGACTGAATTTTAACCAGTGACTTGAAAGGTGTTTTCTACAAAATCTCTTTGAGTATCCATGCATATGTCTCATTTAGAATTTCGTGAATGAATTCGCCATCTGCTTTACCCAGGTCTCAGGGTTTTTTTCAGTGAGAATATTGACAGAAGAATATCTGTGGGAAAGGGTTTGATCCCAGCAGGACTTAAGTGATAAGCATAGTTAAACATGTGAGCATACATTTGAAATGTCTGAAGTTCACTCAATACATAATTTACGTTCTGTGTTCACATTTCCCTCATTGACTTTTTGAGAAGGTGTATCCTTGTGTTCATTGGAAAATTTCTTTATCTTTGTAGCATTTATATAGGAAGCATTGATCTTGTCTTAAAGCGCCTTCAGTCATGTAATGGAATGAATGGTAAAATACATCTTGTAATGGTTCACGATACGATTATTGTAAGAAGGGTAAATTTGTGAGGTCTCTCTGAAAAACACTTCTTTTTTTCCCCTGAAAAGTGAAGTTTAATGATTAGAAATGGATTTTGAGAGGAATTCTAGAAGTAGCTGAACTGCTGCTTCAATTTTGCTGGGTTAGCTGAGCAAAGCGAAGTGTTCATGTCCTTTTTCCATTTTCCTTTTTCCAGTCAATGTATCCTGAAACTGCAGCAGTAAACACAGGGGTAGTCAGGCAAATGTCCTTTCTGGGTATCTGCTCTCCCCATGTGGTTACATAACTGCTCTCTCCATAGGGTTGCACTGATGAACAATCTTTAGTTTGTAGGTCAGGATTATCTAGTGATACGTGCTTGGTTATCACTGCCCTAGAGACACTCATTGGAGAGCCAGTTACTAAGTATAGAGTTCCAGTTCACACTTGCTGTTGACCCCGGGGATTCTGCATTTTTGTCTTGAATAATGTTTTCACAGATTTCACAGAATATAATGAGGTAGGACTCACATGGATCATCAAGTCCAGATCTTTAGTGAATGGCCTATACAGGTATTGAATGGGGATTGAACCTATGATCTTGGTGTTACTTAGCACCATGCTCTAAGCAGCCTTTTCAGTAGCAGTCCAGCTATCCTCTAGCAGTTCCTATTTCCTCAGTGAATTCTATTCCAAGCTCCTTATTTTCATTATACCTGAGTCAATCCCAGTGTCTCTGTATCCTGCTGCATTAATTCTCACAGGATATAGAAAGAAAATTTCTTGGGGTGGTTCCACTGTAAGATGTTCAAGTGGGGTTGGACTTTCCTTCTAAGGATTGCATAGAAAATGCTTTGTATTTCACTTCCTATTGTTTCATTACTATAGTTGGAACAGTTGCTCAGCTAATTTGAAGCAAGAGATTGCTTTGAAATGTTTCTTTTGCCAGTACATCTTCTTCAGTGAACCAACAGAAACCAACAGTTTGTGTAGATTTTAAAACTCTTCATTGTCTCTGCTCTGCAAATGACTTAGATATTTGTCTTTGATATCATAACAATGTTTTTGTCTAGTTCTCCCTTAGAACTGCTCAGTTTTCTATACCACATGAAGCTGGAGAGATTCAGAAAATGTTCTGCTTCACTTAAAAACCTCAAAAAGGCAAAGTTTTGGGGCAGCAATCCCAAGTATTATTTTTATTATAGGGTTTGGAAAATCTCATAATTTGTATTAAGCGTTTGGCAGTGCAACCTTTGGCAAAGTGGTTCCTTAGTGTAGATTTGTAGAACTGTGTGCAGGCTCAAAGAAAAGTATAGCTATGGCAACACAGGGCTAGTATGTTTGTATAGACTGTGTTGATACAATTTGGAAGCTGGAAGCAAAGTGTTAGCTTGGGTATTCTTCTAACTATTCTGCACAGCACACAGTAAAATGTTAAATAATTTGATTAAAAAAAAAGAAAGCAGCCCCGAGGCAGAAAAGCTGTAAGCATTCTCAGTTATTAGATAGTCCTCTTCTAGAATTAAAAAAAAAAAAAAAACAAAAACAAAAAAACTACAGCCTGCACCGATTCTGAAATTGACGTGCAGCATCTGAAGGTAGCCAAGGAACAGTCTATTATGTATGTGATGAGGTTAAATGATGCACAACTGTAATATGACAGAATGATACAATATTTCTTATACACCAGGGACAAGAATAGTCCAGTTTATGTTGAAGCCCAATAGTATGGTATAATGGATCTAACTTGCAGTAAGTGGATTAACCTTAAGTAGTATGCAATGCCAGTGATAGCTTAAAGATGATTCTAGTGTAGTAAGATTCTAGGGTAGTAAGAAATAAATTATTTTCTGAAATAAAAATCAAGATGTACATTGCAGCAGCAAATTTCTGCTAAGATGGAAACATGATAAATCATTATGGTGTTAGAGAAAATGCTCTGAAGAATAGATGATAAATATTATTGGAAGAAGTAGTAGTAGTAGTAGTAGTAGTAGTAGTAGTAGTATTACTAAATTACAATAGTTGTTTGGCTGCACAGCTTCCAAAAAATTACACACTCAGTGTTCTAGAGTTAGGGAGTCATTGCATGATGTATACTTCACTCAATCAGGCATTTGCATGTCTTTATTTGTTTCAAATGTTCTCTGTAGTGCATATAAGAGTAATTTATTTTGGCAGCTGGAAAATATGCTTAAATCTGTAGTATACATTGATTTGTAATTTTCTATTTTCTTGCATGCTGATGGCATTTAAAGACTTTGAATTGTTCACAGCAGTAGATGTTTATTCTAGGGGAGGTATAATAACATTCTTACACACTCAGTTGGATCTTGTTAGTGCACCCTACTGGTTTTGGTATGTCTTTGAATAAATGGATAGATATGGACAACACAGACTCGTGCAAACTCATAATTATCTGCACTACGTGAGACATTTGAAGCAATATTGTCTCAAAACCCTATTGTCAGGCACTGCAGGGAATAAAGATAAAACTGCAGTGCAAAACAGACTGCCTTTGGCCAGTGGGGAAGAGGTGTATTTGTAGAGAACAAAAAACTGCATCAGTTAGTGGGATGACTCAATGAAAATACAGTCATCTGTCAGCCAAAAATTACTGCTCTGAAGGAGATAATCTAATAATGTAAGTCTCTTATGCAGTCATCATGTTTTGGAATGTGACTGCATAGTGCATCTTTCTCAGTGTACTTTGTAGTCTTTTCCCTACCTGGCAAAATCTAGAGTAGGCAAACCTAGGTAAACAAAGCCTTCCAGAAAGTGGAAATGGGATATTAGTAGTGTAAAAGGAGAAGGCAGTTTACACTAATAATATCCCATTTCCACCTTCTGGAACGCTTTGTTTACCTAGGTGGCTGTGTTTAGTAATGTTTACATCTAAAACATGGTGAATATGCTGTTATCTCACATATCGAGTATAGATAATTATTTTGCCACTTCCTGAGGTATATCTCTGTTCTGGGATCCATGGGAGGAAACCACCCCTTTAAGAGGAATGATGAAGCTGAAAGTGACTGCAAATTGTTTTATAAAAGTTGATCTGAAGTTAACTTCTAAGAAAGTCGTGCATGGTTCTAGAAGGCAACTGGTTCAAGGCTGTGATAACTGCAGTACTTATATGCAGTCACTCTATCAAGTGTCTAGGCTCTGTCGTAAGCAACTTTTAACTTTTCCTGTGACACTGTCCTTCTGATGCTGATGCCTTCAACATATTATGGTGTCCACACAGAAAATACTTGAGTTATCCTAAATCTTTCAAATAGGTAGCTTTATAAGGAGTAGTTGTGAGTGGTTGATGGTTGCCACTTCTTAAGATTATCTGTTTTCTGAAATTTCAAGACAGAATTTTATATTACAGAGTTTAATTTAACATTTTTCAACCCTGCCTTTTTGTTTTTGAAAGGTACTGATTTCCAATAAAATGCCTAACATAATTGCCCCTTTGCCCATCCAAAAATAAAAAGCCATTGTAATGCAGGTACTTCTTGACACTTTAAAAATATGGGTGGTGAGAATAAAAAAAATACTTCAATGTAAGTAGATCAACTTAATTAAATTTGTTCGTCTGTTAAAATCTGCCTTGTTAAGATAGCTAGATTCTAAGGAGTCTGACTTGGAGGAGAAAAAAAAGATACTGATGTCTAGTACAATGTACATGACATCAGTGCAAGTAGATCAACTTAATTAAACTTGTTCATCTATTAAAAGCTGCCTTATTAAGATAACTAGATTCTAAGGAGTCTGACTTGGAGGAGAAAAAAAAATACTGATGTCTAGTACAATGTACATGACATCAGTGCAACTAATCTTTTCTTAGTGCTTGTATTTATGACTCTACTTGCATTGCCAACAATTCTTTCCAATTAAAATGAATATTTTAGCATGGACAGGGAATAAAATCTTTGTATTGAGGTAGATTCTCATAATGCTTAATACCTTGTGGTTTCAGAACCTAATTGCAGGAGTGGTACGTTGACAGGCAGGTGACAGATGTATTCTTCTGTTTGTCGTTCCTGTGTTACAGTAGTTGAGGAAAAAGAGTCAACTTGTGGAAATGCTCATGATAAGAGGTACCTATTTTAGTGCAGTATTTTGTGCAGAGCCTTATAGAATGTAAATACATTAAAAGTAGCTGCAGTGATTAAAAGTCGTTGTGCCAATCTTCCTCTTAATGGCAATTACCTTTTCAGAATGACTTCCATGCCTTTCACCTTAGCATTAATACTTTAGCTGGGGGATATTTTATACTACATTTCCCAGCACACTTATGTGGCTCACATCTGAATATTCTTCAAATAAATCATAATCTCTCATTTTGATGCCAGATTGATGGCTTTTGACTTTCTCATGTAGTGTCATGATCAATTCTTCTATGAAGTGCCTTATTGTACAAAGCTGCATAATAATGTATAAAACTGTGTATTATTTATTATTTCTATCCTGAGGCCCTATTATTTCATTAACTCTCTGGCCTTTCCTGTCAGATCTTATTGTTTCAGCAGAATATTTCTGCTGCAGAATTAGGATTTTGATCTCAATATTGATATGTGTTCCTGCATTATCTTATTTATATGTAAATAGAGTTTCTTTAGTGTTTTTAGTAGGAACTATTTATTTTTTGCAGTTCTTTCAATTTCTGATGATGTTCCCTTGCTCACACAACCAAGACTGACAGAAGTTTTGATGTTTAACAAACAAAAGTTCTTGCTAAGTAGGATCAAGAAATGAAGGTCTGCTTGAAGTTTTTCTGTAACAAGACAAGTAAACTACAATTGTTGTAGTTTAGGACTCAAAATCTTCCAGTGCAAACCAGGATTTTAGTTCTCAAAAAATGCTGTGCTAATTCTAGAAGTTTTGACTTCTGAGCAGGTTCATCATTTAGGTGTCATGACCTTTTCCTTCAATAATTCTTAGCTTTTGCTAAAAATGCAATAACTTGTGTATAAATGCTTCAAGATGCCACTGATATATCATTACTTAGGGCAATGTAGATTATGCTGATAATACAGTAGTCTCAGTATGTCAGGGAAATTAAGTGCTTGAGTTCCTATACTGCACAAAAGTACTGATGTTACATGTGCTAAATTGTCCTTCAGACTGAAATTACTGCTATGATCTGCACGATTTGTTGGATGAGTGCTTCAAACACCTGCTTGTCTGTGTTGTATTTTAACTGTGCTGTCCCTTCTGGTATTATTTGAAGGCTTTAAGCTGGGCCTGAGGTTCACTGGAGACCCAGTCTTTGACAAACGGCAGCAAGTGTTTGCCATGAACCTACAGAGTGATGAAAAGTGCTGTGATGATCCTTTTATTGTGTTGCTCTTCTCCATGCTTGATTTCCCTTTTTCTCCTCAGCATTCTGTGTATCCCTCTCCAGAAAGTAGCTTCCCACTGTCTCATGTCTTTCAGCTATAACTTCTGAAAATTGTTTCATCTGTCTTTCTTGGTTGCTTTCTTGGATACAAATAGGGTTTTGTATTGGGACTACTGCAATTTTAGTTAAGAAATGTGAAGCTAAAGGAAAGCTTTATTTTATCTTTTGCTCCTTTTAGTTTGAAAGCAAGTTTTTTGTTCCTTATTTGGTGGTTCTCCCATCTTTCTCTCTTGGTTCCTTCTCTGGTTTTTTTTCAGCACTGAAAGAGTGTCTTTTTTCAGTGAGGATTTCACTAGAAGACTGCTTTTATTCTGACTTCAGACCTTTCCTTCACAGTCACTTTTTCCACTGAACATTTGGAGGAAGTTTTTTTTCTTCATGTATGTCTTCCCTCTACAGTGTTCTCTCTTATTCAGAATTCAAATGTTTATAAATAGCTGGACAAAATTTGACTAAAATGGAGCATACCTGAATTGTGTATGGTTGTCCTAGGCTCTCCTTTTCTTTTTTTCTTAGATTGATTATGAATATAAGGGACTGCAAGGTCCTTCCCTCCACTGAGGGATTAGAGTAGGCAAATAAGTGGCTGCTATTTTGTCTTTTAACATTTTGTTGTTATTTATAATTTCCACCTTTATTGAAATTCTTCTCATGGTTGGTTGTTCTCCTTACAAACCCTTTTGAAGGGCCTTCAGCAGTATGAGTAGACTGTTATCAGCTGGATCTTATTTGTCCATCTGCTTCTTGGTTCTTTTCTAAAATGTAGAAAACTGGAAGCTGTGATTCTGCTGGACAAAAGCTTTGCTGATTCTTCTTTGGTTGGTCATGCCCACTTAAAGTTGTTCTGAAGAATTGTGGTTGTCAGGTTTATTTGTTTGTAGTTTCTGAATCTCACTTGGAGGACATTAAAATTTGCAGCATGATTTCAAATCTTCTTTTCTTCTGGAACATAGACATTTTAAGGATCAAAAGTTTGAGGACTATTTGCTTCAATTGCTATCTTTTATGTCATTTTTATTGTTGGGTAGAAAAGGGGTGGGAGGTACATTGTGAGTGAAACAAGGGTCTTGGTCCTTGTATTCCCCTGCTTGCCTAGGGAAAAATAAGAAGACTTCCTATTCTCACTCACAAATAGAAAATTTGTGCTGTTTTGGCCTGGTATTGACTTGGCGGCTCACAGAGGCAGCACAAAAATAGCTCTTGAAATTTCAAGTAAACTTTTTAAAGTATAAACCCACTTATATAACTTGTATTTCTGAGTTATAGACTAAATTAAAACTTTGAGTGTTGAAACCATTCTTGTTTCCCAATACCCCCTCCTTCTCTCCTCTCCTTCCCAATTAAAACACTGCAATAGAAAAGAAGATTGCTGCCCATTCTAATTTGGTGTTTATTACTACTTCTAATCTGTGGTTATAGCACATTTCAAAGTCATCTCCTGTGGGGAGAGCGGCTGCTTCCACATTCTTGCTTTTTTACTTGGTTGCTAATACAACATATTTGATCTCACTTGAAGGATGATTTTGCAGTTTACAGAAGAGCTGATGTGAAATCTCACAAATAATTTTTACCTAAGGTTAAAAAAAAAAACCAAAAAAAAGCTATACTGCAACCAGGCTCTGCAATGACATGGTATTTGCAATGGTCCTACTGAATCAGGTTCTGTAAACAACAGGGTCCAGTCACAGCTGATAATATAGAAGCTACAGTTGCTTCTATATTTTTCTTTTAATAGAACTTCTGATAGCCAGAGGAAGCCCTTCCCAGCACCTGAATGGCTAATGAAAGGACAATTTTTCACATTTTTCAGCATTAGGATGTGACAGAACATTCAAAATTTCTCTCTGACAAAATTCCTCAGTTTAATTCCTTGAAATATCTGTATTTTATGTATTAGGTGGAAGCCCATGTTATAAAAGTTCATTTGAAAGTTCTAAAACTCAGAAATATTCCATATGCCAGCAATATGGTGGCTGTTTAGAAACATGTATATTTTTCTTCTGTGAACTTAACCAGTTGAGTTTCTGTTGGCTTGGCTTGCTTTGTGTCAGAGTAAAATTAGAAGTAATTAGAAGTAATTAGAAGTAATTAGAAGTGAAGGCATTCTGAGTGATTCTGAGTGACAAGTTGGGCATGCCAGGATACTGCAGATGTAGAGGTGATGGAAATGTACTATTTGTATCTGTTGTTACTTCCAAAGTCACAACATGTAAATTCTTCATGGGCTTTCATGAGATGTTGGTTGTGGAATGTTTTGGGGAGATATTTCCAAAATCTTCAAGGCTGGATTACAAAAATTAATGTAAAAATAATAGCTTCCATGGTGTGGGTTTTTTTGGATGAACACTTGGTCTATATTGATCTACTAATTTTTTAATCATTGTAATGGAATATTACACTTTAGGTAAGTGAAAAGGAATTAGAAAAATCCTGGCCCATTGCAAGGGGCCCTTACAGAGCTGCAAAGAGAAGGCTCTACTTCGACTTACATGCAAGATGAAGTTTTTTTCATAGCACAAAATACCTGCCTTGTGAATTTGGTTTAGTTATGGGAAACAGGAGAGCAAGTAGTAAGTTGGAAGGTACCTACTGAGGAGCTGGTGATAAATTTTCAAACAAGAATGGAGAGAATATATATGGGCTGGTTTGTGTGCTATAGCTACCCTAGTGAATTTATAATTCATGACACATCCTCACAGCTGGAAGTAGTTTTTGAAAGAATTAGCCAGTTTTGCTTTTACAATTTTATTAAAAAAAGAGATTATTACTTTTGAAAGTATAGGAATGTTCAGTTAAGAAAGTACTTGCGTGGAAAGTAACTGCTGTGACTCAGCATGCAGCTACAATGGCCTGTGGAGCTAAATGTCAAACAATCAATTGGTGGCCTTGCACATCCTAAATTGTTACCTCCTGCAGCCCTTGTAAAGTAGTCACTGTGGTGGCAGCATTTCTACTGGGTTTAGAGTCCTCAAGCACTGCTCAAATGCAGGAGAACCCTTGGAGTGAGCGGGATATGTAAGCAGACACACAGCTAGGTCTGAAGTTTCTTTGACAGTGTGGTAGAACTGCCTTCTGAGGTGGAAAAGGACTGTAGAATTGCCTCTTTTAAAGTTTTAGGTGAGAATCTCAGCTGTTCTCACGAATAAAAGTGGAAGTGCAGGACTTGCCTACAAGATCTTGCTTTGGGCTAAATTTTAGTCTGAGTCTGGCCTGATAATAGAGCCTACAAATATTTATTTTAGAGCCTATAATACTTAGAGCCTGTAAATACTTTCTCCTCGTTTCTCTCAGACCTTCATAAACTACATTGCTGCTGCTTGATTTTATTCCTTTCCTGTTTGGTTTGTTTGGGTTTTTTTCCATCAGTTTATGTAAACTTGAGCTGGAGTCGAGCATGGGTTTTGTATTTTATTAAACAGCTTAAGGCAGAACTCCTTTATCCGATATCTAGACTTCCTGATCTTATTAATAGTGTCTTATTCATGTGTGACAATATTTTATCATGCAGTACTGATGTACCCTGTACTAATATTGCTTGTTTATTCAGCTTTTACTATAATATATGTTAAATTGTAATGAACTCTTTGAACTAAGTTAGCATTTTAATGAAACTGTGCCATGATATTTAAGGCACAAGTCTAATGCCTTAGAATGCATCAGCCAAAGGCAGAATTTGTATTCCTGCACAACATTTATTCCAAAAGTAATAATTTCTGGTAATAAGAAACTGAAAATGGGATGATGTGTGTTTAAAGACATTAGGGTTGTGGCCATGGAGTGAATTGTTTGACTATAGTCCAAGTCTTTTTCAGCAGGCTGTCTTTGAGAAGTCTTTGTTTCTTCTGTTTTTCTCACTTGACAGTGGTTGAAAGAGTGATGTTTAGGGAGAGCAGAAGGCTAGAGCAAACCTGTAATGATTATTTGACAGAATATTCTCCCTCCTGCTAACCATTTTCACTGTAGGACTTCTAAAGCTGAATTTGGTTTCTATTCATTTAATAGCTCATTCTGTTGTCAGGGAGCTGTCTGTGGAGGATCTACTATCCCTGTGCCTTCTGTTGCAGATTTCTTTTTGAGTCTCTCAAGCAATACTTCCCAACACCTCTGATTTCAGGGCTTCTCTGAGGAGAAAGACACTGACCTGATTTCCTCTGATATTTAAAGCCTCTCCTGTAAGTCCTCTGGTACCAGTACATACACCACTGAATGGATGAAAAAAGAAAAGAATAAACATCCTCAAAAAAAATCATTGCAGTGGATGCACAGTGAAACAATGTATTATTCAGTGTTTACACACTGTAGAATATTGTGCTTGTGTTCTGTCATTCTCATTGTAGTAGATAATTGTGTGCCATATGCAAGTAGAGGAAGGTTGAAATACAAATGTACCCAATGTCTGCAGTTTCAAGAAGAATGAGTTAGTGAATTTGATTCTGTTTCTGGAGGAAAAAAGAATTTCAAAAATACTTTAATTTAGGAAAGTGAACAGGAACCTGCATTTCTTTGGAATTTAAGTCTTCCAAAGTTGCCTACTCTAAATAAGTACCATAAATATATCACTACTGCAGTGTTTTGTTTTTTTTTTTTTTGTATTTGCCCTGTGGGGATGCTTGTATGCATATGTATATATTTACTACTTTTAAATGATAGTAGGAAACTGGTGATCTGATTTTACAACATATGCCCACCATGTCTAAGCACACAGGCTATTTGTTAAAGTGTTAATACACTACTGATTTTCTGAAGTTACATGCATGTTCTTCACTGAAGGGCTGGCTGGGAACCTAAATCTTTGTGCTCAGTGGTTCCAGGAAGGTGTTGTGGATGCAGTCTGGCATCTTCATAGTGCCAGATGCAATCTCTGTGTATCATTAGGAATAAACAACTAAATGGAAATCTTCCTTGCAAAAGAAGAGGAAAAACACTTCACTTAATATCTTTTGAAAGCAGTTGTAGATAGCGTCACATACAGGTTAGCAATAATTTACAAGTTTTCTGTCTTCTCTGAGTGGAGGATTTTCTTAGCCTTACAAAACAAGTTGTGAGAGATGGAGGAAGGAAACATGAGAAAGATTAGACTGTTTTAATGTCTTGTGTTTTTAAGCTTAATTAAAATCAATTTCATGTTTTTGTTCTGCTAGAAATAAGAACGACTAACATATATTCCACTTTAATACGGTTTTCTTTGAAAATGTTTTTGCATGAGCTCAAGACAACCGTGCATTTGCTAGTCAGGAAATAAATGAACCATTTTTCACTTGAATTCATTATTTTGCAGGTCACTGAGGTTGATAGGGAAGATACAAGGTAACAATGCTCTTTTGAACTACCCAAACCCCTCTGAATCAATTTTTAGACCATGCTTTATAAAATTTTCATGTAATTAGTGTAATTTTAGGTGCTATGTCTATTTATTTAAAGTAACATGCAAATTTTACCTTAAGTAGTTTGAGTTCAAACAGTTCCAAGAACAACACTGATTGCAGTGAATTCTGGCCACTTTTTGCTTAGGCTTATTTATAAAGAAGATGTTTCCTGAAAGCTCTTATTTGGGAAGAATTAATGGTTACTGAATCTGTTTTGTTTAAACCAAATAAAGACCTTACTTGAAAGCCTACACAGCTGCTTACTTGCTTACTGATTTGGGGGAAGTAATGTCATTGGAAGGGGTATTAAAATATATGTTGAAACTGGTGCTGTAGTTTACAGAGTTTTTTTTAAAAACTCTATTTTTATCTTTTGGACATGGTCTAAATGTTTCAAAATTTTTTTAGTTCATACAGATCTGATATTTACCTTGCTTCTTCTAATCACCACGAACAGAATCACACAGCCCTGTTTTTCCCTTGCAAATTAATTACAATTAAATACAAATTCAAAGGACTTCTTGGCTTTTATCTGCCTGGATATGCTCCTCATCAGGAGGTGAATTACTAACTTGCACCTACTATTTTTCATGCCTTCTAAGGAAAAAGGATTTTGCTAAAGTATTTGAAACTAGTAAATGAAGCCCAGGCATTGGTTGTGATGGCAGACATATATTTCTCCGCAGTGACTGTTCTCTGCCTCTGGCCTTACCACCATTTGGAGAAATTGTCTCTTTGGCCTTTATATTCATAGCTTCTTTATCAAGTTTTCTAGCTGATTTAACAATTATTTCCAAATTTGGTATTTAATTGTAGCAAGTTCTTCATTCTCATTTCATATTGGTTTTCAAGCTCTCCTGCTATCTCACAGATGCCTGGCATGGGCTCAGTTTTAACTCTTCATTTATATATTCCCCCAGGGTTTGAAAGAAAACACAGAACTAGCATACCCTGTGTGATCGCATTACAGTTTCTAGGATAGCTAGACACTGCCAACAAACAGCCTTTTCTACTGAGCATGATGCTCACTGTAACGCATATTAGAGAATCAAACAGGCCATCTGCAATCAATGGAAAAAAGTAGGATGCTAAGCTTCGATGAGCACTCAGATGATTGTGGATCAATTGTGCAAAGAATTTGAGGAAAGTTAAAACAGCTCATGTTTACATGAGTTTAATGCAGTGGATAAGCTGTTGATGCCTTTTGCAATTGCATTAAGCCCTGTATCCATTCCAATCTCCTTGGCCTTAGTGCAAGGATCAGCACAATGGTGTGTGTCTCTTCTGTAGCACTTATCTCAAAACTGGCAGGACGTGTGTAATGAAGAGAGGGAGTCAGCTGCTGCCTCTTACAGGATGGCACAAACCTTAATTGGGAATTCAGGCCAGGTGCAACTGGGTGCAGCACTGTGGGTGTTTATTCTTTGAGTTAGGCAGTAGCCTATGGCTCTCTGAGAGATTGGGATGGAGGGTAAATACTACTGCTGTTGCAATTGATTTTGGTTTTTTTTAATTGGCCTTGGATTAAAGAAAGCAGTGACCTGGGCCTTGTATTGGAAATATCTAATCTATTAAGCAGTAAAGCTTAATTTATACCTTATAACTTAATTAGTTGTGGTTATAAACTCATTTAAATCAGGAGCTTATTTCTTCACAAGTTATATGGGAAACCGAAGCCCCTTACTGAAAACTTATGGAGGATTAATTTCCTAAATTGCCTAATCTTTCTGATCCTTTTCAGTGAGAATCCTCTGCTACTTATAGTTGTATCAGGTCTCTTGAGAAAATGTACATAATTTTATAGACTAGAAAGTTTTTTGGGTTTTTTTTGTGGTTGGTTGCTTTTTAAGCAGCTGTTGTGTTATCGCTGTTTGCTTTTCACAGTAGTCTCATACTGTGGCAGCTTTGTTCAAGTATGTAATACTTGTATTATTATGTCAAGCAGCAGGAGTCTTTTGGTCAAAATGCTGGAATACTAGAATATCTCTATACTTCTGTTTGTAGGGCTTTTGGTTTATCATTAGCCCACAACTCTGTGCTATTTAGAATGATGCTACACATAAGTGGCAATTGAAATCTTCTGGAAAAGGAGAGACAAAACATACTCTTCATACTGTCACTGGAATTTGAGAAAAAGACTCCCTAACACTGTAATTTCAGTATTAGAGAGTGGCATCCCTTTTATTTTCAGCACTGGATATGAGGGGAGTATCTGCCCCTAACCCACATGGAGCAGCTACCTAACAGAAAATTTAATTCTATATAACTTATACATAAATGTATATAACTTATATGTTTTCATGACATTTCCCCAAACTCATGCATATATGCTAAACATTCCTGCATATTTTTTTTTACACTTCTCAAAGCTTATTTGCATCAGAGTAGGGGTCTTTTGAGGCTGGTTGTTTGGGAAATTTACCATTCCTCAAATTACTCTTTTTTAGTTGCAGGCTTCAAAAAAAAGTTTATTCTCCTTGGGTGCATCCCAGAGATGTAGTCTGGCCAAGATATACCTTCTTGGCAGCATTTCTCAGGCTGCAGTCTTAAAGGCTAAGATGGCCACTTGCACGTATTAATACAGGACAAAGCACTGTCACTTAAAGCTGGAGGCATTCAAAGACTTAATGATTATTTGTTGCAATTAAAGATTTTCCCAACAATACTAAATGTGTTTCTTATAAGAAAAACAAAGTATTTTTGGTTGCATATTTAATTTCCACAGATTTACTCCAGAACCTGGGCTTTTTCTGCTCAGGTGGACTATAAAGGTCTATGTTTGTATCACCAAATAGTATATAACTTCATGTTGGTGATCACAGTAATGATGGTCAAGGAGGTGTTTCTGAAGAGTAATTTAGTCCTGCTGTGATTATTGTATCCTATGACACACAGAGGACTTATATGTTCACCTGCTGTTCTTCCTGATATAGTGTTCCTGTAGCAGATCCAGTTTTTCCTTCCATTAAAAAGTTCCTACCTGCAGGCCTGACTTTTATTACTATCATAATGTAAAACAACATGGGTGTGCTTAGAGAGTAGTGAAATATAATAATTGTGAGTATTTTTATCTGTATGCCAGGATTTAAACTGATTTCAGCTGTCAATATTTCTCCCCTCCACCTGTCAAAGTGATTTTTTCCTCTTATTGGTATTGAGGAGAGATTGTCACTGTTCATTTAAAGCAGATAAATTTCCAAATATGTTTCAGGCTTAGATATTTGTAATATCTAAGAGCAACCATCTGAAAAACCACTTGCCTGAACTGCAATAGTAGTCACTTGGAAAAAATACATTTGTGAATAAATGCAGATCCTTATACACCTATACGTATACTTGGTGCTTTCTCAGGGAAAGTTTAATTATTTATTTGCCTGGTTTATATTGTTTTGGTTGGTTTTTTTGTTGTTTTTTTTTTTTTGTTATGTTCATGAAAGTTAATGAGTAGGACTGTTCTTAATGAGAGCGAATATCCTATAGGATTCTATGTGTCTTAAGATACAGTACTTGCTTATCCACTGCCTTGCACCTTACATTGTTTTATGCTTACATAGGAGAGGGATATCAAATAGTGGTAGAAGAGTGGACAAAAGCAATACTCAGGAAAAGCATAGCCCTAATTGTTTCTTGCAGTAGTATCACACTCATAAATAAACATAATAAATGTATTTTGTCTACTAAACAAAGCAGAGGGGTTAATTTATTTCTTGGGATGTAGACATGATGGATCACATCTTGAGCTTTCTGATGTTGCAACAAGCTGGTGATTTATAGCTTGTCATCTATAATTAAGAGTTCCCTGCAGATGTGTTTATTACTCTTACGTAGCACCGTGGCAGTAAAGCAACACCTGCACACAGTGGTTGCACAAGCATATGACTGAGAGTCTCAGCACATGAGTTAAATCTCTTGCTCATAACTGACTTTTATATTGCCTTCAAATGAAACTCATTTTCTTTGACTGTAGCATGACAAGTTTGAATTAGTGTCCTTATCTTATGGGGTTCTAAAACAGATTGACATAAACTCACATTTTTTCTTTGCTTTCTATTAAATTGGGAAAATACTTTAGGAATTCTGGTCTTAGAAGACCAGGTTTTCCTGAGTGTCTTATCTGTAGTCTGTGTCTTCAGATATGTGTATGATTTTCTTGCTTCTTTTGAAAACCTTTCCACAAGTACCTTGGCAGAACTGGGCAAAGCTGATTTGTATTCATACACTACTCTACAGCTACAAAGCTGAGCTGAGTGTATAAATTTAAAGAACAGAATATATTATTTGTTTTCTTTTGAAAATATTTTTTAAAATACATAAACTCCTATGATTTTAAAATTTTTTTTAAATGAGTGATGGTGTTTGATGGGAGGGGAGTTAATTTCCAGACTAGTAGGATAGCTTACTGTTGCTTTGATTTAATTATGTATTCACAGCTTCTTTCTACTATTCTTTGTTTCAGAGTAAATATTTAAAAACTCACTGTTCCAAAATCTTTATATTTGCCTTTGCATCCAGCATAAAATTAAGTGCTTTACATATCTAATAAAATCGATTGACGTATTTTTTTTTTATTATGTAAGTGTTTGTTGGTGGAGTCAGCTGTAAATATTAATTTAGTACTAGGAAAAAAAAAACTTAATGTGATTTCTGGAAGTACCAGATTTTCACTTTCTAGAAAGAATCAGTTATTAGTTGGAAAATAGATTTGTTTGACACCCACTCATGTTTATTCAGATTGGTTCCTGCTCTTGCAAACTGCCAGCTTGTTTTCTGCTGTTGAGAGAGCAGCAGGCATTCAATATTTAAGAACAGAAATAATACCTACAATTTAAGGGAGAATTCCAACATTCTGACTACATTTTTGTACTTTTCATTATAACAGTAACATTTTGAGTACTTGAGACTTTATAAAAGTTTCTGTGGCAGTCAGTAACTAGTGTTACTGTGCAGCACAGGAGAGATCAGTTCTTGCTGGAGAGGTAAAAGCCAGTGCTGAGTAAAGGAGAAGGCTCTCGTCCCTCAGTATGCTGGCAAGACTCTTCGGATGCCTTTTATTATTCTGCTCAGTCACAGCAGAAGCCCCCCTTCTCTCATGGTATGTTATCTTAAGCCACATAAAGCTAAGTTCTCTAAATAATCACAAATAATTTTAATTAATTCAGTTCTGGCTTTGAAGACTTCGAGGGTCTGATTTAATATCAAAGCCATATAAGCTCGGTTTTACCTCGGCATTTTTGAGCAGAAAAACTCAAGGAGTAATTCAAGCACTTAAATCCCATCGAGCACATTTATTCACCCCAGCCTAGCTTTCCAGCTTCCCAGGGAATCCCGAGGGCACCTCAGAAAGAGCTTCTACTTTGCATCATGGAGATACTCCTCAACAAGATTCATCAACCAAATGATTTACCTAGAAAATAAACCCCTTTGAAGTAAGGCTGTAGCTTATTTTCTATTTCATTGACAACTGCAAAATGCCGGCAGTTTTGCTGTTACAAGTTCTGCCCAATATTGTTATTTTGAATGGTCTTCAGCAGGGCTTGAGAAAGGTATGGGAGTGACAATAATCAGAATGTCTGCAAGTGAGCAAAGTCAGGGAGAGGAGAACATCAGTTTGTTATGAGAGGAATTGAATTCAGAGTTGCTTTTAGTGTCCCAGTAGAGCACTTTTCTGCTGAGAAGGGTTTATTCAAGTTCAATTTGAAATATTTTGCAGGAAGTTGTTTCTAAAAAAAACCCCTTTTGATAGCTAACATAATTATATTAACATTGATATATAATAACAGTTTGTGTCTAAGATAATTGAGAGAGTGACAGTTAGAGTCAATATATGAAAAATGCCTTCCAGTAGGATTTGGGAAAGAACCAACTGTCAGCATTTTGAAGTGATTAAAAGTGCATGTATACATTTGCTATCTCTTGAGGGCTGTTCCAGCTCAAAACAGCACTGACTGTCACCACAGGGAGTGAAAAATTTCTCTTTATAAGAAGTTTATTTTTTGCTTGATACCCTTGAGTATTTTTATGTAATAATTACCCTCAGTGACTATGACAAGGGTACCTGCTGTATGCCCATAGCCTCTTTGTGTCCACTCATGATGCTGTTCTGAACCTCTTGCAAGTCATTTGGCCTTCCCTTTCCATTAGTCATTACTGGACTGAAAAATACAAAAACTGTGGGGCCTGTGTAACAGCTAAGTGCAGAGAAGAAACTGGTTAGTGACAGTTTCTTGAAGAGGCAAGTGTATAGAGACAAGTTCCTAGTTTATTAATTAGCCCTCCTATAACCAAAATGCCACTTGGGATTGCTCTATTGGATCAGGATCTGTCCCATTTCTTCCTTGTGCTGTTTAATGAGGATATAGATATTGGTCATTTTTGGAGGAAGAATCTCTGTTAAGGAAATAGTGTAAATCTTGAAGCAACTAGAAATTGGCCAAACTCAGCTAAGGATGCAGGAGGTGGCTACCATCGGGTGGTGCTGCTCTGCAGGGCAGGGTCTCTCCTCCAGGAGTTGCCCTGGTACATCACAGACCTTCAGCAGAATGCTGGAGTTTGGGCTGGGGCAGGGGAGGAGGATGCAGTGACCTGCCTGTAGGAGGAGGGGAGCAATCTGTGTAGAACCAGGAAAGATGGAAAATAGATGGATATTTCTGTGTAGAGACCTGGCTAGAGCTGGTGTTTTAGGAGGAAAGCTGGCTTTTACAGCTATAACACCCTTTTTAAAGATGAAGGATTGCTGTGAAGGATTACTCTGACCAAATGGGGAATAGCACCTTGGCCAACAGGCTGGACAACCTGATGAGGAGGGGGAAGAGAACAACTTGGGAAGTAAGAACTCCATACATGAGGATGCAGAATGGCAGTTAAAAGAGAAGCTTAGAAACAATAAAACAGGGCAAAAGACACCTGTATAAAATGTATGTATATGAATGCATGGGGCCTGGAAAACACATGGGAGGAACAACTGCACCGGTTGTGGTTGCAAAACCTACAGTCAAGCTGCATCACTTGCAAAAAAGGGGATTGATTAAATCCTTTGCCTTGTCACTTGTTGGGCCATATCTAGGCTACTGCATACAGCTTTGGGCAAGCCCCCTTTCTCAGTGCAATTGGAACCCTTGCCCTGCAGGAGGAGGCTGAGGACCAGGGCTGGGAGCAGGGATGTTCTTAGCAGCAGCCCTGCATGCTTGTGGAGAGGTTACTGGGGAAAACAACCAGCTGTGCATGGGCAGGATGTGAAAGGCAACTTGCAGAAGCTGAAATTAAGGGTCCAGACTGCATGTAAGGAACAAAGATTTCCCTGTGAGGGCAGCCCAGCAGGGAAGCAGGCTGCACTTGCTTTGGTGCATTTTACTTAGTAGAAATTGGAGTAGCTGCAGTTTATCACAGTTCTGCCTTGGTAATCTAAGGAGAGTCAGGACTGATTGACATCTACCTAGCTGATTTTATTTTTGTGCATGGATGAGATGTGCTATGTCATCTCATGGGCTTTGGAGAATAGTGGCAGCAACTACTCTGCTTGTTGTTACTTTCTTAGTCATATGCAAAATTGTCAGGAGATGTAATGCTGGTCTTTTTGAGGCTGTCTTTTCACAAATTTGCAAACTCAGTGGATATGCTGGCCTCTTTTAATACCTTAGAAGTGTTTCAATTTTCTGTTTTAGGAGGACTGTGCTTGTAGAAGTCTGGCAAAGCTACTTCAGCATATAGCTCTGTGCAGTTATAATTTGGTTACTAATTTGGTCTTTCTCATTTTTTTAACTATAAGCGTAGAACATAGGAATTAATTTTGCTCAGATAATACCTGAATCTGCATATATATTTTGATTTTTCAGTAAGTTAAACCTATATTCCTTGTTCTGAGAACAGTGCCTTCATCACATGCTTCACACACTTAGCATGTCTTAAATTATTTAGACAATTCCATTTTAATATTAGAGATGTGACAGTTCTATCCAAAATAAAACTTCAGTACAGACAGATTCTGCCAGTCTGGCTTTAGGCCTCTTCCTAAAGTTCTAATTTAAGAGCTTGTGATGTTTCAGCTCAATTTGTAGAAGATATGTAGGGCATTCAAAGTAAGAGATTATAGGATGGGCATGGCGGACCCCTTCAGTCATATCCAGTCCTCCCAGGGTACTTTTTGCTCTTCTCAAGTATAGATTCAAATTCATTTCAGCGGAAAAGAGATTTCAGAAAGAACTTATACCTACCTTATACATTACGAATAAAATTTGCTGCTGCTCTGCATATACTGATGAATTCACCTTGGATTTTTTGGGTTACACCAGCCAGTGAACCAGGGGGTGTAATAAAGGTTCATCTGTTTGCTCACAGGACAGTTAGTGTAGCAGAATGCTGATTCAGTTATCTCCAAAAGATGGTACCTCATTTCAGTGGTGAATAGTTTTCTATATATTCAAGTCTATTTCTCTACAGTACAGCATCAGTTTTTGCAGATCTGTTTCTTGATACCCTCACTAGTCTGGTATGGCTTTGGGATGTCTTTTCTTAATCTCTTCTTGCACAGATGAAGTTGTTAATTGCTTGTTTGATAATAGATTTAGATATTTGATACTAGGGAAAAATCTGAAGAAGACTTACGGAATATGGCCCTCTTTTCATATAGCTTGCACCATACCTTCTTTCTGTTTTGTGAAAAGAATTTTTTCTGTATTTTTCTACTCCTGGTGACTGTCTCTAAATTGTCTTATACGTGGTAATTGCTCTTGTACTCTGTCTAGAATAATGTATAGAGGTGAATATTGTTTCCAAAGGGATCAAGGGATTCATAGTTAACACGTTTTTTTTTTTCGTTTTTTTAATAAATCTATTTGGGTTTTAGACTAGGTTTGTATTTTTTAGTCTTGGTATGAAATCTACACACCCCCACACAGGCAGTTACATATCCTGTGCTTAGTTTGGGGAAAAGGATCCCAGAGACCAGATTATGATACTCTGGTTTTTACTGTACTGTAACGTGGGAGGTATCACATGCAGTAAGGTCACTGATTTACCACTGAGTTTAGTCTCTTCATTAAGCTACAATACATGGCCAAGGAATTAAAAACTGAGGCATAGATGAGGCTGAAGATCTGAAGCTTCAGTCAAACACAGTGGGCAAAATGCTGAAGACCTGTTTTGGGCCTCTTTGTTCTCCCCTGCATAGACTACCCTGAAGATGAAAGAGTTTGGTCACATATTCAATAATTTTAGCTTTAATATTTCAGAATTGTATCTGAAGTAAGTGTAGCATAAAGGCTTTGGAGGACAAAAAGAGCTGATGATATAATGAGACTGATTAGACAAAGATTGGGCTCGCTTTTCATTGAATTTTTAACAAAGTGCTTTACAGACTTAATCCCCAAAAAGAATTTGGAGCACTATGAGCATATTTTGACTTCATGGTTTTAATGTGAACACTATTCTGATTTGAATGTGCGAAGAGGTATGCATAATAGATACTTTTCCCCTTAGCTAAAGCCTGATGAGACTGTAGTTTAAATGTGTGACTTAATATCAAAAATCAGTATTTTGCAGGAGTTTGCTATCACACTCTGATTGCTCAGCTACCTTGATGTTTTAATTAGTTGTCTGAAGATATTTTTGGTCGGAACATAAACACGAATATGTACCTTGCTGAATTTGGCAGGCATATGGGTTTCTTTACTTTCTTAGGAATAGTGATATGTTAAGCATGTCCTTGAATAACTTCTGTAATTGTGGCAAAATGTGGAGCAACTTTCGGTCCTTGAACTTTTATTCTTTTTCCCTGCACAGCTGGACAGAGAAAAGATGGCCTTCACTTTCTAAGCTTGATAAATAAGGTGAGGGAAATCTAAATCACTCATAGTGGAGCTTATAAAGACCTCTAGATAACCAGCTTTGGATAGTAAAAAGGTGTATTTCTTGTGTGTGAGTAGCCTGATGACTTTGGTGTGGGTTACCTGACATTCTCCTTTGCACATTTGCAGATACTGCTCAGAGAGCTTGAGCACTTCCCTGACTTCAACTGTTCCCAAAACACTACCCTGACAAAGTAAATCTAGCGCCATGTTTTGAATAATCTGGAATGTTTATGTATGAGTAAGAACAACTGAGTTAGTTGTATTGATTTATGACTGAGTCATTCAGCTATTGATTCAATATGTCATTGGCAAGTAGCACACTGCGTTGCAGAATTACATGCCTGCTAATCAGCTCTGTTGTTCACCACTGACTGATTTGTTTTTCCTTTCCAATGGATACTAAATCCTTAGCTGGAAAAGGCTGAAAACGTATTTCTGTTGCTGCCTTTCAGTTTCTAACGCTGACATAACACTTGCTGTTGGGCTGGTTCTTGCCATGCAGCTGCATGCCAGGGGCAGCGCAGTTGGTGTTGGAAGTGTCGCTGGGCAGACCGAGTTTAGAATACTTTAGAAACTTCACAATTTCCTTCTGAGAAACAGATGATTTTTCTGATCAGCTGTGTACTGCTGGGGCACTCGGTCCTCCTGGCCCTCATTTAGTAAAGCACAATGTTTTTGGATATGCAAGGAGACAGAGCATGAGCCTTAGTGCCTGCAAGTTGTCTGTGTCTGGGTGGGTTCTTCAGGGACATGGGCTGTGCAGCAGCTTTGCCTCTGGTCTGATTGGATAATAAATTCATGCAAAGGGGAGAGTGGATATGCTCTATTAAACTAGCATTTTTCTGTATTTGTCTGGCTACTCCCATGGGATTTCACTTGTGCTTGGTTTTTAAGCAGGAAGCTGAAGGGGCAGCCTCTCCCATGAGTGCCTGCAATTGGCACTGAGGGTTCAGGGAACAGTGAGCTTGTAATACTTTTTCATGTCACTTAAGGGGGATCAGAAACCGAAGATTAATGATCTTTTTCCCTAATTTTTTTTCAGCTGTCCCTTTTTTCTTCATTTCTTGCAGTGATTTTTAGATTCTGTAAAAATAGTTCCAAGTTATGAACTATTGAGTTCAAAGGCCCTCTTGGAGAAACTGTGAGATTGCACACTTCTGCTGGCTCTTGTACCAGTACTTTTATGAAAGTTCTCTGAATGCTAAAAAAAGCTTTATTTGGAGGGAGAGACTTGCCCTCAATCAGTGTGTGTGACTTTCCCAGAGGCTATTAAGGCTGCTAGTACCTCACTGAGAGACCAGGGGACAAATTGTGGTACATTACTGCAGGAATTCTGCCTTTCTTTGGAGTATAGGAAGGCTGCTGCATCAAAGAAGTACTAAAGTCTTTTAAATAAAAGCGTTTATTAGAGGTGAGATACTAAGCCTGTCCTTGTTTGAGTCTCAGTGTTTCTGTACTGAGTTATAGCTGTAACAATTACCATTGTATGTTTCAAATTACCACAAAATGGTCATAAAATAAGGAATTTTAAATGAATATTGTTCCAGTTACTTTTTTTTTTTAAGGCAGCACAATGTCTTAGGAAACTATAGTGTTTTACTTTAGAGGTTTTTTATTCCAATGAAGGCTTTATGAAGCACAGATATGTGTTTTAAAGTACAAGATTGGCTTTTAATTTCCTGTTTTACAAACTTAGGATAGATATTTGAAAGCTGAGCTTCTAGGAAGAGAGAGAAGAGGATTTTTTTATTATGAGGAACATTTTAAAAATGTGGGGTTGTCATATTTTGAAAACGTATGTATGTATGAAATGGCTGCAAGCCTTAAGTTTAGTTCAAGGTATATATGCTAACTAAAGTGCAGTTAAATTAGTAACTGTTTTGTAAGCAATAGAAATCTGAGGTTTTGATTGTTTCATGTAAATATTTAATTCTGAATTTGTTCTACTCCCGCTGTAATGGAGATATGAGGATCTGAGCAGCAATTACTGCAGTTGTCGCAAAATTAATTGTGAATATAGGACAGGCAAAGTGAAAATTACACTTTCAGCACTTTCTCTCTGGCCTGACAGATACCCTTCAGTTTCTCTTGCTGTTGGTTAAACATGTTTCCCTTTGCAGCAGTGGATTTTTCCCTGGGCTTCAAACAACAGGGACAAGTTGCTGCTTGCTGTTGAAGGACGCAGAGCTTGCAAAGAGTTCAGCTTGGCTTTTAGAGCAGGACTCTAAAGTTTTCTTTTGCCTCTGGCAGAGAGGTAAAAAGAATGAGTGCGGTTTTCTCCTTATGAAGAAAAAAAAAAACCAACAGATTTAGCTGTTATTTGCAATAACATCTATCTAGGACAGTTCATTTTGACCTTATTGATTTACGAAAGGAGGAAGAATTAAATTCTCTCGTGGAGCATTTCAAATACATTGAAACCATTTGTTTTTTAAACCCATGTTTTTGCATTGTAACATTTTTGAGTCACCATTTTTAACTGAAGCCAAGCGCTGATTTCAGAATGGAAAAAAGTTACATTAGAGTTGTTGGGAGAAACGACTGAAAAACTGAAGTCTTTGCATGAATCTTAAAATTATCGCAAAGGATGGTTTTGGTTATAATTTTTTGGAAAAAAAGAAGCTGGAAAGTGTCCAGAGCAAAATTTCTTCTAATCCTCTGATTTGAAAGTCCCTAATCCCTTCTAAAAAAGGAAGAAGTCTGGTGTCTTACTGTGCTGGGTGTTGTAGGGTCTGCCTGACAGGTGGCAAGAAGTCTTTTGATGATCAGCCAGTTGCTTTTGAAGTGGAAAAATCTGGATGACTAATAGCTGGGACCATTTTCAGTGATGTGTAACCTCACTGAGGTGTAGCAGGGATAAATATTTCATAACTGGGTGATGTCTCATATTTGTGTTTCTTGGTTTTGAGTGAGAGTGGCATTCCATCCCCCAAGTAATCATATTAATTCATGTTCTGTGAGAATTGCTTGCTGGGAAATCTTTGTGTAAGTGTTTGCTTTTAATCTATTTTACCAGAAACAGCCTGGAAGAAGCGGCAGATTCTTACAGTGACTGTGCTCCTTTCCTTTTTGCCTGGTGTTGGAAGTGGGAAGACAGCTGGCTTAGATGCACTCCTTTTAAATGGAAAGTTTATGGAATTCATGAGAGCTAGGAGAAGAGATAGATATTGAAAAGCAGAACAGAAAATAAGGGACAATAATAACTGTGGAAGTATAATTTGCTACTCCTACTTACTTTACTAATCTTGAAGCAGTTAGCTGTTGTCTGTATGACACTTCATACTTTTATAATGATATTGCAGGGGGTTAGTGGTGATCTCTCACATTAGAAAAGGAATTTAAAAAACTCTGAAAGTCTTGACTCTTTCTGAAGAGCAGTTCTGGCTGTACTCTCCCTCCCAGCTTCTTTTGTACCAGCTTGCTGGCAGAGCTTGGGGAACTGGAAAGTCACTGATTTAAGGTAAGCCTTAGTTAGCAACAAACAAAACATCAGTGTGTTGTCATCATGATTTTCATACTAAATCCAAAGCACAGCACTGTGACTAAGCACTGACCAGTGACTAAGAACAAAAATTAACTCTCTTCCAGCCAAAACCAGGAAAACAACGTTGGTTGACTAGCTAGTTCTTTGCTTCACATTGGTGTTTGGGCAGAGATTTCTGAGAGGAGCGAGACATAAGGATAACAAGGACTAGAACAAATGGCATCTGAAACCACTTTATGTATGCTGAAGTAAAAACTGCCTTGCCTTTATTGGTATATTTCCACTCTTTTCACACCCTTGATGTGTCACTTGGGAACAAAGAAATCCTTCAGGTCATTCCTCTGAATCTCAGCTGCTCAGCCTGCAGAAGCTGTGCTGCATCAGTGGTCCTAGGGGAGGTATACGTGTGTAGGTAAAATAATTTGAAAATTCCAGCAAACTAATTTGATGTTGATTATAAATAGTTTACAGACTTGTGAGTCCTCCCTTGGCAACACTTGCTGACATTGCACCTAGGTCATGTTGTACCTGCTTTACACGGGAGAACTTTCTGCTTCTGTCTCATCTGAACTTTCCATTTTGTTTACAGAAAATTTAAAAGCAGACTAACTTCATTGTTTCATTTAAATCTGACCCTTTGTAAACCATCTTTTTATTGAAATTTATTCTTTATTCAAATGTTATTCTTATATTTGTGGTCCAGCAAGTTTCTAAGTTTTCATTCAATTTCTCAACTAACTTTGTGAGCCTTGGTAGAATGTTTACCATCAGTAAATCCTTGCACTGCAAATGCTTTTGTAAGGTCTGCAGATGCACATCTAGATTTTTCTCTCTCCCCCCTAACTTTTGGCAAGTGTGGGAATCAACTTCTTTCCTGCCTGGAAGATGTTAACTGTAAGCTGGATGAGAAATTTGGGCTGTCTTTTGACCAGTCATTCTTTAGGATTGTTGACTCATCATTTATGAGATCTAGCTATTATTCCTATCAGTTTGTAATATGACTGGGTGGAGGGAAGAGGAAGACTTCTAAGTAATTCATTATTTTAAAGAGTCCATAGGAATTTATAGCTAGCTTGCTTGAGGTTAGTGACTCAGGGTTTTTGGCATTCAGTCCATCAGTTCTGCATTTTTCTACATGTAGAGGATAAACATAAAGTAATTTTATATTCCTTGAAATCATAATGCTCTTGGAAACAAAAAGTTGTTTTGTTTTGGAGTTTTCTTTTAAACTGAACTGTACATTTTTGAGTCACAACATTGTTTTTTCTGTCGGAAGGAATAATTAATATATGAGCCTCTATCTTTTTTCATTCTAAAGTAAGAAGTACTAAACAGTTATATATGCAAAGATCTGCTTGTTTTATTCAGCACAGCAGCATGCTGGTCTGCAAGTAGATCTGCTGATTTAAATGGTGTTGTTTCTGAATACTGTTAGAAGAGTTAGAACAAATTTAGAAGGTCATGTTTGATTGTGATTAGGCTACAGCTGCAGAAAAGTGTTTGAGTCATGTACAAGTTGCAGAATACAACCTTATTACAAATGGGCAATTATGCACATATGAGTGTGGTCTTCCATGTGAGGAGGTATTTTCCTTCAGTAGAGAAATTATACATTTTAGTGGCATATCACCTTAGATCAAGGTGGTGGGCAGAACATTTCACCTCTTTTCTGTTTCAGAAATTGACTATTCTTGCATTTATTTCAAAATTCTCTTTGATGGGTTTATATATAAAATTGCAGAGCAAAGATTCTTTTTCTTGGTTATCTGTTCTAGGCCTTTCACAAGTAGCTCATAGAAATGAGGATTGGAAGCCATTAGGAGTAACATCTTTGTTCTCTGTCATATTACTGGGTAATGAACTGTTTGTTGAACAGCAGTGGTGAGCACCTGATGGCCACCAGCTGCTGATTTGCCATAAAAATGATAAATACTTTCACAGATGTGAGTATTGATCTCATTTTCCCTCTGCCTTAGGGAATTATATTACGCTTATTGTTTGTTATCTCTTTGGCTGACAGAAATTGGTAATGGAAATGCTGATAACATAAATTCCTGAGTCTGTCAGAAACCTGGTGAAGTATTCTGTTGGATGAGCCTTTCCAAGTCCAAAGGCCTCTAGGTGAGGGAAACAGTACTGTGTTCAGTGCTTTGATTTTTAAATTTTTTTTATTCTTTTTTTCCCTTTCCAATCTCTGGAGAAATATAGCAAACTTGAATGATGAATTCTCTTAATCCTGACTGGATGAGGAATGTCCCTCTTGCTACCATAAACTTTCTTTTGAGAAGTCTTTGCCATGTCGGTCTGTAATATTACTGGTTCTGCAGCTTTGTATGAAAAATGGATCAGGCATCCAAATTATGGGGCTTTTTGATGCTTAAGTAGGAATAAGACAATCCTTTCCTTCACCTCCTCTCAAGTATTGAACCCAAAATATTCTAGGCCTATTGCTTTTCTCTGCATTTTGACTTTCTCAGATTTGAACTCAGTTTTGGTTTTGTTTTTTTTTTATAGGAAGTTTACCTTTGTTTTGTAACTCTTCATGTCCTGTATGCCTTAAACTGAAGATCTTGCTTGCCTCTGGTTCTTCTGGGATCTCAACTGTATCCTATACAAAATGTCTTATTCCCAAAAAGCTCAGAGGGTGCTGAAGAGGAAGTTAAACATCAGTCTTCATCATTTATTCATTTAAAGAAATTAATTATTGTGTAGAGGCAAGGGACAATTGTTTCTTTATTTAAACCTTCTGCATGTTGCTGTGGATGTGGGCATAGGGTAAGATAAATGTCACCTGATTTTTGGTTAGCCCTTCAAAACACAGCAAGGGCCAGGGAGAAGGGGAGCAATACCATCTTAAGAACGTGGTCTGGAGTTCTGGCTTCCCTTTTTATGGTCACTTGTTCTTGAGGCTAAACTGCTTGTTCATTACTTTATCAATAATGTTATTTCTTTCTATAGAGGTCTGGTAAGTCTCTCTTCTTCAGGCAGAATGCTGTCAGAACACTTTCTTAATCAGTGGAAGGACAGGAAGAAATCTATGGAACAATCACGAGAGTTTTTGTGGGAGAAGAGGGCTTGCTGTGACGGCTAGGTGTGCATTACCTTCTAATGAGACAAGAAATGTATTCAAGTATCTAGACTTTAACAAGAAGTGAGTTGGTCTAGTGGGCAGAATGAGAGAGAGATACATTTTTATGAATAAGTTTTAATCAGTAAACATTTTCTTCATCAAAATGAAGAGGAAGTGTGAACCAATATTATGTTAAATAGGATAAATGATACCTGGATGCAAAGGCAAACTCAAGGGGTTTTTTTTAGTACTTCACTGAAACACTGGATTAATGTTTAATTCTGATGACTAAATCCATTAATAGATATATTTCTTACTAATTTAGATAAATGAGTTTTTCAGGCAATTTTATATTCCCTGAGGCCATGATTTCCACTTGCCTGAATATTGCTCTAATTAGATTATGACAGAGCATCTCAATGGCTCTTTTTAAGATATGGGACTTCTGCCACTAGACAATAAATTTAGTTCAGCTACTTTGTTTTTAAGTAATGGACAGGGGGTCTTTTGAAGAACTCAGATGACACTCTGGAGATATGAAGTATTTAGTATCATCCCAGGTGGGGTAGAATAGATAGCCTGAATTTAGAAGATATGGAAGATCTTTGCTGAAAAAGGCAGTTCCTGTAAGTTCTTTTATGTTCTCCATTTTTGTGGGTCTTGAAATAATTAAATTCTTATTTTACCAGATTAAGAATGACCCTACTCTCCAACTGGCTTTCAAACAGAAGTTATTGTTTTAAATCTATTACAGAAATTGAGGGGTACTGAGGAAGTTGAAACCTTTTAAAAACAGTTTGGTAAGTGCAGTTATCTCCAGCCTATAGAAAGGTTGAGTAGATGGTGCAGGCTGTTCTTCATATTCTGTGATAACTCCTAACTGGAATGTGAGATACTAAGGAGTGGCTGAAATAGAAGGAAACAATCTGGCTTTAGATAATGGATCTGCAGGGGAAAAAAAAATCATTTTAAAATCAACTACAAAGCTGAGGCTACAATGACAGGATGCATTTTACAACAGCTGTTTACATAAAGGGTTTTTGCCTGACATAAGGCATTGCTCTGTTTCTTCCACCTGTTTGTGTGACAGCCGTCACTACTCTCATTGCTTTGGTCCATGAGTGCACCAGAGTGTGAGTCCCTGGGTGGGAATTACCTTGTTTTTCTTCCTTCTTGCTGGATGTAGAATCGTTCTCAGCACATGTCAACACAAAAGAATAACTTGTCTAGCTTAATCTAGAGGATAATATTGGGCAACCACATTTAAAAGTAAAACCATACATCTTGAATAATCAAATGATAAAGAGCCAATGAAGGTTATCTAGCCCCTGCTTGAATTAGGGGCTGAACTAACTTCAGAGTTAAGTCACGGTACTAATGGCCTTGTCCTGCTGAATTTTAAATGTCTCCAAGAATGTAGATCCCCAGACTTCTCAAGGTAATTTATTTCAGTGCTTATCCATGCTCATTGTGAACCTTTATTCCTTTTTATATCTAGCAGTAATTTCCAGTGTCTCAACTAGTGATTATTGTCCTCCTTTCATTGTGCTCATCTGAGAAAATGGTGGCATCTTCTTTATAGCCACTCATGAGATAGAAGGCACTATATTTATTCCTGAGATCTTCAAGTTAGACTTGATCTGAGTAGAATAACAGGTAGTACTGAGAAGGCATGAAGAAAAGAGATTTCAAGCAATAGAGATGGAAACAGAAGTCTGGTGATTGGCTGTTGGGATTTGGGATACACAGGCTTAAGCTCTTGCTCAGCTTCAGTCAAAGTGTAACTCTTTCAGCCTCTGGGAAAGAAACAATGCTAGAGCTTTAGTTTATCAAGGACAATGACAGGTTTGATGTGAGTTTACAAAATCTCCAGTGCCAGTATAGCACATAACCTAACTTTAAGGACTACCTTTGGCGACAAATGGCTTTTTATCTGTTTCCATAGGCAGTGGTAGTGTGATATTAAGTAACTATTTGCTTTCATAAAATGTGACTTGACAGGAATGTTGATCCAGGTTTTGACTTAGTCTTATGGGAAATTGATAAGCCAAGAAGTTTAAAAACAGTTAAGTAGTCTTGAAATTTTGAGAATAGGCTCTACCTTTTTTCCTCTTGAATCAACTGCATGCATTTCTGGTTTAATTCCATTTTTCCTAAATGAAACAAGCCCTTTTCAGTCTCGTTTTGAAAGAATACAAACAGTGAGTTCAGCAAATGAGGTGTATAAATGTGTGAATAGGACACAAAATGTCAACACAGATTTGGCCTCTTTTGCATTTGCAGTTGTCACTGCCAAGGGAGTAAGTGACATTCAGCATTGACTTCAGTGTTATAACATAGCATACCCCTATGGCAGTATCCCAATGAGGCAGGCAGAGTTTCAGAGTGAGAAGTGCAGAATCAAATATGTATTTTTTTCTGTTTCTTTTTAATGAGTGCTTTTTGTGATGTTTTCCTTTGCGTGAAGAAAATACTTTGAAATAGCAAAATCTAAGGCAAGTAAATTAACTGCTAGTGCAAAATATTCTTCTAGGGCAAGAGTTTTCAGCAGAGGGGAACACAGAGGATGTCTCAGTGGCTACAGTGCTGGTCTTGGAGAATGGGGCTCATTCAACTTCTTTCTCTGAGAGAGATTTGTTATTAAATTGTTCTTTCCTCACTATCTGTGCTGTTTGAAGGATGCTGAAAAAAGAAAGCTGGGAGGCTGAGAAGGGCACAGATTGCTAGCTATTGACAGCTTGGTTGCTACTTGTGTGGCAGAAATTCTGATTCCTAGTCCCAGCAATCTGGTGGAGTGATGCAGCAGAATTGTCCAGGTTCAATGGGTAATGCTCATCCCCTAGCTTTATGCAAGGGAATGGTACCACCTATCACTCTCTGGATACAGAAGTAACTTGAAATCAGGCTAAAGGAGGAGAGTCATACCATTTTGGCAATTTCAAGCCAAAATCACAGCCTGAGCGGTGATCTGGACCATGATATCTTGCCAGTCTTTCAGGATCACTAGTAGGTGCTAAAGTGAAATGCTCCCCTGAGCAGTGCTAAATTCCACCAAACCTGTAAATGCTGAATTGTGTCCAGTCTTCTACAAGACCAAGGTAAATCACGCTGCCTTACCTTGATCTTCACTTCAGAACATTAAAGAAAAATTCAGGTTGTTTTCTGAAAGTTGAACTTTTGATTAAAAAGGAAAAAGGGATAAGGGTTGGGAGGGCTGGCTTTTATGAGTCTGTGTGGGGAAACTTGTTTTCATTGTGTCTCAGTTGCAACAACTGCAGGAAACTGCTTTTCTATAAGAGCTGGCATGCCACCAGCTTTGTTTGGATTACCTGTGATTCCATCTGAGATATCTATTGAGTACATATGCTTTTTATTTCCTGGCGAGCAAAGGAGTTGTCTTGCATATAACCATGCTGAGGAATGGTCTGTAGAACACTGGAAGAATATGAAATTTACCCTAAAGAGCTGTTAGGCAGTGTACTGTCTTTGACCTTGGGGTTTCCCAAATGTTGGCTGCATCTGTCATGTTGATGACAGAGTAAGCAAGAGGGTTATTTTCCCACAGTTGACCTGCTGCACAGAGTGGGGCATGCTGTCATGTGCTGGATCACCCAGCCCCTACTTGTGAGTACATGCTGAGTTTGACTGTCTTGCTTAGTGCTACCCTCTTCCTTTTTTAGCTCAGCACACAATGAAGATATTCAGCTCTTGAGGAAAGGATATCTTATCTGTATCTCAACAGTATATATATATTTTTTTAAAGCTCTTGTATCTGATCCCAATAAATTATGGAGGGTTTGCTCATTTGAATGTAAAACAATCTGCTTTTGTGCCTAAGTTTATGCTTTATCTACTTTATGCATTTTCAGTCCTCATAGGTGCAAAAGCTGATACTTCTGTACACCTTGATCTTGGATTTCAGAAGTTTTATTTATTGATTTACCGCAATGAGGGTCTTTTATTTTTGTCAGGTAGTCCTTTCTTAATTTTTTTCTTGAAGAACTTAGGTGTTTCAGTGATATACTGTCATAAAAGAAAGAGAAGAACATAACTGGAATTAAGTGAGTTCAGGCGAACCCTTTGGTTGCTACATTTGGTTTATTCTGATTGCTCAGAGAGCAAAGGTCTGACAACAGATCTTTGATTCGGTTCTACACTCTATAAATGTTTTCAATACATCTATTGCTGTTTCAAAACCAAGAAAACTTGCAAATTTTTTCTTCACCCTAGTATGCAGTCACACCTCTTGACGTGAACTTGCCTCCAGGGGGAGCTTAGTTATTTATTTGTAGGTTAGTTCATCCATTAATTCTGACTTGTAGGCATCTGGTTTTGGAAATATTTATTTTCAGTGTCATGTTCACTGACTTCCATTTCAGTGTTCCCTCTGGCAGGTCGAGTTTTCAAATATAGTGTTATTTTCTTGCCCAAGTATCTAAATACACTCACAACCTTTTAAATAGTGATTTAAAGAAAAAATAATAAAAATCAAGTGCTCTGACATGTGACCTCATTGGATTTGTTCAAAGTCATGTGGGAGACTTCTAAAGTGCTAAAATGCTGCATTTGTGATAGTTCTATGTGGCAAGAAAGTAACTGTATCTAATTTAGTTAAAAGTATTGAGAAAACTTGAACGTAGCCCTGTTCTAGATGGGTGAGATTAAATCAGGCCTTTAATAATACAGTAAATAATACGGTAAATGCACTCCTTATTTTACTGACTTGCAGAGCCACCTGTATCTATTAAGATACCAAGGCCCCCCTGACATCAGAGAGAACATTGCTGCTGGGTGGAACTGTGTCTCCTTGTTTGCTCTGTCTCTCCCTGCATCTGGAACGAAATGAAATGAGTATGATAAATACCAATTAGTTATGGCTTTCTGATGCAGATGAGACTTGGAGGACACCTGGCCCATTTCTTGCTGAAGTGCTTGGGAAGGAGCCTGGTGCTATATTTGGAGCAGCACTGTAACTGGACAGATTATTTTCTGACTCACTCTAAGCCATTTAAACAGCAAGACTCTCATCCTGCTGGGTGAATGTGGGGTGAATCTGGCTGCTGCTGAAGAAAGTCTGTGGATTCACTGTTCAAGAAGAGAGTGCCATTAATGCTTAATGCCCTTAAGCAGTTGCTATGCTGGTGACAATTTCAGCAGCTGTAATTTAATGAAAGAGGGGTCTGCACGTGTGCACATATGATTTGTGTGTATAATTTGATACAGAGGTGTGGATTACAGTTTGCCTGCAGCTGACTGAAGATACTTTGGATGAAAGATGATCTGCTAATGTGCTGCTAAGTTTATTAACATCCAGCAGAGCAGCTATTATCCATTTTATCAACAGATTACAGTGCTTAGTTTATGGCTCCCTTTTTGCCTTCTCATGACTTGTCAAATTGCTTCCAACTGTGTATCAATGTTTCAAATCTTCAATACCTGCAGAAAGCACTGCAAGTATATAAAATTAATCTTTCATGGTGCAGCTAATTTTCTTTGACTTTAAAACACCAGTGCTTTCTTAGTGGGAGGCATTAATGTCTATCTGCATTTGTTTTTTAAGGAACTTATAGACTCTTACTGAAAACTTAATTGAGCATCACTCTGATGCATAGAACTTGTATTGTGTGATCTAAGTGCTGTGCTTGTCACCCAGCAATCCAAACACATAGAGCATGCAGATCAAAACCAAGCATAGAGTTTTGCTGTGGAGTTTTTTTGCTGGAGAATTTATTTTCTTGATGCAGCTCCTGAATTCTGAGTAATTAAATAGGAATGACTGAGCATAAATAATTTTCCCATGTATTAATTATTTTGGAACTTTTTCAAAACTTATTGAAGTCTTATTTGTGGAAGAGTCTTTTGTTTTCTTGATAACTTCTGAAACATTCAGATGTCTAGTGATTAATTCAATGATCTGCATTATTTCAAGATCATTTTTATTTCAAATATGTTGTTTGTAATTTGTCAGCTTTTAGCAGAAAAGAGCTTTGTATGTTGCTTATGCTCAGATATCTTTGCCCAGGGAAAAGAAACAGAATTAATGATTTAATGAGTGAAGAGGAAAGGATGTTGCTCACCATGGTTAATTACTACCATATATCCCATGCTTGCTTTGCTACCATTAATCTTCCTAAATCTTGGGAGTTTTTTTGTTGGTTGATGTGTCCCAGGATTAGCTGGGAGAGGACATCCACTTGTGGTGTAGTGGGCAAACTGCACCTACTGTGAGGTCCTTCCCTAAGCAGGTTTACTGTCATCACGAAAGCTGCTCCCCATCTGCCCTTCCTTACTGCAGAAGAGCTTGTGCATCCATTGCCACGTCATATTCTTCTTCCTTTCTCTGGCATGATGTGAAAAGGTATCTGTATGGAAATAATACTGCTACAAAATGTAATGCACGGTCAGAGTTGCTGCAGTTCTGTACTGGGCACTCGCATAAAATGTCCTGGGGGTTCTCCAAGAGCACACTGAGCACTGTACTGGCTGCTAATGGCAGCACTTTGTGCTGTCACCCATGATGGATGCTGGTTAGTAGGTCATCTCCCTCCCAGAGCTGGATCTGGTTTTGGCACTACTTCACTGCAAATAGAGCTGTAGACTGGTTTTACAAAGGCTTAACACTTGACTAGTGGTGCACAAGCAAGAGAAATGCTCCAGAATTTATTTTATTGTATTTTTTAGTTTCCATGAACTGACACAGATTCAAGGTATTTTAAGCTGTTGAGGTACCCAGACAGGACAGTTACTTCCTGCAGACAGAGTACTTCAACATCAAAGGAAAAGCATGGTGCTAAATAAACTTCTCAGCCTAATATGAATTTTTGAGAGTCTTAAAACTACTATTAACTGCTGTTCCAGTCTGTTTTTGTAGGCTGGATATGGATCACTTTCATTACAACATTTGTGGTCGTAGCTCAAGTGAGTTACTGCTTTATTCTTCTGGATTTAAAGCATATTAAAATGGCAAAGAGAAAACAGGCTTAGGGATGGGAGGAGGAGGCTGTAGGACTACATGTTACAAGTGGTAACGCTTGTACTTCATGAGAGTAATTCTGTTTCTGCTGTAAAATAATTTAATGGGGCACAGGAGATTTTTTCTTTGGAGATTTTTGAGCTCAAGGCTTTTCACATGTTGTCACTGAAAACATATATCAGCTATGGCTGTTTGAAATTTCTGTGCAAACTGAGAATGGAAGAAACTGATACTATAATATTCCCAGTAGAAAGTGCTTTTCTGCTAGTGTGTTTCCAGAGCTGAAGAGAATGGTAGACATACATGGACAGCCATCAGCGAGATAGGAACAAAGCTAGATTAGATTGCTGACTTTGAAAACTTCTGTAGAGAAGTAGTGTTTTTATAATTGTATTTTCGACTTGTTTAGAGACTCTAGCTGGTTGCTATGATCTGTTAGTGGTAGGCACTAGAAAACATTGAGTCTTCTCTAGAGTAATCACAAAAATTGGAGCGTTCCAACTCTATGGGAAAATACACACATATAAATATATACATATGTATTCAAAGAAAATTAGAGATGATGCAAATGGCAATCTATTAGAATTCCACAGCCCCCCCCACCTCCCAACTAGTTTAGCCTTAAGTTAATTTATGTTGATTTACTTTAGTAGGGAGAGGAAAAAAAGCCAAGGAGGGCTGTTTCAAAACTTATGTTCTCCCTCAAAAAACTATAAAATTAAGGATTTTATTTTGTGAATAGGCTTCTGTTCTACTTCTGTCAAGTAGACCTTACAGTACAGGAAATATCTAAAGCGAAGCTGCCCTGCTGCCTTTAGTGCTTTCATGTGCTCCACAATATATCTGTGCAACTCTTTCCAGCTGGATCCTTGCCTCGTTTTGATGGACTGGCAAGTGAAAGAGGCAGCTGTTAATGTTTATTTTCATCCTTCATGGAACCACAGAATGGTTTGGTTTGGAAAGGACCTTAAAGATAATCTAGTTCCCGTCCTTCTGCTGTGGGTAGGGACACCTTCCAATAGACAAGAATGCTTGCTGGGAAGAGGAGCACATCCAGGCTGGAGGTTGCATTCTAATGAAACCATAATGGCAGAGACACTGGCAAAAGACTTGTTATGCTGTAATAATCTGAACATCTATGTTAAGTAGTGAGTGGCTCCTAATGTTTTAGTGTAACTTCAGTCTAGCTAGACCTACTGTTTTTTTCTTTTCTATTAGTTTTCTTATCTCTTGATTTTTATGAGAAGGAAAACTGAATATTTTCTTCCTGACACCAGTGGAGATGAGGTGAGTCTCTTGTACTTACAAAATGATGTTTTCTTCTTCTAAGACTTTAGGGAAAAAATGCATTCCTCGTGCTCCTAATTTCCAGATGTGTGCAGAGCTGCATTTGGAACTAATTAAAAAAGTTTGAAGGTATTATCGTGTGTAGCAATATTGAGTCAAGGTGCATGGATATAAATGTTCTTTCTGTCTGCTCAAGCTTAGCAAACAATGCCTGTGAATTTCTAGTGAAATCTTTCTTATGTGTGGTGTAATTGCATTGTGAAAATGTTATTTTTAAAAAACTGTATAACTAAATACTTCTGGATCACAGGAATTGCCATGAATATTTTTTCCTTCTTTTCTGCTGTTCCCTCTTTCATTTAATTTATCTTTTATTGTTGAATAATCTTTGATAATTTACTTTCTGCCAAGTTTTTGCTGGGTGGTATTTAGTGGTCTTACTGCAGTGTCAATAATTAAAGATGTAATATCAATAGAAAGAGGTATAAAAGCTTTTAAAATTTGTATTTATTTATTTTTAAAATCCTGCACAATTCGTTGAAAAGCAAGCAGATGAACTATTTAATGCTATTTTTCATTGCTGTATTCCCCTTCCTTCCAGATTGGATTGTTTGAAAATGTCAGAGGGAAAATTTCCACTTTCTGTGACTCTCAGCTTTTGATTGACTCTCTGATTTTGTCACTTTCCATTTAGCTATGGCAGACTCTAGGCAGGTCTGCATCCAAGGGAGGAAGAGTGCTGGCAACATGAAAGGCTGGAGAGGCAGGGAGGTAGTTGAAGACCCCTGGTAAAAAGAAATACCTGGACAACACAATGGTGAAGAAGCAGAGATGAAAACAGGAGAGACCTCAGCCTTTAAGATAATGGTTCCCAAAACTGTAAAGTTGAAGAGCTGTGTTTCACTCTGCTCTGAAGATTTGCTGCTCCTTACAGTGAGAGGAGCATTCTCAGGACAATAGGAGCTGCATGCCTGTGACCAAGGCAGAGCAGCCTCTTAGATTTTAGTAGGGACAACCTTGGAAGGTTTGGAAAAGGTGTCAGTGGATAGAAGCTATAAAGCCAAACAGCGAGGTGCTCTCTAGAGGCACATAGAATCCGCTAGTGGATGTGTAGTTTGTCATGTATTTTGAGAATCCTTAAGGCAGCATTACTTTTTGTAGGGGATCTAATTACTGAGCTGCACAGATAGGAGGGACAAGGACATGTATTCAGTCATCGAGTATTTTAAACTAGAGAAGCATCAGAAATAATCTCTAATAGTCACAATGGAGAGGTGTGTAGTAGTGCCTCCTTTCCTGCTCCCCTGGAGCCTTTTGCATTCATAAGGCAGCATCTTTGTGACACTGATTACTGTCTCTTTACAGATCAGCAGGGTGTTCTTCAGGCATGATGGTAGGGTACAGGCTTTATCTACGATTATCTGTCTGCAACTGTCTGCCTTTTAAAATTGTCCAGAACAAGAGATCGTCACTTTACCTTCACCTAACAAATGGACTGCAAGCTGCTAAATTTGAATAAAAGCCTTTTGGAGTGAGTAGTTAGCATGGCTGGCACCAGAAGGCCACTGCAGGGTTTGGGCTTTTTGTGTTCTCTGGTGTATTGCTGCAAACAACAAGAAAAACAGAGATGAAAGGGAGGAGATGATTCCCCTAGAACATAATAGAACAGCAAAATGTTCTAATATGGCTGGCAGGTTTGCTTATCTAGTGCTATTTTAAGCTAATGAAAGCAGTATTTCATCCTTGGATCAAGGTTTATACATATTCTTACAGTTGTGAGGGTTGTCAAAGTAATTGATGTACTGCCAAAACTGCAGTGAGGATACAAATAGATTTTTGTGTGGGTTGGAGTAGATCTCATGGTAATTTAGTGGCAATTGGTGTGTGTAGGAAGACTATTTAGTCCCTTGTTCTGAGGTAAAAACAGTCCATTTATAATGTAGATCTTGAGGAAAATGGATGTTGCCTTCCTGAAGAGGCTCAGGAGTTTATCTAGCTTTTTATTTTGCTTGGATCAGTGGCCAGAAAAACAGAGGAAGACGCAGCCCTCTTAAAATTTGGGCTCTTATGAATGGCCTGGGCAAGCTTCTCTTTGCATCTGCATATGAGTGTTATATTTTGTCCCTTTAACATGAGCAATGTTTTGGTCCCTGTGATCAGCTGCTGGTATGCATGGTTTGTGGGAGAGGGAGGAAATTATGCACTAAACTTTCTCTAGGTACCTAGCAATGAAGCAGTGCAGCACACTGACCTTCAGAATCCAGCATTTCCTGTGTGCCAGCAAAAGGCTTGGAAATCTTTCTGGGTGCTGTGACTCTGTTCTCCTCCCTGCACATCCTTGTGCCACAGCGCAGCTGTTCCATGTCTTGTCCCCTGGTGTGTTCTGACCCAGACTCTTCCAGATCAAGGGCTGGGCCTGAGGATATGGTACCTCTTCTCTGTGCTTCTCATCATAAGAAAAACAAGGCTCAAAGGTGAGGGAGATTTGAGCCCTCCCCCTAGGTCTGTTCTGTTACAGACCTGTAGGGTCTGTACTGATCCACAGCGTGGATCAATACTGTAAGTTCAAAAGCATTTCTAGGTCTCTCATTTTAGGCATCAATACAGGAAGTCTTTGTGCACTTGACAGAGCCATTTTGTGTCAATTTATTCTTCCTAAGGGTGCTTCTAGTTATGAGTTAAAGACTACCAAAGGTGTTGAATGTGACCATGTGTTTCAGTGAATCAGCAAATCCTTCTATTTCTTCTTAGTATCAAAAAATGTCATGGTTATGTTGATGTTATCCAGCTGAACAGTGTATTTTGCTCTCTTGAAATTAGAAACCAAGCTCTTATATACATGCAAGACATATGATTGCTTTATAATAATGTATCTTAAATTCTGTGTGGGTTTCTTTATTATGAGAAGCTTAACTTTGTTTCTGAAGCTGTCCCTTTTGAACTAATGTTCCTTTCGAGTAGAAGTGATGAGATCTTGTGATGGTCAGAGAGAAGCAGGTAGAGAACTGGTCTAGTGTTTTGGTTACTTTCTTCCCAATGAAGAGTGACAGGGACACTACAGACAATAGTGTGGACAAACTTTGAGCCCAGTAAAATATAGGCAAGGACAGATATGGGTGTAAATGACCTGATAATGGTGAAAGAAGCAGCTTACTGTGTTCAGTGACTTTTCCTGAAGATAAACTGCATATTTTTTGCTGTTCTTGTTGCTGTACACTTTCAGACAGATTGAATTGCAGCTCTTTTATTCTTTTTTTTTTAATCAGCAGGGTAGAAGGAAATATACAGTGTTTTGTTTGGGGAAAGCCTACCAGTGATCTGTTTCTGCTATGAAGCTCCAGTCATTAGTCGCTGGTGTTACTGATACCATGTATGTACAGGCTGATGTTTATCAGCTCGATGGTACAGTGAGGACTTGCTTGCTTTTATTTTGTCTGATTTGGTATGAATATGAGTTATAAGCTTTAAATACATGAAAAAGCAAAATAAGAGTGATAATATTTTCAATTCATGCACTATTCTTTTAACATTTTTCCTTTTTTTTCGTTTGTTTGTTCGTTGGGGATGCGGGCAGGGATTTGGAAGCACTGCTATTTTAATAGTTGAACTAAGTGATTTCACTTTCGTTTAGGTACGCTTTTGCAGTTGAGGTGAGAGCACACTAACAGCTGATTTAAGCCTGAAAATAGATTTCCTTTTCTTACTGCTTTTTACAATCTTCACAGAAATTGTCTGTGATCTTTCAAGGGCTGTTTTATGACTGAGAACCACTGAAGTATCAAAATCGGTGTGTCGGGGGAAGTGGATTGATAGCATTTATAAGGCTTCGGGCAGTAGATGGCGCAGTTAGAAAAACTTTCCTGTGGAGACAGCTTGAACGAAGAGATTTTGGGGTTCGTGACTTCCAGCAAGGTCTTTGGCTCCCGAGGCAATTTACCTGCTTGGTTTGATTTAATATTTTCTTCTGTGAAAGTGGATGTTGCAGCCTGGTAATCTCAGACGTAGAATTTAGAGTCAACTATAACTGCTATAATGCTCAAAACCATGAGTTTGGGAGTAAATATGCAGCTATTCTGCTCAATGGTTGAACAAGCTGTTAGATTAAATCCTGTCTACCCTTAAGAGTCCAGACTAATATGATAAATCTAGTCTTTCATGCTTGGCCAAAATATTTTAAGGTCACCTGCAGCTGGATCTTTTGAGACAGCAGTGTGCTCTGACTTGGTTGTCTTTTAAACTGCGGGTTTTCATACTTTAAGGACTAAGTCTCTGGTTAATTTGAATATCATCTGGAAAATGCTTTTTTCCTTGGGGTCCTATGAATAATTGCTATGAAAACATTCTTCAGCCTGGCTAAATTGATAAGTTGCAGATTTTTAATGCAACTTTTAGATGCTTTGCTTAGAAACATTTGCTGTAAAGGATCAGCTGCTGCCATATGTTTCAAAAATATTAAGGGGCACTATGAAGAGCAAAATCTTGGTCAGTATTCCAGAATCTGCACTTGTTACTTATGGTGGAAGAGCATTATTAATCTGAAGTTGTTGGAAGGATTTGGTTTAAAGTTTTAAGTTGACATTCATAAAGGCAGAATGTATACCTCAGAGCTGGTATAAAATTGAAAGTACAGTTTTCTACTATGATTTGACTATTTATTCAAATGGTTATGCACTCAAATTAATGTTTTTGTGATTACACAATGAAAAATTCCACAGTATCTAAGAAATTCAAGGAAATATTTTATGATGATCTGCATCAGTCCTTTAGCCTGTGAAGCGTGCTATTGGCCATGGAACAATCAAAGGCAAACCATTTCTCGGTTCTTGAGCACAATCTAAAAATTATAAAGACGGGATCAATAGCTGTCCAAGTACTGTGATTTTGTTTGTTTGAATACCTTTGTGGATTATGTTGACTACATGCTTTGAAAGGGCTGTTGACAAGGCAAGAGAAGACTGGGAGTAGAAGGGAATTGTAGAGTGTTAAAGTGAGATGAATTTTTGTAAGTTTGACTAAAAGAATGTGTTCAACTGTCTTGATGGTTGCTTGTTTTTCTTAACACTAAGGGCTAGATTTTCCAAAGCAATTATAACAGTTGCATACATCAATTTTATGCATCAGAGCACCTGTATTATGCTCTTTGCTCTCTGTAAATGCTCAATTACTGCTTTGCCTATTATAAAAAGATCTATTCTTTGAAGATAATGCTAATTGAACATTTGAAAATTAAGCCACTCAGTATCACTAGTAGAATCTGATGAATTAGGCCAAGCTTGAGGAATAAGCTGATATTGATCATTTTGGCACAAAGTGGATAGGAACAAAGTGCTTGTAAAGGTACTGATCCAGGTTTGTTTTTTAGAAAATTTAACTGCTTTAGAAGACTCAACCCACTCTTTGACCCAGCCATACTGCTAGAGACATGTTCAAACCAGAAAGCTTTTCATGCTTCCTCTGCATGGAATTGTTTCACACAGGTTTCCACTTAATGAGTGTTGTGTTTAAAGTCCAAGCAGTGCACCAAGTTCTGCTGCTGTTTTACATCTGGGGGTAAATCACAGGTGCTGTGTTTGTCATTGGTTTATGAACTTGATCTTCGTGGAGAATTTAGGGACTTTTTTAACAAAGAGCATATTAGTTTTTTGCCAATGTTGCTTTGTCATTGCTTCAAAGATGGAAAGAGACAGTGTGTTTTTTCATCTTCAGCCTTCTCAGCTCTTCACAAGAAGCAGATGTGCTGTTAATATCACATAGCTCCTTTAATTAGGTAATCAGCACTGAAAGGACAATGCTAAGAAATCAGGAAAGGGAAAAATAATAGGCTTTCCAGGCCTTAACAGTCTATCTGTTACTACAGTAATCTTTTAGCCTCATTCCCTTGTGAACTAATATCCTCAGTGGTACTGTCATGTCTATAACTTCATTCCCATCAATGAAGCTGCACAGCCTAATAGATCTGTCCCAGGTAAGCAGTTTTCACTCTGCAAAGCATAGATGCTTTGCCTACTCAATGGTCTGTATCAGCTATTAAGCACTGACAATGGTCTTCCCTGAGAAGCCTTTTAGCAAACAGCTTATTTCAATTTCAGTGAGCTTGCCTGGTGCAACAGCAATGTTGAAGAGTGCAGGTATTTTCCAGTTGCTGGTTGGAGTTTTTGGTATTTTAATGTTCTGTAACAATTCAAGCAATAGTTGTATCTTTATGTAAGTGTATTGGGTCAAAAATATGTCCTTACTCAATATGGCTTTTTTAAGAAATTAGTGCACAAAAAGCAAGCTGCCTTTAGCAGTTCTTCCTTCTGGTCAGAGAACATATTTATTAATAATTCAGTACATTTTGCTATTTTGATAGCTGGGAAAACCTTTGAAGATGCATTGTTTTGTGTTCATTGGTTTGGGTTGGGTTTTGTTTTTTAAGCTTTTTTCTTTATTTTCCAGAGGAAGAAATGGTAAAATATAGGATTTTTCTTTCTGCAATGTATTCTTTGACTTTCTCCAGTCTGCTGTTACTAAGATGATTAATTGCTAAGGCTGGAAGATAGGACTCTTTTCAGAGTAGTCTTTATCTGATAGAGGCTAAATTCATTGGGGGTGGGTAGAGGAAAATATATTGGTTTCGGCTTACAAAATAATTTGTGCATTTTAGAAATAAAGTTTGAAGGAACCCATTTCTGAGAGAAGCATGAAAGAAAAAGACAGCTCCATGAAGTAAATAATGTTTGTTGTTTAGGAGCTATTGGACTACTTGGCAACGGGAAGAGTTAATTCTATATGCATACAGGAGTCGTAATTATGCATTTATAGTAGTGCATCCATCTGCAAACTAAATCTCTGGATTGCTTGTGCAAAGTCATTCGCTGTAACATGAGGTCGTGTCTTCAGAATCATCATCTCCAGTGAAAACCATCTCAGTTTGTCTCACTGGAGAAGTGTCCTCAATGTCACCTTTCTGGGAAGAAGGCTGGGCTGTCCTCCTGTGGACCCAGCTGACTCCTTGGAGTCTCCTGAGGATGGAATCACTCTGTGTGGATGTTTGCTACACACTTCAGGAGAGATTCTGCATGGTGGCAGAGCCTTAAGGAGAAGCTGGGGGAGAGGCTGCTCAGGATCCAGAGCTCTGTATGAATTTTCTCAGGTAATACTTACTATAGATGAAGGACCCTGCTGATCCTGGTGTGAGGTGCAGATAGCCTTTGGAGGGTGACAGCAGAAAAACCTGTTTTCACTGGCTGTGCTCTCTCCCGAGCTCAGATGCTACCTTGTATAACAAGAGCTATTTGCTGAGGACTTCCTGTAGCCTAGGGTTGCATGGACAGCAAAATCTCTGTGAGAATATAATGATCTGTATGACAATAGTTGCAAGTAAAGAACTCAGGGTGATTTCTGACCTGCTTTGTGACCTAGAGACAAGAGTCTATGTTGTAACCGCTGTTGTGCAAAGGATGGCCTGTGTGGATGCCCTGCTTTCCCTCTCTGTATTTCAATGTGTGCCCTTCTGCAGTGAGTGTTGAGCAGATGGGCTGGACTGGCATAGGCTGAATTTCAACAGCTGCTTCTTCTGTGACACAAAATGAGGAGAGATCCATTTTCTTTAGCAGCTGTGGGAGTGCAGTGCCCCTTTGGTGGTGCTGACAAAAGTTCATCTGCAGCATATGTAGGAACATTTCTGCTGGTTTGATTCTTCTCCAAAGCCAGTCCCACTTTCTGTTTTTCTGCAATGATATCTATATGCCACTGAGGAAAGCTACAGTGTCCCAATGTGCATCTCTAGGCTCTTGTGACAATCCAAGCCTCTTCCTTTCTTGCATGTAGCAGTGCTAGAGCTGATCTAAATCCAAGTGGCTTGACTGATTGTAGAGTTTTTGACTGGGATGGGGAAAATGAGGGAAAATTTTGTGAGAAGGGAAAAATCTACTTCCTTTTGTCTCCTTCTGTCTCCTTCTGTCTCTTTCCGTACCAGCTCTATGAAATAAAAGTTGTAGCTTTCAGATCTGTGTGTTTTCAAATAATATTGTCTTCTATGGTAGTTTCCTGTAAATGAAAAATAAAGCCAAGAATTTCAAGTCCTTCTAGAGTAAGTAGATTTTCTGTTTTTCCTTGAACAAAGTTTTGTGCATAGACTTTGGTATTTTAGCAGAACATTTACTTTTCTATACCTAATTTGCTACTCTTGATTGTCTTCCTTATCACTATCCCAAGCTGCTCTTCCCACTCCAGATAAAACTTAAGAGGGGGCTGGAGTGCCAGAAGTATCAGACTGATCTCTTAGTCACCTCAGAAAGTTCTGGTTTTTCAAAGAGTAAGTTAGAGAATAAAGGAGCAGCACTGGAGGAGAAAAAAAAAAAAAAAGAAAATGGGGTTGTTTCGGAATGGAAAATACCTGTCACCTCTATCAGCTCTTCTCTTCAGCCTCCAGAAATGCAAGCATTAGTCCTGTCCCAGAATATCACTTGATAGTCTAACTCTGAAGACTCCATTTCTGTTAGGGCTTTGCTGCCTTCCTCTCTGTATCATTCATACTGTATAATTATATTCTGAGTTATGTGAAATGATTGCTTTCTGTAAGTGGGTTGAACTTGCTGTTTGGTACATACTGCTCTACTTAAAAATAAGCCATCTTTATGACAGGCTAGATGGTCTCTGGAAACTTTTCCCGCACTTTGTTTCTGTTGTGGGCATGAGAAAACACTGTCAGTTTTTTGTTTACACAATGTAGTTCATAGGTTTTTCTTCTGAAAAAAACTTGTTTTTGATATCAGTTTCTTCTGCCCAAAACTCACTGACTGCTGCTACCTTACCTTGGCCATGTAAGATGAAAGACCTTTGCTACCTGCTCTAATTGACTGATGGATGATGTGTTGAAGAAAAGTAAAAATCCAGTGTCAAAGTTGGAGGTGCAAGTTATGAGAGGGTAATGTATATATTTATCTAAAGAGGTCTCAAATATATGGTTGTTCTAGGGGAGTTTTGGATGGAATATTGGTCAGGTGTTGGGAGTGGTGGAATCACCATCCCTGGAAGTGTTTCAATAATATCTAGGTGTGGTACTTGGGGACATAGTTTAATGGTGGACCTGGTAGTGCTGAGTTAACACTTAGACTCACTGAACCTAAAGGTCTTTTCCAACTGTCTTGATTGGTTGATTTTATGAATGTTTTGCATGCTGTACAGGCACGTTTGCAGCAACTTCTCAGTAAGAGGCTGTGTTTTGCCCCCTACAGTAAGGTAGGAGTTTTTGTAACTGGGCCATTTGTTATAGTTACAGAACTGATTTATCAGAATAGCAGTTACATCTGGGGGTGAACAAGAAACAGGAATAACACGAAAAACATACTGTTGTGGAAGCATATTGAAATGCTTCAATGATTATCTGGATAGCTGAAAAACTGAAATACTCCATCAGCTTTTTTAATTAGGCTGAGCAATTATATCAGAGAAGTCAATGGCACCTTGTACACAATAGAAAATCTAGGAGCATCAGTGTCTGAAGAGCGCAGCTGGAAAGTGACATGGTGGCACATTTCCTCCTGCTAGTGGTGTCTCCTTGTCATCAGAATTGTCACCATTGCTGCTCTTCTTTTAGGTTGCTGTACTTGACTATTCATCAGATTTTGTCCTGCTTACTTACAAAATGTGTCCACCAAGGTTTTAGGAGGTGGCTTGAGGAGTTGCTGCTCTTTTGTGTTGGGACCAGTAACATGAGCAGTAAAAATGAAGAGCAATGGACCCTTCTTGTATGATAGAAGAACTGCAATTGGCCTATAAGCATTTTTACCAGCTTTATTTTCAATATTTACATAAATACTTTTTTTCTTTAACATGTACAAAACTGAGTTGGGTGTTGCATGCCAACTACCTTACTCAAAATTCCTTTTTGTATTTCTTATTTCCAGTTGGGCCAGAAAAAGAAAGCCGGTGATATTCCTCTATAATATGAAAATTTTAGATGGAATGTAAAATACTGGGTTCCTATCTATTTTTGTTTCCCCTGTGGTTTTTTTTGTTGGTTTTCTTTTTTTTTTTTTTGGTGGCTGTATTGTTTTTATTGCATCTTCAGCACTGGGAAAAGTATTTGAGTAATGTTTCACTCTGTCTAGGACTTTTTCCATTACAAAAGATAGTTACTTTTGCTGGTTGTTAGGGTGTGGGTGGTTTTTTTTGTTTGTTTTGTAGGTTTTTTTTAGTCCTAAAATACCTAGATTTTCTATCTTTTTCTCTCTCTATCCTCTCAGTGGATAATTTTAATTATAAAAAAAATATTTTAAATCTCAAGTTCCCTCTAGATATTGTTTAAAGACCTTTAAGTTGATCCTGGAAAAAAATTATTTCATGATGGTGAAGATGCAAGTTTTGGGATCCTTTGCCTCTTTTCTAGAACTGTTTGTGGAAAAACACCCTTCTTATTTGCTGGATTGGAAGGATTCTGAATTTGTAGTGTGGCTGCACTTGGATTCATTGGCACTGTTGTAAAAATGAGTTAGATGGTGCCTAGAGTGTATTTAGAAGTTTAACTGTGTAATATTTTAACCTACAGTGAAGGTGGGAAAATAAGAAAAATTGGACTATTAGGTTTATACTGAGTACAGAACATGTTAAGTTTTAATAAGTTATCTGGAGCATAAAATGGAACAAGCACAGAATCAAAGAAGTACTATTTTATCGTTGATGTAGAAAATAAAAGAAATATTATGCTATTTTATCCTAAAGAAGGATGGCAGGATGTTGTTTTAATATTATTGGAAGGTTAAACAATGGAGTGCATGTTGGAAGATGGAGCATTGTTTGAGTTTTTATAGTAAATGTGGATCTCAAAAATAGTTCTTTTGGGAAAGATGAGCCTGCATGAGCAAAAGTGATGAAAGATCTGTGATGTTATACTTGCAAAATAAAATGATGATTAAAGCCCTGGTCTTGGCTACTTTGGGCTTACAGCATGTCATTAAACATATCTTTGACTTTGTCATTAAACATATCTTTGACTTTTTATTTGTTTTTTTAACTTCTTTGTGGTTGTGCAAGACATGTAGCAATTAATAATTAGCTAGTGTTTATTATTATTTGGAAAAGGTGGGTGAGAAGGGAAACTGTGGACTCAGAATTGATAAAAATTGTCTAAGCAGCAATGCAGTTACAGTGGCTATTTTGAGAAGACCTCAATCTTGCAGCAATGTTTACTTCACAGATTACTCCTCTGCCTCATATCAACAGGTCAAGAGAAAGAACATAGGGCATAGTAAAAATACAACTTCAAGAATAAAAGAGTAGAGACATCTTGTCTATTTTTCTGTATTATCTCTTTAAGTGTGATATTTGCTTCCCGTTTAAGTAAAATAAACCAAGCTGCAAACTGCAAAGTGTGCAGCAGAGTCTATCTTGACAGGAAACTTGAAGGAGGTGATAAACTGGCAGATTAAAAAAAAATGTTAGTTTTGGCTAGTGTATTTGGTAATTACTTCAACAAGAACATCCTGACTTTTGTTTCCCCCTAATTCCTATCTCCTACCTGCTAATATGTGTATTCTGACATCTGTCAGAATTCTGCCAATCAGCTGACATGGTTAGACATCATTCTGTCTCTACTTGAGAAACACCATTTTCTCTCTGGCCCATGAAAGGAAAAGAAATGTCTGATGACAAATAGACAAAACTTGGTAACTCATTAAAAGGTCACATAGGAAGAAGTTGATTCCTTTTTTGCAGTATTTAAGGTTGTGATTTGATTCAGAAATGCAAGCTCCCCCTTAAGCTGTTTTCTTTATTTGGATTTTCCTGGTTTTTTTGTCTTTGATGTGTGTTTGCTTGTTTTGTTTGCTTTTTAAAATAAATGCAGTACAGAAGGGCCCCAGGAATAATGATGAGTACTTAATATTGCAATTCTGACCATTTTTAAGGGCATGAACTACAGGTTTTAGACCTTATCCGTAACCAAGGTGGCTTTTCTCCTAGATGGGCACATCTGATGGGGGCTCTGACATCAGCATCATAATGAATTCTTGATTTGTCACATCTCTCACACCTGTTCTAAAGTCTTGCTGGTCCCTTAAGTGACCTGAGGGTGCACTTAGCCATCTTTCTGAAGGAGCTGGCTCTGAAGCTGGGACTGATATCTTTAAAAGCTGTGTTGTTTGGGGATTTTTGTTTGTTTTTTTTTTTTTTAATAAGTTTTCTTTCTCCCCCTGCTAACACTCTGGTGAGCTTTGATCTTTCCAGATTTTATTCTCTAGAGTTTAGAGAAGCTTCTTTACCTCAAGCTCGTTGCAAACATTGCAAACATCCAGTGAACACAAAAAGCACTTCTTGACCAATTGCAAATAAGCAATATAGTCCATTTGGTCATGGGTAAATATTTCACAGAAAGATCTGTGTGAATAAAGATATGAAAAGGCCATGGTTTAAATAGTTTCCAATGAGATTTGAAAAGACATCAAGACCATTTCTATCACTGAAGAGACTGAACTGGCTCTGTTCAATCATTGGCTAAAGTCTGGTTTTGTTTGTGCCTTGATATTTGTTTTAGTGATGTTCTTTCTCTGTGAATATATTTGGCATCCTGCAGAAAGCAGCTTAAATTGTGTGCAGAGAGGTGCAGTCCAAGACTCCTGATGGAGCACTTAAGGATTGAAGAGATTTGTATTCTGAATAAGAAGATCCTCATTTGTGTATAAACTAATATTCTGGTACACTTGGCTACTGCATAGATTAGTAGTGTTGGTTGGCATGGGTTGAGTCTTCTTTTTTTTCCTTTGCTTTGATGGGTCCAGCGGTGGAATAAAATATCTTAGTAGCTAAATGGATGACTATATTTAAACTAGCAAATACTTAGTAATGGATTGTTTTAAAAAGCAAAACACCAGCATTGCAGCACTTTCCCTTGACAATAATGGACAAAACGCCACAATTCAGAAGTAAAACTCTTCCATTGATTAGAAGAAACTGTAGTTAAGCAAACACTGTACTGTCTGATGCAAGAATAGAAATGTAGTTGTTCTTTGTTGACCCCAGTGTGTAGCCATGGTAAGTAGTAGGTGGGGTGTAGCTGCCTGACAGTCTTGTCATGGTTTAGGAATGGTATTCCCCGTTAATTACTCCCAGCACAAACACACTGCTGCTTGTTCCCCCCATGTTTTCCCTCCCCTTGCCTACTTTGGGATGGAGGCCCAAAGGCAAAGCTCATTGGTTGAAATAGGAACAATTTACTGGAAACAGCAATGAGACAAGAAAATAAACAGTAACAGCAACAACATTAATGCCAGAGGGTGCAAGAAAATAAACTATTCACATGGAAAACACAACCAATAACAGACAATAATGGGCAGCTCTCTGTGCCAGGGAAGGAACCACTTCTCCCTGGAAGAGAGTGTTTTTCCTGTGCCCTGGCGGTGATGTGAGGTGGTACAGAATAACCTCAATTGCTCTGGTCATGCCCTCCTTCTGGATACTGGAAAAAATTGATCCTGTCCTGGATGGAACCAGGACACCTGCCCATAGAAAATATGTTATAATTAAGTTGTTGCAGAAAACTCTGCAAATCTCACGCTAGATTTAAGAGAACCTATTTTCTGCCTTTCTTTTTCTGTGTTGTCTTTGATACAGAGACTGCAGAAGCTGCTTTGGACCCTTTCCAGGAAGTTATTGAAATCAGTCTTCAGTAACTGTATTGGTTTTTACTGTGCATCAACCAAGGTCACTGAGCTGCATGAGCAGACAGCTGTATTAAAAACAGGATTTGAGCATTTTAAAAGGTGTATTTTTAAAGCTTGAATAAATAAGGTATATAAAAGCATGCCATACATAAAGTATTTACTACTTTTGTCCTGATTTCTGCCTCTTTTTCTTTCCAGCTGTGGTCCTGCTGGTCAGTTTTGATATCAGTAGCAGCTCTCCAACGTTTGTCATGTCAAAGCTCTGAAAAGATGAGAGGTATTGGCTGCCTCAAAGCTGCTGGCACTGATAATTAGAAATGCAAATATCTTTTGAGCAGGGCAGTGCTTTGTACTTCTATATAAAGGAGATAGTAGTTTTTGATAAAGTTACTTGATATTTTCCTGCTGAAATATTGTTCTCGGCAGAAACAAAATCAGTATGTCAAAAATTTACTTCTTTCTGTCAAAAGCTTCAAGATGGTCATATTTGAACTAAACTTCTTCAGCTTTTGAGTAAAGTAGAATTTTAAAAGGACATGTGGGTTGCCAAGGTTGCTTTTACTACACCCACCATAGTGTGAGGCCTGGATTCAAGCTTATTCCATACCTGCATCAGACCAGTCACCAGAACCAGGTGAGTGTTAAGACACCAAGACGTGATTTGCTGTGGGGTGGATCTCTTATTTTTTCCCTTGAAGCATTTTGTTTCATGCTCACACTGATATAGGCATTCTGTAATTCAGCTTAGGTGAAGATGGGAAAGAAGTAGTAGAATTAATTTTTTCATGGCTGCCTTTACTTTCCGCTTTAGGGGTAGATCTTGGATGTCTCTAGAAATAGTGTCAGGATAGTTTTATGAATCTCAGCTGCCTGTAGGAAAGGCATTTCTTGCAGAGTTCTTTAGACTGATCAAGATACACCTTTAATTTAATTACATTAGAATGTATAATGGAGAAGGACAATATTTTAGAGAAAAGAGCTTGTAACTAGGGTGAGCCTCTTTAAAAAATGTAGTATCATAGTAAACACCTGGAGGACTTGAGAACTCACAGCCTATTGACAACATATGACCTCCATTTCATTTGTTATGACAACAGGTTAAATATTTTATTTTTTTGTTGTATTTTTTTTTTCCTCCGTACTATTATTGACTATTGTTAAAGTCAGAATAGCAGCTTCAAAGCTGTAGTTCCTTCAGCAAGGGTAAACACATATAACCTTTATTGTAGGATTTCTGTGAATGTCACATGGTTTTGTGTGGTGTGTTTTATTCCCAGAAATGCCCACAGATGACCCCTGCCTTCCTCACAGTATCTTTTCATAAGGGAAACTTTTCCAAATGTACATAACTGGATGAGTGCCTTCAGCATTAACAGGCTTATCAACCACCAATCCAGCACAACAATTGTAAGTGCAGCTGCTGCAGAAATGCACAGTGAAGAAGCACAAAAACTGTGCCTGAAGACACAACAATAAATAACATTGTAGTGATAACTGCCTGCTGAAGGTATTGCAATGTGGTAGTCATCAGGAACCTATTCACTGCATCTGCCTTTCCTTCTCTCCGTGATGAGTTCCCTTCATCTCCCCATGCTCTCCTGCCTGCAATGTTTTAGAGAAGTTCTCTGGATTATAGCTGAAATGCTAGGAGTAAATACATAAACCATTGCTGCCAATTTCTTTTTGTGAAGAGAAATAAATGCATTGCCTTGGTTGAATTAAGGCCAAGTTTAACTTCTTCTGTACGTAAGCAGTTGGATGAACAGATGAATAGTTGGGTAATTTTGCTTTATCTACCACCAGGCAGGACAAAAGGTAACAAACTGAAATGACTAAGGAATTGGAAATCTGTCGCTCCAACACTGGCTTGTTTAATCACGGTCAAATACCTCACCCTCGGCATAAACTGCTGAGCACTTGCTTCTTGTGTCTTACCTTGTCAGGCTGAGGAGCCCTCCCAGAGAAAGGTCACCCTTTTAGCTGATGGTAGGTTGTTGCTGGCGTGAGCCAGGGCAGGATGAAATCCTAATGCGTGAATCTTCTGATGTCAGCTGGAATTCTTTGTAGGTGTGCGAGGAGTGGGATATCAGCACTTCCAAATTAATCCAAAGTGCTCTGTGGCATATTGGCCACTTGGATTTGACAAGTGATGCATCTTGTGTCTGAAGCCCGAGATCTGACTGAGGGTTAGTGATGGCTTGCAACAATTCTGCTTTAAGAGTTGTGTAAGAGTTATACAACTGAATATATATTGTGAGCAAAAACAAGAAATCAGAAATCAAAGTTTTGAAATTGAGTGAATCATAGGAATTAGGACAAGCTCAAGTGACTAAGCAAAGCTATTGAATTTGATGCTCCATCAAGATGTAGAGTGTATTTGGTGTGATTGTGACTCAGCACTTACTGGTGAGTCATTCCTCATCACTGGGACCTCAGTGCTGTTGGTTTTCTAACTGAAAAAGAAAAGATGAGTGGGAAGAGATTTAAACCTGCAGAGAAAGTTTAAACTTCATGAATACAAAAGAGAGGGGAAGTTGTACCCCCAATTAGATTATTTTTCTTGAAAGACTTTATTCTTAACTTTTGAATCTTTTATTTTTGGTGGAATGAGATGAATTTTCCCAGCATTATTTGTAGTGGATGCTTTTCATATTTTATTTTGCAGAAAAGGCATTTGTGACTACATAGAACTATCAAACCTTTAATGCAATGTAGTTTGCTTTTCCATGGCTCTTTCACACAGATGAGTTTAAAGTACTTCATACCAATAGCTTAGTTGTGAGAAGACAATAATAGTAGAGAGCAATTGAAATCAATAATACAAACAGGAGACTAAAGGTCTGGGAATATACAAGTATTTAATGAACTATGTATGCATAGCAGAAACTGCAGAACAAAGTCTTGTCAGCAGTTACAGTGTTCTGAGAAAGGTGAGGACTTGAGGGGAAATGAGAGGTGAAAAGCAGTGAAATCCTCACCTGAACTCTAATTGTCCGTGTGTTCATCATATCACAAGTCAGTAATGGAATAAAAGTGTAAGGGCTTGTTCCCCTTCAGCCACAGTGATGGTCAGGATGACAGTGCTAATCTTTTTGTGAAGCTTCAAACTTAGCTATTAGAATCAGAGATGGGTTTGTTCATGGGGATGATTGGGTGTATTGGTGTGTTAACCTGTTGTACCACATATGGAGATCAGAGGGGAAACCCTTCTTACTTTTCTGTTTTGTTTGCCAAGTCTGGCAGAGACCATGGGGGAGCAGTAATTTGTGTTGTAATGTACAGCATGGGCAGCTGCTTGGGAGCTCCTGGGAATCCCAATTCACAAGTTCTTTGCACTCCTGCGAGGCCAAGGCACTGGCAGTTCTATGGATTTTTTTTTTTTTCTTCCTGTGTCAAATTGAAGTTGTGTCTTTGGTCTTTTTATTGCAGCTCTCAGTATATTATGATGCATTCTTACCCATGTCTATGGCACTAGCTGTATTTATACATTATAAAGAACTTCTAGATGCAGCATTAATTCACAGACATTGCAAAATTTAGGGTGTTTTTCTAAATGCAACTTCTAAAATAATTTTTTGCAGGTGATGTGCTGTGAAATAGCTGCAGTGTCAGTTCTCACTGTTCTTTGTAATCAAAGGACGTGATAAAATCACTTAACATGGCAAAGACACTGTCATATGTGCTCATTACTTGTTTTGATCTCCAGATTCTGAGTTTAGTTTTCAAATGTAAGTGCCTCCATGGAATTTGTGAATCTCTGGGCATGTGGTTTGGTACATTAGATACAAAATCATGCCAGTGTCCCCACTGGAAACTTTGGCTATCTGGCAGTGTTACATTAAGGAACATAAAAGAAAATGATTAGGGGCAGAAAAGTTCTATGAAATGCATCTGGAGGATTTAATAAACGAGGACAGTAATTTCTAAGGGATATATCATTATTTCCTTACCAATACTCTTTTCAGTACTATGGGGAATTATCACTGGGATTTATGTTTAGAAGTACTAATATTTCCTATGCTCATGCTTTTCTTGCATATAGTTGGTACTTTTCCAGATTATTAGCTAATTATGTTTAAGTGGTGACTGAGCTAATGTAGAGGGTGGCTGTAGAGTCTGAAGAAATGGATATATGGCAAAGCCCATAAGACCTGATTTAAAAAGATCTTTTACTTCAAAAAGCCCATAATTACTTTTATGCAAATTATAGAGGAAAATATCTTGGTAAAGCAGGAAGAAACAAAGGAAGGTCCCAAGTTACTACTTCCTTTCATCTGTATTTTGTTAGAGCGCATGAGCCTGGTGATGTCACTAATATAAGAACATCTGTGCTAGTGTGAGCCCATCTCTGCTACATCCTCACAACATGCTAGTGCCATGCTTTCAGATGAGATCAAACAATGCAGTCCTGAAGGTTCTACTCCAAAATGTTATCTAAGGATTTTGAATTTAAGAGCTGTTGAAAGTACCTTTCGATTTCTGTACACGCAGCAAAAAACAAGAGTCTAAGTAACCATTTAGAGGGTTCCTTCATTTTTTCCCCTTTCAAAATTATAATAACAAAGCCATTTAATTTCATACACTATTGGGTATTGAGTATCTTGAATATTTTGAGAAAAATGAACAGAGAGAACAGTTCTGGTTCTCAGCATTTTTTTTTGGATTACAATGTTTGTCCTTTTTTTTCCTCATTAGAACAAGGCTGGAGTGTTTAGATGCACGACAAAATTGCACAGAAGTTGCCCATTTTCAATTTTGAACGGCCAAGATTTTAATTTCAGCTGCTTTAGCTAGAAACTAATCCCACTGTAACTTGGATCTCTTCCAGGTGAAAATTTTAACCTCTTTCACTGGAAATGTTCTAGTTAGTACCTATTCCAGCTTCAGTGTCTTCTAAAACCAGAAAAAAGGTGCAAACTGCTAGCAAATCTGAGCCAACAATGATAAAGTGTGCAAAGGATTAGACCCAAGGACCCTGAGAAGCAGGGCTGTAGTCAGGGCTTAGGCCAGATCTAGCTCAGCATAGAAATCCTGTTGGTTTTAACAGGGTATTTCTCAGTTCTTGTCAGTTGCTTGTCTTAGCACACCACAAAAATCAAAACATTGTGGTATTATTTATTGCTAGAAATTGCTCAATATATGACTATTCTGCATGGCTTCACATTTGATGTGTTTGTTGAGCTGAAGCCAATCTGAAAACACTTCAGCTGTGCTGGAAAATACAATTGAAGCTGGTTTGTGTAATATGGTTTTATTCAGATTTTAATGGGATGGAAGCTTTTCACTATTAGATACAAAGTAATAAGAAATGTGAGTGAGACACTGAGTTTTCTGGTCGAGTAATGGCTTTGTTCTTCCAAAAAGTAACCATTTTAATATCTGTTTGTCTCTGCTTGCAAAGCTTTGACTGTTCCTTAATGAAGAGTCTCTTGCTATTTGGGAGGCAGACATTAAGTAAAATAGTGAAGCCATATTTACCCCCTCCACCTCATGCTTTCAAGCAAATGGTGATAGTTTTATTAGTATGGGCTTTCAACCATTCTCCACATGAAAACCAAGGAAGGAGTAGGTGTGATATTTGATAAATGCACAATTTGGGAACATGCTCCTGGTTTGTTGTCTTCGTATTTCTGCTGCAGATTGTAGGACTGGGAAGATGTGACGTGTTATTAAGATGGCAGAAATTTCAGTTTGAAACTCTCTTCTCTGTCTAGGCAGGAGTAGATATGCTGGAAAAGAAAGGATTATTTTTAGGTGTTTTTGTTTTGGTTTTTTTTTCATATTTTTTTTTTTTTTAGGGTCAAGAATAATTTTCAATGGGAAAAGGCCATACAGGTGTTACTTCTCCCTTTCCACCATTCACCAGATGAATCAGAGTCCAGCTATGCACTTCTGCATATGCCTGAACTAGTGGTATTCCAGGTATCTAAGAATAACTGTGATGTAAATAATATACTGTGAATGAGTTTTCCTATGGCATTATGCATTTTTTCCTGGAGGAGATCTTGCAACTTTATGGTTTCTGTGGTGTTGTCTATTACATTAGTGCAGCAATAAATTGATGCAGAAGACAAGTGTCTGTTACTTGTCTCTGTTCCATATTTAAGGTGTTAGGCCACCACTTCTCTCCTTGCCTCTGAGATGTGTTGAAAATATGGTAAAGGTGGAAGCTATTACCATCAAGTGTAGTACAGTTGGGTTATGTGAATGTCTTTGTAATTTTATTTTCCTGCGTTATTTACTAGCAAAGAAACATTGAAAACCTTTTCTTTGCTCTTGAAATATTTAGTGCTTGCAGTTGCTCCTTTATAATCTATATGTAGCTAGACACTGTTGCTTTTATTGTTATTAGTCACTAAAAGAAAGATTCAAAAGATTAATGAAAGCATTTTGTACACCTGATTTTGAAGAGTACATGTTTGTGTCAGCATTTAAATCTCTGCATGTAATCAAATAATGCTTCTTTTCATTGATTCTCACTCCCCTCCATCCCATGCAGTTTGCAGTCAGCATAATGAATTGGGTTTTTTTGCATGGAAATTGAATCTACTCTATTGTTGGCATGCATTGGATTTGTTGGCATGCATGGTGTGCTATATACTGATAGAGAACAATAGCAGGCACTGCTATTCACAAGTGTTTCTGTAATTCTTATACTGTCCTTCTCTGATGGGAACCCATCAAATAGATTGTTATTCTTTAGTCTTTGAGACCTGAAGTATAGAGAAGAAAAACTGAGCCACAATGGCAAAGACTGATCAAACCATTTGTTTTGCACAACTCCTTTTCTAGTACCTTTGATTTCAAAGAACCATTTCCTGTGCTGTCAGTTTCCCTCAACAGTAGTTGCATGTTTGGTGGTTAAATAGTTTCAGACCCACTTATTTGCTTTCACAAGGACTTTATTATAATACTACTTCTTTCTGTGAGTATTTGTAAATCTGGCTGTTGAAACATATGTATTGATTTTTCACTGGTGTTGGGTTTGTTGTGGAACTGGGGAAAAAATAAATTACTTGCAGCTGCTAGGGGAGAAGGCTTGAGATTTCAAAGCACTTGAGGATTTGCCTTCAACTAATGATAGCTCAAGATTTGGGACGTTCTGCTTAGTTATGCACATTCTGCTCCCTTCAGCCTGCTTGCTTGTGTACAGATGGAAATTGGTTGCTCCCTCCTTATAGTCTGCCTATCAGAATTGCAAGGCTGAGCACTGGGATTCAAGATCTTGCCTAGTTACTTGGGTACTTTGTCAATAAAGAAAGCTGTTATTCCTGTGCCAGAGGGCTGTAGGGCAGAAGCAGACTATTATCATGTGAGAAGCCTTGTTTCCAAGTGTATTGTGCTCTGATGGAGCAGGGTCCTCACTTATGTAAATGTTTAAACAGAATTATCACTGCATGGGTATTTCTGGAATATTAAACAGTTGTACTGGGGTATTTCTGGAATATTAAACAGTTGCACTGTGAAAGCCTTGTCTCTGTAGAAGAACATTCTTCAGTAGTCCTTCAAATTGTTTAGTACTACTGAAATTGTTCAGTAGTCTTCATACTCTTCTAGAAAATAATGATCAGTTGGTGATCAGAGGAGAATTTGATCAGTTTGCACCAAAACTGCAGGGTGATATTGGTACCCTCAATAGAAAGACATAATTTTTTTCATGTAATATTTGTTTAAAAATAAAAATGCTCAAAACTCAATATTTGAAAAACGTTTTGTCTATATTTATGTAGATAAAGTGGCCTACAGCTCCCTCATGGGGGAAGCAGAGGGGCAGGACTCATCTCTTCTCTGTTGTGACCAGAGACAGGACCTGAGGGAATGGCCTGAAGCTGTGCCAGGGGAGGTTTAGATTGGAGATTTTTTTTTTTATTAATTTTTTTGTAACCCAGAGTATGTTTGGACACTGGAACAGGCTCCTTAGGGAAGTGGTCGTACCACCAAGCCTGACAGAGCTCAAGAAGGATTTACAATACTCAGGCACATGGTGTGATTCTTGGGGCTGTCCTGTGCAGACCCAGGAGCTGGACTTCTATTATCCTTGTGGATCACCCTTCCAACACAGATTATTCTATGACTCTGTATCAAATTAAATGTATTGTTCCAGATAATTTGCTGAGTTTTGAAGTTCTGATGACTTTGCTTGGTTACCAAGGTCAGCTTCAAAGAAGAGGTGGCCTGTTTTCACTGAGGAAGGTATGCAGGGTATTGTTCTTGCTGGATCACTTAAGTGGTGATTTGGATGCAGAGAGTGAAATGCACAGGAGACAAGATAGATATTAGCTACGGAAAACATTCAGGAAGAGTGATGTGGTGGGCTGACCCCAGCCTGCAGCAAAACTCCTGCCCTGATCATCTCTCCCTCTCCTATCAAATATGTGTAATGATTTCTTGAGAAGACAAATGCCATCATGAATATCCCTGCATCCTATCCATTTCCCTGAGGTTTTATTGCTAAGCATGAAATTGTATGGAATGGAATGTCTGTTTAGTCAGTGCAGGCAGCTGTCCCAGCTGTGTCCCCTTCTAGCCTTTTGCCCACCCCTAACCTGCTGGCCTCTGAGTCTATGAGAGGTTGGACAGAAAACCTTGGTTCTTGGCTCTTGCCTTGGCAAGCACCACTCAGCAATATCCAAAATGTTGGTGTGGTACAAACACTGTTTCACCTTCAAATGCAGGGAACAGATTACACAGGCTGCTATGAAGAAAGTTAACTTTGTCACAAGAAAACTCAGTGAAAAGAAACAGGCTTTAGGAAACTTTAATTGCATGAATCTGTATTTGCATCTTAGCAGCATAAAAGATAACCATCAGAGATAAGTGAAGAGGAAGCAAAATATCTACTAGGCGATCTCCAAATTCCATGCTGACTTTAATTAGTATACTGCTGTCTGTAAATGAATGAAATTATACACTAATAACTGAAATATTTTGTAGAATGCTTAGATTTTTGTCTGACAGAAAGTATATTTGAACTTAAATTACAAGACTAAAAGGCAGCTTGACAGGTTTCTCAGGACAATATGTCCCTTGAGTTATTAATTTCTAATTATTAATAACTGTAAAAAACTGAAAAAATATTACCCAAATTACAGTAGGATGCCATCTGGGATCTCAGTTCTGTGTAAGAAGTGCTCAGTGAAGCTTTTCATGAAGTAGAAAAGTAGAAGAAAAGCTAGAAGTACAGGCAGGAAAAAATCCATTCCTGACTCTGGAAAAGGTTTTTGTCTCTGTTCTGGGAGCAACTAGTTCTTTTTGAGACAATTGTAGGGTTAAACTTGGATGAAGAATACTGTACTTAGTTGTATATTTATTTATTTGGTTCGTTGTGGCCGGCAACAGTTTTACACGTTGCGTGTAACAGTATATGTTCTGCCAGTGCTCAGGTGCCCCAATTCTTAGCCTGTAAGAGAAGCAGAGAAAGGTGGAAACAACAAAAGAGATTCTGCATGTTCTCCTTATGTTTGCCCCATTTGCAGTTATTCATTGCTAAAAACAAAGCTTTGCTTGGAGGTGAAAAGTGTTAATCAGTACATGGGCGAGGAACTTGCCATTCTGCACTTGCTGAAATGAGTGACCCTTTGCAGACTCTGCAGAACTCACAGTTGCTGCAATACCTCTTTATTTAATCCTGGTCTCTTGCCCTTGTGAAAAGTCCACGAATGTTGTTTTCATTTAAATCTACATTGATTGTGGGCACACACTATGGTCGCTCTGACTGAGGTTGCATGTTTATTTAGATATTTTTCAACAGTCAAAAGCAACCCAAACGTAAGATGCAGTCTTTCTCTTACACTTCGGCAAAAAGATGGCTTTTTATTTATTTTGGTATTTCCTGTCTAGAAATGTTCCTTCTGACTGGTCCTTATTGAAGTGATTTTCTTAAAGTTCTGTGTGACTCTGATAAAGACCTCTCCTTATCTGTCTTTTTGTTAAGACTTTTTTAGAAATGGAAGTGCTCTGTTTACAAACAGATATCTCTGTGGCACAGTAAGGACTTCTTGGTCTGCAGTGATGCCTAATTATCCAAGGGGCACAGGAAAGATGCAAATAGCTCTGAGTGTTTGGGAAATTAAGGCTATTTACCTTTTGTTCCTGATTAGCAGCTGATAAACAACCCTTTCTCCAGTTTGGGCTGTTGAAGCAGAGACTGCTAGTATGTTCATGCTTAAAATGGGACCAAATATTTATATGCACATTTTTGATAAGCTCTTGACATCTTTTTGCATTGTCAATTCTCTACAGCACAGAGACACATAACACAATATTAATGAAGATGGTGCAATTAGTAATGTGCCACTTTGCTTGGGTACATCCTCCCTGTTTATGTATCAATCGATGTCAATGAAGGTAGAAGTGACAGAGGGATAAAGTGGTTGAATGGATTTTGGCTCAGCCATCTCTGTGTGAGGTCCAGACTAGTTCTTTTTAGGCTCTGTTTTTTCATGCATATGGCTTAATAAAGGAGCAGTAAAATATATTTGTGTAATTTCTATATAAGTAGGTTGTGTGCTGAGCTGACGTTTACTGCATATATGTTTTCTGTGTGTATATGCACACACACATATGTACAAAACGTGGAATTGCATGTATATGATCTCTAAAAGTGTAAATTTAATGTATGTTAAATAGCAGCTCCTTCAAATTCAAATAACAGGATATTAGGTACTTAATGTGTCCAAGGATTTCTGTCTAGTTTCCTAGGCAGAAAACTAAAACATGTATAGTGAGTTTAATTTTGAATATGTAGAGTACAATCTACTAACTGGAGACTAAAAGGTGTAATTTAATGTAAGTGCCCCTATATCGATGTTTTGTGTAGATGTTCAGGATTTTGGAAAATAAGGCTTTGCAAAATATTTTAAAGCACATGAGAAGCAGTTACCCAGAAGTTAGAAGGAGCTGAAATACAGTCACAGATTTGGTGAAGTTTTAAGAGTTGGAAAAAGCAATGTTCATTTTTGTTGCATCTCACGAATTAATTCATGCTTTATTTCAGATAGAAAATCCTTCTGGCAGTAACTGTGCCTTCATCAAGTTCCTCCATGTTCCATAGGCATAAAGTATCGGTAAGAGACTAATGGATTTATCAGTGTTACTGTAATTCTTTTGTTTCTTTATTTTTATAGAATTTGCTATGGCAACTCTCCTGCTGTCAGCAGACTGGCAGCCACTCTGAGCCACTCACAAGAGCTGTGATCAGCTCGTTGTAGACAAGAGTCAAGAGTCGTGACCCAGAATGGTACCTCTCAGAGTTCTTACTGTGATTTTGTTTTGCTCTCCCCAATCTCAAAGGGTCTCTGTGGCTGCATAGGTATTTCCTGCCTTTCATGTGGGGAAATCTGATGCTTGACATGGAATAAACAACGTGCTGTTCAGTGCTGAAAATGCAGATGGATGCAACAATGCCTTGCAGTCCTTCCCTGTGCCAGAGATAGCAGAAGGCATTTAAATTTCCCTCAAATGGCTTTTTCTTGGCAGAGAATTAGATAGCACTAGAAGCACAGAGCAATACAGTGTGGGGTTCCCAGGGCCAGCTGTAGCTCAGCTTTGTGGCCCAGCTGTGCCTGGGTGGATCAGCAGAGGCAGAGCCCCACAGCACCTTTCTTTCTCATGCAAACCTTGATAAATGTTAAGCTGACTTGTAGAAGGCTGTGGATCAAAATGTCTTAGATCACAAAAGGATAGGATGAAATGCTGTAAGAACACAGGGTGGAACGTGATAATAGCCCACTGATTTTTTTTTCACAGCTCCTTATTTTCTGTAGTGAAGGCCATGCTTGAAATGAGGTACCAGTGTCTGGTGCCTGTTGAACAAAGCAAATCCTCCACTCCCTAAGTGAGGCTGTTCAGTAACATTAATCTGTGTGTGAATAGTTTGGGTAAGACTTAACTTTTACAAAATGTATGCTGTGTATATTGAGCCTCAGAAAAGGGATGTACTCTACATTTAGAAAGAAAAAAATTGAACAAGCATTTAAATAGAAATTTCTTATTGTGAAACAACTTTTTTCTGCATAGAAAAAGATCCTGTATTTCATCACTGTAGAAATGTTATGTTCTTTTTCACTCAAGCAGACTAAAACTTACAGCATGAATGATTCCAATAAAAGCGAATGTTGGTTTTAAATGTAGTTCTGTAAAACATATCCTGGGGTAAACCCAAACCATTCTGTGTGCTGTATCTGAATCACAAAACAGCAGGACCTAAGTTGAACTATAAAACAGCAGGATTGTAGTGAGAACCTTTTAAAGAAAAGCTAACATAGGTGATGTGCAGTGGGGCAATCAACAGTAATTCCCACTGAGACAGCATTAGGCTGTGCCCCTGGAGTGGTGCAATTGATAAATGATTATAAGGCTGCATGGAGAGAAAAAGAATATAAAAATACTTGTAATGGCATATTAATAAAATATGTCTACTCTTAGAATTGTCACCATAGGATTTCCAAGCACTGAAAAGTAAGCATTCAAAACATCAGTAAGTGAAATAATCTTCTGCAACCTGGGTTCCTCGTTACAAAGGAGCATGGGGCTTGCTGCAGTGTTGGTGCCCAGGTGATGCTGATGCTGCCTGCTGACCATTTATTGTGGGAGCATCATTATGCTGGGGTACACTTTTATCTAAGAGCTTCTTCTGAAATGCCCCAGAGCAAAGAAGCTCAAAGAATGAGATGGATAATATAGCTACAAGATAAAACACTGGATTGCTTCCAGGTAGAGTGTTGTGGTTTTTTTTTGGTTGTTGTTGGTTTTTTTTGTTGTTGTTGTTTTTTGGTTGGTCTTTTTTTTATTGTTTAAAAGGATAGTGTTAATCAGTGTTTAGAATTAGTAGTGCTTTGTTTGGAAAGGAAAAAAGAGGGATGTTGTGTGAAAATCTCAGCTTTACTTACCTTGGTGGAAGGAAGTTGGGAAACTTCCCAAAAGCTGGAACCCACTGCATGAAGTGTCAGGCTTATTGGCAATACTCCATGTTCTAGATGGAGTAGGCTTCAAATTTTTTTTTCCATAGAAAAGTAGTTAGAAAAGTTTTCAGAAGTTCTGTGAGTTGTCAGAAAGTTTAGTTTTTAAGGTGGTTTTCTTTCACGTTAGCACAGAGCCAGTGCACAGTGATTCTCTTCCCATAAACTGAAATCTGTGCACCCATGGATAAGTCCCAGCACTGACAAGGATGCATTTCCTAGCATAAACAGTGGACTTCATCAGGTGATTGGTACTTTTTCAGAATGCTGAACAAGCCAAATTGTACTTAATTACAGTGAAGATAAATCTGAATTCTTTTGCCCTGTTGAAAATGACACTGAATCCTACATGACCTGTTATGCTCTCAGTTCATAGGATTGCATCAGGAGTAAAAACAGATTGTCCTCTTTGCCCTGGCTAAATGTCAAGAGAAATGTGACTTCACCAACTCGGGTCATCTGTTTTTCTTTTCCAGACATTGGAGTTACTCTCTCAGGCTGAGACTGTGCCACCAACTGTGCAGTTTCATTACAGCATCTGTATTGCAGTCCTGCCTTGCACTGGTGGCATGCAGCTTCTGAGTCTCCCCATGAATGTTGAGGAGGTCAGGCTGGTTTCTATCCATCTCCCTCTTTCATGTCTGACTAAAACATTTTGAGTTCGATGATCATAGCAGAAGGCTGCCTTGGCATGCTAGCCCTGATCTCCTTTTGTGCTCAGAGGAGGGCAGTGGTTATATTGATGAACAGGTCCCTGGGGCTGTGCTCAGAGGTGGGAGATTACAGTGCTAGCTCAGACACAACTTGTTTGCAATCCTTCTTGTGTGAGAGAGACCAGAAGCTGTCCTGTGTAACTTATTTCTTACATTTAATCAAAAGCTTTCTTTCATTTATGAAGCTGAATAGAGAGAAATACGTGAAGATTTATATAAAGATTTAATATTTTAATAAAACTGTCATGTTTAGTTGAATCAATTAGTGGAAGAATCACAAGGAAATAGCAGCCCAATTTGTTATAAGATGTATATTTTCATCTGAGTTTCTTTCAAGAGTGTTGCTATATAATTCTGCCTTTAACAAGGTCTATGCATCACCGTGATGTGACTGTAAACAGGATGAGAAAGTGGTTGTGCTTCATTAGATGAAGACAGTAATTCACTGGGCACTCAGACCTGCGTTGAGCTCTCTTTTGGGATGCAAGCTGGGTGCTGCTGATGTTCCAGTCAGAGGAAGCAGAAGGCATTTGGTACCCAAACAATTGCCACGTGTATGCAATGTTCATAAAAAAATGAAAAAAAAAATCTAGCAGTAAAACATACTAATTTGTATAAATGGAGATATGGCTTCTCCACATATTGCATTCTGGGGTATTTTTATTTTCATCATTGTCTTTGTAATCTCCTTGTGCTCAGCAGATGCTCTGTCCTCCTGAAAAGGATATGTTTATGTGGTTAATTAGATGTTTAAGGTTAATTTCCGTAATATGCTGGGGTCTTGCAAAATATACCCTTAAAAACAAAGGGATTCACTTCCCATTCAAAACTATTTTAACTTCTCAAGCTTTGTATCTTAGTCTAACTTTGCTTCAGGCTGGACATGGCTAATAGGGGATACAACTTTGGCCAGCAGGGGTCTGAACCCTCAGTTTTTATTGGAGTAACCTTTCTAATCTTAGGCACTTTGAAAAAAAAGATGTTCTGATTATTTAATCTTGTTTCCAGTAGTCTTCTTATTTCAGCCTGCAATCTCTGCCCTTTTTCTCTCTCAGGGGAAGGAGATGGGAGTGGCCTGTGCTTTTCTTTTTAGTGAGAGTACTAAATTGAGGGATACCATTCCTAAACCATGACAAATGAGTGTAAAAAACCCACACAATGATCTCTGTACTCTTATAACTTTAAAATCTTGTTTAATACACAGAAAAACTATACACTAATACTTCATAAAGGTAGAATGGTGTCTTATGTTTTGACATAGAAGGATTAATTTTCAAATTGAGAATGCTGTAGTACTTGGATTAATTTTAAAACTCTCCATGCTGGTGAAATAGTTATTTTTGAAAATCAAAGAAAGACTCATGTAGTTAGCACACATTCTAATTAGCATATGTATGTGCTTAAAAAGAGGCATGCTGGTATTGTAACAGGGTTTTTCCCTCTGAATAAAAATCCACTGTGTATTTCTTCTGGCAGGACTGATTCTCCTTTTAGGAAGAACTTGAAATAATGACATAATGAAAAGCACTTGGTGTTTTTTTGTTGTTGTTGTTCTCACATTTGTGTGCTCTGCCTATTGTCCAATTTTTCATGCCCTTTCATAATCCAAAACTTCATCTTATTCTACATCCACCTCTCTTTTCTTTTTTTTTTTTTTCAAATTGTTTAACTTTTGTTGCTTGTTTTAGGGTGAACCACATTGTGTTTTTAATGTTACTCCTATGCTGTGCTATTCAGTTAACTGAGCTCCTAGGTTGAGTTTATGAGCCTGGCAATGCCACATGTTCTATTCTGAGTCAAGAAGGAAAAAACAGTGTTAATTTTCATCTTTATTCAAGTTATTTCCTATTTTGCATAAAAAAAAGGTCCACAGTTTAATAACTTTTTGGTTGCATCAGTGTGAAAAACTTGAAAACAACTTTAAGTGGAGGGAGAGGGCTACCATCTTGCCTAGAGTATACCCTGTTATTATTCTGTCCTGTATGTAACAGACATCAGCAGTGATTATTTGGTGAGACTAAGCAAAGGTCACTGTGTGGGTCAGTAGCCACCACTTCATTGGGTCCTACTCCCTGCTGTTAAACTGCAGTTGACTGCATGTCATCTTCTGTTCCATGTGAATTTATGATTTTTTCTAAAAAAGAATGTGTAAGTTTGCCTACAGCCTTTAGTTTTACCCTGTATGAAATATCAATCCTAGATTAAAGATTTTCTCTTTATTTCTGTAGATGTAGAGGATTAATGATAGGCATTCAAAAAATGTTATTGATCAGAAATCTGTGGTTTTGCATTGAACACTTGAATACCTTGCATCTTCAAATTTAAAGCATATTGCTAACTTTACTTAAATACCATTCATCATTAGTATGTACAGGTTTTAACCTCCACCTGAAAAAAGGCCTTTTTCTTGAAAAGTCTCCAGAGCACGTTCTGAACAGTACACAAATGTGACTAGACTCCCTTGAAGTCAAAAGCAATACTTTTAATTGACATAAATGGGACCAGATTGACAAATGTATGTTCAAGGATTGTTTCTCCCACCAGTGAACTGAAACCCCTTCAGGGGCTGAGGACCAGTGTCTGTTTCACCAATTTTCTGGCTGTATAACTTCATTGATTTCCACTGCACAGCCATGACATGTGAAATGGACTGGACAATCAGGCCCTAGGGATGGTGGTTGCACGGTCAGCTCTGCCTTGTGCTTTGGGGTGAGAAGTGTGGAAGGAGCTCCGTGCTCTCCTCACAAACACCTCTGCAAGCTGGGTACCACACCTCTCCTCCAGTGTGCTACATACAGGCTGCTGGTACTCACTTTGTAAAGGGTTGTGCTGGTTTCACATGGCGGGGGGAGCCACCTGAGAGGAGCAGCACGGGGCCCAGAAACAGGAGGGCTGTCCCCTCTCTGGGAACTTCCTCTGTGAGCTGCAGGGACCAATCAGAAGGCTGATTTAGTAGTTAACAGCCCAAGTAACCAATTAAAAAGTTATTTTGCTTTCATAAATTACACTGGTAAAGCTAATCTGGTCTCTTTTCACTTCTGCTGGTTGTGTAGATAACAGCCAGCGGGGCCGGGCCCTGGCCATTGATAAGTAGCTGAAAACCTTTTTTTTTTGTGGGCTATGAGGGGACTGTGGCTACACTGAAATTCCTTTAAGCTGTGAAAATACTTGGAGGAGGTTAGAGTGCTTGAGGAAGAAAAAAATCTTTTGCCCCCAGGGAATGGGGCTCTCTGTTTTGGGACTGGAAATGTGGACAGAGACATGTAATAGAAAAAGAGATTAAGAGAATCTTGTCTTTGAGCCGCTTGCCTTTAAAAGTAATACCCCCATGTGTATGGCATAACCTATAACACACCTCTGGAAAGACTGGGAAGGTGGGAGGAAATTCATGGTTTGCAGTTTTTCTCTGGGTGGACTCAGATTGTGAAAGTAAAGACTAAGCCTAAACCAAAAAAAGGAGGAACTTTTCTCTCTAGAGTGAACTGAAATTATTATTTAAGTAGATAACTGACTGAAGTGTTCTCTGTATGTTGCTGT
>JANRMJ010000001.1:92121712-92228931 GCA_025584955.1 Alethe diademata
GAATATATTAAAATTGGCAAACCCAAGTCAAACCTTGACAAGGGTACAGCAGAGATCTGGGCACCTGGTACAGAAATACAACAAAAGTGTGTGTGGGGGCTGGATCTAGGCAGTAGTAGATGGCATTCCTGTGCTCAAGAAACCCAGCTTGCTTCTGTAGTTGGAAAAATCCAGTATTCTTTAATAAAACTTCACTCAGCTAGGAGTGTATCATCTCACAGAGGACGTTTTGTACATCCTACCTTTTTTGCATAGATGCATCCTATAAGTAATGATTAAAAAACGTCTTTATTAACATAGCTTAGGAGATACCAATCAAGTAAATTTATAATTTTTGTCTTTGTAACTAAGTTAAATCAGCATAATGTTGAATGAAAAATTTAATCCTAGAAAAGAACCGTTTATATTTTCACTGCCTATTTAATTTTCTACATCATGTATTTAATCAATATGCTCTATAATATAGGCAGAAATTTTTGCCAAAAGATTTGCTTTTTCTGATGGCAGCAACAAGGAATGATGGGACCATCCTTAATGTATCTTTAAATACATGGTAGCATGTAGCAGGAAATCCTACTTGAAACATTTGTATTCTCTTGAATAGCACAGTTAATGTCATGTGGGTTGCAGTCTACGTCATGTCTCCTATAAAAAGATGCTGAAATGCGGAATAGATTTGAAAGAAGTCCCTTCTGCAGATGTGTGCCAGAATTAATGCTAACTGCAGTCTTCCTGGTTCTTCTCTTTGACAAAAGGTGAAAGTGGGCTTATTATTTATGGAGTTGGAGTACACCTGTAGATCTAATCCAGACGCAGCTTGCCCAGGAATGACAGGCAGAGAGCAGATCTGTGCCGTGCTTGTCTGTGGCTGGCTGGAGCCATGGGAAGTTATCACTGTAAATAACTCTGTGTCTCAGGCTGCCTTTCCCTCTGGTATTAAAAACCCCTTAGGGCTGGTGGAGCAAGCAGAGATCAGCTGAAACCCAGGAGAGTTCTCTCCTCAGGGAGGAGGGCTCTCTCTGGACCCCTTGGGCTGTGCAGTGCCACGCAAGGCTTCCTTATGTGCTACAAACCACCAGCCAGAGCAGCTGCCAGCCTGGTGACAGTGCCAAATGCCACTGAAGGAATTGAGCCGGGGTGAGCATTTGTTCTGCAGCCTGTGCTGACAGATTTGAGTTGCTGCTGTTAAGATGGAACTGCTGTTGAACATTTTGTAATGGCGCAAATTACTTGCAATGTTTTACAGCTGTAGGATCTACATACTGAGATCTTGGGGCACCCTACAAGCACGCTGGATGTTGGAAGGTGCGGTGTTTGTCTCCAACTGTAAATATTCTCAAAGTTTGGAAATGAGTGACTTTTCTATGGATACTCCTTTAGATCAGAATGAGACCTTTCCTTGGCCCTCCTATAAAGTATAGCTTTCCTACAGTGTATTAGTCTTCTGTTTAGGGATAGTACATTTCCCCCCCCACCTCCCCCAAATGGGCTATTTATACCCATATGAAAAGTGAAGAATTGAGTTCATTTGCTCTCCTTGTGCTCCAGTAATAGCAGCAGGTGTGCTAATACCCTTCAGCTTTTCCACATGTTAGTATCTTTCATCTCATGGCATTCCTGTGCTCCCATGGGTACTGGCTGAATAACAGGGGAAATGACTAAAAGGAAATCTTGATTTATAACAGCTTGGATGCAGCATCTCAAGCCACCTCCTAAATATCCAAGTCTTCATGAGTGAGAGAGAAAAATCTGTTTTCTGAGCTGAGGATGCTAAGTTGTTTCTGCTTGTTTGCACATTTAGTTCTGTGGAAGAAGATAAATGTAGGGGCTGGAAATTAAAAGGAGTGTGAAGGCAGTCTGAGCTGATTCAGCATGTACTGGCTTCAGCTGGGAGTGGAAAATTTGGCTGGTTTTCTTCAGGGCTGTCCACACTGCTGTATTTTAGGCTGGTGACCAAACCAATGTTGGTAATACACCAGTGTTTTTGCTATTGATGAACAGTCCTTGCACAGCATCAAGGCTTTCTCACTTTGCCATCTCAGTGAGAGCTCTGGAGGTGGGCAAGGTGCTAGGAGGGGATGGAGCTGGGACAGCTGACCCCAACTGACCAAATGTATGTCTCATAGCATATAATGTTATGCTTAGCAATAAAATGTGTGTGTTTAGGTGGTGGGTATGGGAACAAGGGGAGAGTTTTTTCCAGGATAGCTGTTGTTGGGGCATCACTCTGGCTGGGCATGAATCCACTGGTGGCGAGAGTTTGCTTTTCTTCCTTTCTTTTTAATCACTTATTGAACTGTCTGTATCTTGATCCTTTATGTACTTTTTGCCCTTCCAATTCTCTCCCCTGTTCTGCTTGGGGGTTAAGTGATTTACCTGTCAGCTATGGTCAATCCACCACAAGCACTGTGATTTGAGAATTAGACTAGTGAGGACTTTTACATTTAGTGATCAGTGGTCAGTATCATCTCAAGAATCCTTAATTTTTCTTTCTTGTATTATTAGCTGTAGTATCACAGTTCAAGCATATTTTTGACTAGTAAGATCAAGCTTAGTTAGCTCTTGGCCTCATACAGACATAAGTAAGATCAAGTACATGTTGACAGCAGACTATCATATGCCTGTTTGATTGAATGAGATTCTGCAGAAAGCCTGGGTGAAGGGGTTGAGCTATTCTCCCAAGAGAGCATCTTTATCCGCAGGGGAGAGGGTCACAGTCATACAATGAATCAGTCCTCTTTCTGGTCCAGCAAATCACAAATCATGGTTTGCTCAGTGGTGTGGCTTTAGCAGGAAGGTGAGTTATGTCACCCTAGACACCCTGTGTTTGCCAGAGATGTATTTTCTGCAGGAAAATGTGCATATTTCAGCCCCCCCAGGCTGAAGAGACAACATTGTTTGGTGCTTTCCTGAAGAACTGATTTACCCACTGGGCTATTGGATAAAAGTAGTACTCCAGCCACTGGGAAACAGAAGTATTCGTGTCTGTAATGTTTAAAAATGCTTACTTCTTGAAGTGTGCATGAAACATCCATTGTGCATGCTTCTCAGATTACATCCTTCTAGAGAGCAATGAAGAGCATTTGGTCCTGCATGACCAATGGAACAGTGTTGCTCCAAACTCCAGGGCCCATATTCCTGTTTCTCATTTTACAAGGAATTAAGCCCATAATTTACAGGGTTCTTCTAACAGATTTCTGTAGGGTGTGGGATTAACTCACCTAATGAGTTACTATTACTTGATTCACTTATTCGTAAGAAAGTTTTTTCAGAAGTAAGGATCCAGCTCCCCAGTTCCAGACCACTGGCTTAGGAAATTGGACAGGACCTAACCAGTAAGACCAAGGATGTTGGTTTATATATGGGGATTAAAAATGAAAGAATAAGCTGGTGGACAGAGCTTTGTGCAAAAAGTTTGTCTTAAATTGAATTAGAAAATGGGAAATGTGTCAACCTTTCACAGATATGTACTTGTATTTTGCTTGTAGCTCTCCAGCTGGGGAAATCTAAAACAGTCCTTATTTTGTCTTGCATTTTTTGTAACAAAGTGAATGTTTATGTCCATATATATTAAAAAAATATTCTTTAACATCAGGTTATTTTATTGAAAAATGTACATTTCAAATAGTGATTTTAAAATTTCCTTTTTAATGGGATTTGGCTGTAGTGGAACAGTTTTCTATTTGGCATAAATAATTTTGGGAACAGGTTTGCTTCCTGGACTTTGTGCAATACTAAGAGTTTGAAATTCTGTCATTGTGTAAGAAAAAGGAATGACTTTTGTTAGTGATGTTGCTCTTTAAGTCAACAATCTTTCCCCCCATCAGTAAATTATTTATTTATTAGCAAATAAATCTGTTAGCTGCTTCCTTCACTTAACTGTAAAAAAAAAAAAAAAAAAAAAGGGGGGGCAATTTTTTGCTATGTCTTTTTCAGCTTACCAAGTTGCTATCTTGTTGTTACTCATAACTTCAATGTACAAGGTACAATTCTGCTGTAGTCCTTGTCACCAAGTATGCCACAGTTGAATACTGTGACATGTTTAAATTCATTGCAGAAAAAGAAAACTCTTAACATACTTTCACATACAAAAATAAATATGTATATGCACAATTAGCCAGTGCTCCTGTTTGTGCTTAAATGTGGTAGCCTTGCCATATTTTGCATTTTTAGTTTTTTAAATGGCTTTTGTACATGATTCAGACAAGGCAATTTTACATTTTGGATAACTTTTAACTTTGCTTACTAAACAATTTGTTCTTGCTTTTTTAAGTATGCTCAAATGTGTTTTTTTTGTATTGCTGTCACCAGGGATAAATGTGCACGTATGAAAGAGAAGAAACATTTATTCTCAATATTGCATTTTCTAGAATTGAATTGGATGTGTTCAATTTTATCTTTTTGTGTTGATGGTGGCTAAAAGTGTGAGATCTCTTTCTTCACTGACAAGTTTAAGAGAAACAAAGGGAGATTCAAATATCCATGGAGATTTTTCCTTTGAGACTCTGATGGTAAATATCAAATAATGTTTCCCAAACTGGCTATTCCAAATCATTGCAGGGTCAACAACTGCAAAAGTTGGCTTGTTTTTTATGGCAGTTTAGGTGGCAGTGTTCTTACCCTTTTTCCCCCTCTCAAACCTTCATTTTTGATTTAAGATTTTGGTTTTGTCTTTTTTTTTTTCTCCAGTGTTTACTCTATCCCCTTGCACTGTTTTAGGAACTTAAAACAAGCCAAAATATTTACTTTAACCTTGGAAGAGTATAATTAATACACAACTCTCAATTAGAAATCTTGCTAGCCTGTTTATGCGATAACTGGGAAATGAATGAAAAATTTTAAAGTTAGCAGAAATAGTTGATTTCTCCTAATACTGAACAGGAATTCTATTATGCAAAAGAATGTGTTATACCACTTCTAAATGTTTTTACCTTTTGTACAGATTGTGCAGTTGCTGCTTCTTTACCTTTCACAACTTTATTGCATTTTGCAATAGGATTTTGAAAAGTTATAATTGTTTCCTCAAACGAACAGGAATTATGTTAGTGATAGAAACACTTGTCAGTGTTTTAAGCAGTTATCACACCAAACAAGTTATCTGAATCCTTGAAGACACTTCTGTGTACCTATTTGATTTTGACAAATATGTAAAACACAGAATTAATGGGTGGAAGAAGACAATTCCAAGTGCATCATGGACCAGACAGGGATTAATTTGTTCATGCCTAATAAAAATAGTAATTTTGTTTTAGAAAAAAATATTTAGGCATCTGGGTGTGAGTGCAAATGCATACGGATCATTGAACCAGATGCTTTTTCTGCAGCACAGCAGCACCTTGTTCTCCTCCATGTGGAAGCCCTGGGTAACAAAAGGAAGGGTAAACATTTTAAGAACAATGGCTGAAAGACTTGGAACCAAGCTGATGGAGCAAAAATCAAAATCCGTCTTCAGCCCTCCCAAGGAGGCTGGAAAAGGGGTGGTGATGGAAGATATAGCTGATGTATCGGGGGAGAGGAGGAGATGCAGTAAAAGGATTAGCAAACAGACCTGAAATGTTATTGCATAGCTCAAGATGTGGTGACGTATATTTAATATGCATTTCTAGCAAAAAGAAAAATGAAAAATTGAAGGCCACTCATCTAAACATGGAAAAGAAACAGTCTAGAAAAGAGAAAAAAAGTTTAGGTGGGACTATGTGAGGTTTGGAGAAGCCTTGAATGCAAGGCATAACTGGTGGAAGCTGCTAATAACAATGGTGGCAGGAGGATTGCTTGCAAACTGATGGGCAAATGGCTGAGGCGAGTTGCACCAACAGATCAGTGCCACTGAAATCAGGCCTTGCTGTCTCTAAAACACTTCTGTGTCAAACTGTGAATGGTGGTTACTGGAGTGAAGGACAAGAAACCAGCTGGATGACCATTTGCTTCTCCAGAGGGCAAGACTCTGAAATTGTACGGGTTTAGTTATACTTTAGGAATTAATTCTTGGTGTTCTGTTCACTTGCCTTGTTTTCTCTTTTTTAATTAAAAATTGAAGTGTGTAACTGTTTTACTTAAAGTTGTAGATGGGCAGAAGTGTTTACTGTGAGTGCAATTAGTATAATTTCTCCATCTCTCTGCATCGGTCTTCAAGTGTTTACCTAGGAAGTCCCTCAAATTTGAATGCATCTGTGTTCTTGTCAGCTGAATCATGGCAGGAAGGTTACACAGAAAAGTGATTTGGATGTTTGGTTGGCTGAAGGAGTGACATATTGATTCCCAGGAATAGCAAGTATAAATAATGCATATAAATGCATCAGATCCAATGCTGAATTAAGGCTCGGTTTCTGCTTGTGATGTTGAAGGAAGGAGAGGCAATCTGGATTTCAAAGGCATGCATATTTCCATGCACATTTCTAAACACAAGATCAGCTGAGACTTTTACATGTTTATATTCTATTTAGGGAAAGGTAACTGTACTTAAACACAGAATGAAAGATTTTTTTCCTTTTTTTCTTTTATTAGTCTTGGCAAATGTATTCATGAGCCTTTCTGCCTTGAGACAGCAAATGCCTGCACCACTCTTTCAAAAGCAGGTATCTAAAGAACCACGTGCTTTCAGTATCTACAGCCCTTACCCTCATATGCAAGTGAATACTGCTTGTGGTAACAAAGCTGTCATGCTAGCTCAGAATTTAGGACATGTTTTATGCATGGCTGCAGTCAGAGAAGCTCCTTTTAGTAGAGTGGATTATAAAACCAGTTGCTGAGGAACATTGTTTGTGACAAGTTTTAGGTGATGGCATTTTGACTGTTGTTTTAACATACATAACTTTGCCTTTAGCAATGAGTAACTGTTCCAGTTCTGCTGTCATCTCAGTTTTATTAAGCCTAAACCCAAAGAACCATAGGGATGGAGCTTTTTTATTTATGTTTTTCTGTTCATGTTTATTATTGCCCTCTGGTTATTGGCTAAGTGGATTTAAATCTGTCATGTTTAAGGTTTTACCTTTAAATTTGTGTTTTACCATTCTAATCCTCAACTGCTACTTGTCTTGCTCTTACTGTTGCTTGTCTTGAGGAGCTCATTTTCTTTAGGAAGGCTTTAGAAATTCTTGAAATTTGGCTGACAAAAGTAGTATTTCTCAGAAAGACTGCTGAAGTTGTCAGTTTGGTTCTCTTAGGGTTGTGAATCATTTAGCAGCAGTGTCTACAGATCTGCCAAATCTCATGCCTTATACATAACACTCATTCATTTGGTCCCTGTCTCTGGCTCATGTATTTTCAACACTTTTACAGCTTCTCTTGACTCTTTGAGCAGTGACATTAAGGCAATCGCTGACCATACAGAAAGTCAGAGGAAAATTTGGATTCTGCAAAGGTAATGACAAAAAAAATTGTCTTCCTTCAAGCTGATGGTGCCATCTATAATAGGGAAAAGTGTTTATCTTTCTCTTATTGTCCAACTGATCTTCCCTAGGGCTGGTGGAGTTATTACTTTTTTCACAAGAGAGGTCATACACAATGTATGGACAGACAAACGCATACATATGGACACAGACTACTCTTGAGCATTACTGAACTGACTTTATTAGGTTTTGTCTTTCCACCCTCTTTCACTCACCTTGTTGTGCCTTGCTACTTGGAACCTTAGCAGTCAGTGCAACCTATCCTTGTGCTCCTCTCTGAAGGTTTTCTGGGTAGAGATTTACGTGCCTGTCTTCACTCTCTTCAGCTCTACTCATCTGGAGAATTGCTTGGCACAAATGGCTCAGTTCTCTGCTGGTGTTATTTTGAGATAAAGTGTAATGTGCTGCTCTGTAAATATGGTGCTTTGTAGCAAGAAAAATATCAGCCCATTCCTAATTCCCTATGATGGCATCTTGTTCTTTGGGATTTCTTGGCTGGAAATAAGTACATATTCATATTTTTACCATGAACAGTGATTCTGTCGTGTCTCAGATACATGAGATGTGTTGAACACATGTAATATATAGAGTAGAAATATCCAAGTGGGAAGACAAAATACACCCAGGAAATTCCAAATATCTGTCAAACCCTTCTGAAGTGTGACAGAAAACTGAGAATGCTGAATAAATCAGTAAAAAATAGGTGACAAAGGTAACTTAGTCCATAACTTGTATTTTATATTGGGTACGTAGAGGAGGAAGGAATAATTTTATTAGTTTCTGATGAACAGAATATGAACTTACCTAACAGAACATCAACTAACTTAACCCTGTCTGTTGATACTACAGAAAATTTAAGGTGGGTGTTGGAGTGTTATTTTATGTTAGGGTTTGGGCTTGATTGTGTTCTTTTTGGGGAAGAGAGGGTTTGTTTTTAGTGGTTTTTATTTTATTTTCCAAGATCAATAGCTGAGAAACTTGAGGGCTTCAAGATTTGATGTAGTGAATAAAGGCTAAAATACATGTTATCCTGTGCCATCGTAGAGCACCAATACAATTTCTGTTACTTTTTCATTGCTAGTGACATCTGTATTCTTCCTGCAACACATTGCTTGAGCTACCTGCTTGCTGTCCTGAACAGCTCATTATTAGGTAGCATGCAAAAGTAAGAAGTTGTGTAAAAAGGAGCCAGAATGACATTTTGAGTAATTTGGGTCATTCCTGGATTGAAAGGTAGTCTGATGTTTTACATCTGAGTCATGGGTATAGTAGAATTTGTCAGGTGTTTCTTTTAATCTTACAGTTGTGTTTAACTGTCATTTGGGTTATTGCAGGAAACAAAATATGTCATGGTATCAGAATTCCATTATCGTGTTAAAAAATCAACATAATTAGATTTGGTTTTTTTTGTTCTTGAAGCTTCTAATTTGGCCACAATTGTGATACAACATCCCCAAACATGGAAAGGGATTTAACTGCACTGTTAGAGCACTGGTTATAAATCCAGCCAATGGCCAAACTATACAGTGATTAACTAGTTCCTGCAACTGCATAGATCTCTACAGATAGTTGTAGCCTGCAAGGTGAAGTGATTGCTCATAACTCATAAGCATATATCCCCATATATCACTGCATGGACACATCAATCCTTTTCAAGGTTAAAAGGATATTTCTCAAAAGCAGCCATTGCTGCAATTCACTAAGGCAATAGTACAAGCAAGCTTCCATTCTTGAACACTTTTGTTGCTATTAGAACTTCAGAATTATAGGCATTTTAAGCATGCAAGCCAGCACAAAAGTATGGGGCATAGCTGCAGAGTAAGTATATCACCTTCAGGGCACATCTTCTCTTATTTTCCCCGGTTTTCAACAGCATAAATGTATCTTTGATATAGCATGCAAATGTTCAAATGGGCTACTACTTCCATCTTCTTTCCTTCTTTTGGGCTGAGCCTCTATTTCAAATAACAGTGAAATATTTTTTTTTTCTGTATATATTCCTTAGTTTTTTTGTGGTGTTTTTTGGTTTTATTCCTCTTTAAAATGGGTAAATGCAGTCATCCTGTAAATGCTTTTCAATATCATAGATGCAAGTTCTCATGGAGTTTGTTTCCAGTTCTGATGGTGGTTTAAGTGCCCGGCTGGATATAGATTTGACCTTTTTTGAGGCCATTCCTTTCTTATTACTGAGACGTGATGCAAGAAAAATGTTGATTATTACATAGCTGCTGCTGCCGCATCCATCTTTTCTTGCTATGAAGAAAAACTGACTCCATAAATGAGCTGTGTACATATGAATGTGGGTTTGGTTTCCAGTGTTACCCGAAGTATTTTTGAGTGATTTTGGGTGAAGAAAGTATTATTTTTATCCTCTGGTAAAGTGGCAGTTTCTATTTCTGTCTTGGACCAATTTGGGGAGAACAAATCCATTATTACGTGTGAGAAGTTCAGAAATGGCACCGAAAAAGATCTCAAAAATCTACACAAATAGAACAAATGTTTCTGGATGGAAAAAAGCTGCAAAGTTACATGATTTTGTTCCTTCTATCCCCTCTTGTGCTTTTGTTTGTTGTAATTCTCTACATAAATTCTGTAATTTCAAAGCAGAATCTGGTATATCCGTAATATTGAGGAGAAAAGAATGTAAAACCAAAATAAATAATTTTGTTCAGTGTTGTAATAATGAATCCAACTCCCTCTAAGCATGAATTAAATTCTTTGATGTTCCAGGAATTTACGTTTCCTACTCAGTATCACATAGTGCAGTCTTAGATTCACTAGTTTTCCTAGAATGTGCGAGAAAAGTAATTTATTGTTTTGACTTAAAATCAATTTAAGCACAATCCCTTTTGGAACATTAGTATTTGTCAGACCATTTTTATGTTCCTAGTGATCTTAATGGAGCATCAGAAGCTCTTTAAACATGCTAGGTCTTTGTTCAGCTTCATTTGCAGATGATTATTTTTTATTTAGGAAAATCCTATCCTTTAAAAATTATAACTTACAAACTGGCCTTGATAAAGGGAGAAAGTACTCTCTGATGGAAAATTTTAGTGGTAGGTAACACAGCATTGCAGAGGCACAGTAACAACACATTTTCACGACTAACATACATAAAATCCAGCAAGCTTTTGTCTTATTTAGAGAGATGTAATTGATATGCTAAAAGTTGTTTAGTTATTTATAAATTAATAATTTAATTATTTTCTATTTAGTGTGTCCAGTTAATAACAACTCTAATATACTTTTAATATTGAGATCTATTTAGATGCATAGTTGTGATAGTTTGTGTGAGTCTGTTCTGTCAAATTTTAGTAAATCTGTAAAAGGTGTGTGAAACATGTCATGTCCACTATGTGGTAGCTATGTAAGGGCTTAATGTAAAGCCTTCCAAACTCAAAGGAAGCATTCTTCAGAGGGCTATAGGTCAAATGCTAGATGACCAAGTTAAATCAGAGGTATCAAACTCTGTTTGTGTGGACATCTCTACACCCTGAAGAACATTGGTGCCATTGTTTCACTCTGCCAGCAAACGCAAAGGGAGGATGGAATGCACAATCTGGTATGGTATCAGTGTTTCCAGGCTCCCCTACCCCTGCAGAAGGCTGTCTACAGCATTTAACGTCATTTCCCTATTACCTGTTCTTTAATGCTGCCTTTAGGCATTTTGTTATATTCTGTAATGAGGATATTTTCATCCTTTATGAGCATTGAGCATTAGGTGCAAATGTCATTCTGGCTCCGTACACAGAAAATATTTTGTGACCTGCTAATGTTGTAACTTTGTCGAAGCAAATATACACTTGAGAATGCAATCACTGTTTTTGACACTACTGATTTATTTTTAGTATTTTGTTCACATTATATCTTTTCTCATTAATCTGTCACTACACTTGATGGATAGAATAAGGCACCCTTCTTGCTGTTTGCAGGTGTTATGTGAATTTGAGACATAAATCTATAAATAAATATTTATTTATTTATTTTGTCTTGGACTTTGGGGTTAAAGGCCCAAGAATCAGTAACTACAGTGTTTCTTGACTTTCAACAGTTCATTATAGGTTTTTATAGTCATAAATGAGAAAATTTGAATTGTCGTATAGCATGTTTCTGGAAGCCTAGGCCAGATCATCTCTCTAAAAATTCTTTTCCCCTTAAGATCCAACTTAAAGTATTGATGCAAATAACTAATGTAACCTAATGCTAAGATTGGAGAAATTTGCATGAATTTATTTGTTTTCTTCTAACAAAAATGACTATGAGAATGGTATGAAAATTACAAATGGAAGAGCTGGCTGCAGCATGAAAGGTAATTGATCTGAAGAGCAGGAAAATAGAATCTGTGGCATTAATCTGGAAGCAAGAAGAGATGCTCATTGCAAAAATGCATTCTGTGTTAATTTTGTTGGTATGGGAACACAGCAGAAGGGAAGAAATATCCTGTAATGGAATTTTCTCTTCAGGGTTAGGTCCCTGCTCTGTGCTCCCCTGAGAACTGCACTGCATTCGTGTCTTCTGAGGTGTGCAGTGGCTAACCCCTGGGTAAATGCTTTGAAATATCTTCAAGTATCTCTTAGTCTTATTGAAACAGAGCCCTGGCTGGTTTTGGGAGAAAGAGGAGTATTGCACAATGGATATGAAAAAAACAGGTGGCACTTGACATGTCTTTCATCCCTTTGCTGGAATTAGTATTAGTAGAATAATAAGGTACAGCTGGTGGAATAATAGATTAGAATAGCAGCATCCATAAAAAGACTCCTTAAGGTCACAGGTGCTTCTCCCTAATCTTGTTATTTTACAATTTATTAAAATATTAGACTGTTGCTTTGATTTAACTAAAACTGTTTTTATTCTCATTGGTTTAGATGTTTGTGCTATGGTGGCTTACATAACTTTGTGCAAATGGAAATATTTTTTGGATTAAATGAATGAGAATGTTTGGAATGAACAGCTCCAGGTCATTTAAATTATCGTGGGGTAAATAATTTGCTTTAATTTAAAGCAAGTCAGTGCATCTCTGATCTAGAAATTTTCCTAGCTTTCAAAAATGCAGTAACATATCAGAGACCCTGTGTAGTTGCTGCTGTCACTCAATAAGCTGATTTAGGAGTGCCTGAAGAGACACCATTTTGCTTGTGCTGGAGTTCCACTGACTCTTGGAACACAAACTCTACAATTCTGTTCCCAGTGCTACTGTTGAGGAACTGTTCAGTAACACCTGAAAATATTAGACCTGAGGATGTTCTTATTGCTCTCCTTTGTCTGTTCAATGTAATAGTCTCATTTTCTCCTCTTTATTTTCCTGCATTTTTCAAATTGTGTTAAAAATAGCCTTGAACTATCATCAGCACAAAAAGTATTTTGCTGAGTAATGTGTTGCACCTTCAGTTGACCTTATTTCTGTTCATATTCCTCCTGTCCTGCAGAGTCATCTGTACAGCTCTGCTTTGGCTGTTTTAGGAAATGTAGTGTTAAGATTCTGACTGCTTTAGGCAGAAACACACTGAGAATCTCATGTGGGACGGTAGATTAAATATCACCCAGTGCATTATAAGGGTAGTTTTTAATTTACATCACTAAATGAACATAGTTGGTAGGTTAACTTTGCCATTCATACTGTACTAATTAGTTTTAGGACTCAATCAGTGGAACAGGAGGTGATGGACTAATACAGTCTATATTTGTAGATACCAAATTTGACTTAAGAAAGATTAGGCACAATCTTAAAATCTTTTCCTTGTAAGCAACGTAATACAGATTTTTATGAACACTTACGTTGGCAATGTTATTACTAATATATTGATGGAAACAAAATGCAAAAATTACAAGCAGTATAGTTATAATATGAGGCTGGATTTTCAGGAAATATTTTTCTTTTCTATCTGGAGTCCTTAATTTGAATACTACTGCAGAGATTAAATCAAGTATACCCCAAGGTCCTTGGCACGTAATCACTTTGTGACTTAAGGAGAAACTGAGAATTCTGACCAAAGTAGAAGTTTTCAGTCACACTTTTTGTTATGCCATGGGAAGCCTGCTTAGAAGAGAGGGAGACAGATGGAGAATTAGGAGTGAAAAATTCCTGTGCCATATTCTGTGCCAACTTTTACCTAATAAGATATGCAGGAACATCTCTAGCCTTAATTTTGTTTTTCTTCTTACTGATTATAGCCTGGCATGGGATTTTATGCTACAGATATATGGCAGAATGGCTAAGACAAAGATACCTTTCAATATTTTGACAGGAGAAATTATTTTAGGGCTGTATGATTTCATTAAGGAAATCAATTACAAGTACAGAAAATGTAGCATGTACTTCTAAAAGGGCAAAAGTTTGTGTAAGTTCTGAGTTTTGGATGAATAAAACATACATGCTTAATTTTGCTATATAAATAACAATATGGTTTCAATTAAGGTACTTTGATAAAAGCAATCTGAGATAAGGTTAAGATGGACTTGAAAATTATTTACCTTCCTCTTGTAATGATGTAATTTGAAGTGGATGAAGGGTTTTTTCTTGCTTGTTAACTCTACTTGGCACATACTCTGGTGAGGAAGTGACTGAGATTGAGAATGTCTTCTGAGAAAAGCCGGAAAGCAATCAAACCTGGTCCATATCTGTCTTTCACACTTTGATTTTCTAAAAGTGTGATGTTATATTGTTGCCAAAGGCTGGGTGTGGGATGTGGATTGGCCCTCTGATTCATCCTGATGCTCCAGAGCATCTTTTCAGTTGATGGTGTAAGCTGCTGTTTGGAGTTTTGGAGGCTCCAGCTCTGCCCTCTGCCACTGCTCTTCACTATTATTTTCACCAAGATGAGTAAGCAGTTTTTCCTAAGAAAATCACCAGTATGCAAGTTTTAGTTATTTCTTTTATTAATTTATCTTCATAATAGCCTGTATAACTAACCATATGCAAAATTATTCATCACTAATATTTGTATTATTTATCATTAGTGTAATAGCTGTAGAGCCTTACCTCAGGGAACCAATACAGTATAGATGGGAAGCAAGCCAAATTAACTGCACGTCACCTGAATAATTTCCACAATAATTATTGCTGTTGATTCAACCAAGTAACTCATCAAATGCTGCTGTGGTTTCTCTTCAAACACTTTGAATTTTGGAGGTTTCAACCTTATAATTTGGCATTTGCTCCTTCAGTTGCTTTTGCCTCACCTTTGTTCCTATTGCAAAGCTGTTGCGCATTCATATTGCAATGCACTGTGAACAACTGTTTTAGCTTTTGATGTACACATATGGTTGTAGGCTCCTTGGGTACTCTTGGTTATTAGGTGTGTTGGGATGCTGATAGGTTAAACCATAATTCACTATTGACCTGATTTTGCATTCTGCAGCTAACGCATGTTTGTGCATCAGGTGGCCTGTATAGAGATTATTTTAGAGATTTGGGATTGCTTATTTTTTTAATCTGTTCTGTGCATTGGTAGCTAAAATCCAAAAGGTTGAACCAGGTTATGAAGAGATGTAGCAAAATATATAATTTATTTTCAGTGAAACTTACAACAGAGTGTTGATTAAAAAAAACCCAAAACCTTGTAGCATAGAAAGTTCATTATGGGGATTTTGTGGGAGTGGTATGGCAGGGGGCTTAAAATACTGGATTTTTGTCATTATCTCTGTCTCCTTGTAAGCTCTCTAATACTTCCCAATCCCTGCCACTGATGACCTTTGCTCAGAGAGTTGGATGGCAGCCCTTGACAGAGCCTTACAGCCAGAACACAGTAATGATAGCTGAAAAATCACCCATATATCAGAAGAAATAAAAAGAGGAAGAATGAGGGAGAAGAAACCTTATATTTCCTTATTTCTTCTCCCTCTTGTCTGCTTTCAAGTGTCAACTTGAAATACAGTTTTTAGTTCTGTTAAAATATAGAGGTAGAGAATATATACCTAAAATTTAAAAGCTAAATCTGTTCTTCATATGATTTCAAATAGACTTTTCCCACTATTCTGTAAATCTGTTCCAAATACATATGGGCAGCATAAAGGTAGTGACATTTGGGTTTCTCATAAAATTAGAAAGGATCCTCATTTGGTAAATTTCTTTAACCTGAGAGAGTACTTCAAAATTAGACAGCATTAAAAATTCAAAACACAACAGAGAAATTAGGATTGGTTGTTTCCCAATGCTGTCTGATAAAAACAAGGTTATTAGAGTTAGAAATCTATTGTGTCTGAGTAACTGTTGCTCTGCTGGGAAAATTTACAATTCTAGATTCTTGTAATGAGGACTTTTGCCATTTTAGCCAAACAGGCAACTAGTCAGCATTCACAGAATATATCAATACCAATAATACAATGTTAAGAAGCCAGATTTGAGACTGTAGCAATAGGATAAAAATTCTCTACTTCCCCTTCCTGGAACCTGTTACGAGTGCACAGGGACACTCACATACATCCCCGGAATTAAAAATTGATGTTGTTGGAAAACTATGAAGTTGTTTGCTTTTAACCCCTTGGAACTTGAATGTAACTTTGAAGTTTTCATTAAATGAGACTTTTTTTCTCCTTTGTTTCATTAAAAGGAAAACACCTTGTAGGCTTTTGGAAGAAGATAGTAAAAACTGAAATGCAGACTTTGGAAAATATCTGGAAAATTGCTAAATGACATCAAAAGTTGGATGGTCATGAATCCAGATGTTTAACACTAACTAGGCATCATGATTTTTTTTTTCCGCCCACTACAATATAATTACAGTTTTGAACCAAAGATTTCTGCTTGTATTCCTATGTCAGACTTCATTTATATGAGTAAGACTACAGGGAGTGATTTGATTTGAGACTTCCTTAGAATTCATAGGATAATTTAAGTTGGAAAGCACCAAACAGGGTCAAATTTTATCAGGTCATTTGATGCTCTGTCCAGTTGAATGCTGAGCATCTCCAAGGATGGAAATAACACTGCTGCTCTGGAGTCATGTTCAATTTTTGAGTAGTCTTATGGTTAAAAAGTTTTTGCCTGAATCCTGATTGGAATTTTCCATGTCACAGTTAGTGTTTTGCCTCTCATTCTGTCACTATGCACTTCTGAGAGGAGGCTGACTCCATGCATCTTCACAGATGCTTTCCACTAGGGTGTGCCCTGGACCTGCTACAGAACGCCAATGATTTCCTTGGCTGAAACTCCATGTGTGGGCACAGTGCTCCAAATGCAGTCTGAATTGACTGGATATGTTCTTCCTATGGCAGTTGAGTGTGACTCTCTTCTGCAAAGCCATGTATAGATCCATACTCAACTTTTTGTCCACCAACTGTCCGAGGTCCCTTTCTACAATGCTGCTTTTCAGTCTGTTCTGTTGCTTCTATATGTGGGATTCTGTATTTGTCAAACTTCGTGAGGTTTCTGTAGGGTCATTTTAATAGCATCTGGGTATTTTTCAGGGTCTCTGAAAAAAATCTCTGCCTTCCTATATGTCAACTACTGCCCTTCATTTATTATAGTTTACAAAGTTGATCTTGAATGAGGTTATTTTGTGAAGAACTACAGTTAGATTTAGTACCACTGTGAGGAAGTCAAAGTCTCTAGATAGCTCATGACGTATTTCATTTTTCCCTTCAAGGCTTTAGTCTGGAAAGAATGACATTGATTCTCAGTAGAGTTGTATGATTGAAGAAATTGCATTAGACTAAGTTTCAGGTGAAAGGATGATACAAATATGCAATAGAAATGTTACTGGTGGTATAAATAACGAACAAATGGAAATGTTTCAGTGTGCATGCACACTGAAAAGGTGAAAAAAGTGAAAGAAGAGATGTTGGTGGCATCTAGATTCTTACATATGTAGCAATGTATAAAAAAGATTACAGTAACAACTGTACATAGCAAATTAAAAGTCGTAGTTGTAAGGCTTTTTTAAAAAAATTATTTTTAAGCCACTCAATTTTGACATAGAGTCCAAAGAGAGTTATAAAAATATACCATACTCACTTACCGGTTTAAAAAATTTTCTGACAATATCTAAAATTCAGAATCCATTGTCACAGCTAAATGAGGGAGGAGACATCTACAGCTACTTATTCTGATGCTGCTGTCATTGATGTTAAAATTACTTCATGTATATATTAAAGTCTTCATTGCAAATGAATTGGCTACATCATTTGTTGCAAATTATTTATTTGGCTTTGTTGTTTTGTCAGGTTTTGTACCTTGAAATAGTCTAATTCCCATCTTGGGAAAAGAGAAACAGGAGAGATTTGGATAGAGACTGTGAAATAACAGTGTGGATGATGATTTTTTTTTCCTAGTTCTAGATCATCCCAAGTACATTTTAAAGTTTAGTTAGAATTTATTGATGCTCTTGGTCTAGATCATCTTTGCCAAGTCTAAAGAGACTGCTCTCCAGCAGCACCCACATCCAGGATACTATGTGGGTTGTAATACCCAAGTACTTTTGTGGTTACCTTCTTGTAGGTCAGCGCTAAGGGGAGGAAGAAGTGGTTCACCAGGATTTTTCCCCTGATCATTTAGTCCTTTGTTGACTGTGGCTCCATTTACCTTCCTACTATTCTACTTAGTGCTCCATTAATGTCCCAGCTGCTCTGCTTCTGCTGTCCTTAAGATATGAGACAGGAAAAAAAGGGAATGAATGAAATCCACAGGATGAGCTTCCTCTCAATGGAACAGGGCAGAAGGCTGTGGCAACCAGAAGTGAAGGCCTGGTGGAAACAATTAGCAGATCTGTAAAACCTGTCTGATCACTGCAGAAACGAGCATGGTACTTCTGCACTTTGGAGAGTGTTTGTTTTAGTCACCAACAAACACATTTTGCTACTCTTGCCATGTGTTTTGTCTTATTCCATAAGTACCCTGGGAAAGGGGCACTCTGAAATACTAGACAAGTACTTCACACAAGAAAATAGGATATCAAAATTTCTATCTATGTAGTTTGGAGTATTCCTGGTAGCTCCCAAGCTAAGAAAAATTAATTGTTGAGAAGCTCTGTTTTATTTTTTCTGTTGTTTTTATTGTTGTTTATAGTAACCTTATCAGAAGGCAGCAAAACCCAAAGTTTTCACTTGTTAGTCCAAGGGATGCATATTCTAACTCGTTTGGCAGCACTGTTAATTGCTGTCTAAAATAAGCAATGTGACAGAAAAATGTTCTGAAATCTGTTTTGAACAGCTATCACCTGAACAAAAACTCCTGCTGGGATTCCAGGACCTGCAGATGTAATAATTTGCAGTGAGGTTTTTGCACCTGGTTAGCTGTCACTGTGTTGACAAAAGAATGGGAGTGAAGGGTGCTCCTGTGCGTTTCTGTAACTGCTTATTGTTTTCTGTTTTTATCACATGAGGGTTAACAGCAAACAAGTAAGCATTGTTTTTAAGTAGTGTAGATGAATATTGATGATGGTGATTCTGGCAGAAAGCATATCTGTGGAAAATTTGTCCCCCTAACTTAATTAGGAAGATTCTTCTCTTTTTCTAACATGCCCTGCTGAATTCTGCTATGTTACAAGGAGCAATGCCTTTGTATTAAAATGTCCCTGCACCCCTTGTTTTCTGCTTTGAAGATCCATTCAAAAATTTATGCATGCTTTGATAACACTTGATTTTTATTTATGTGTAAGAAGTCTAAACTTGCAAAGCACTCTAAGTCTATGTTTTTAATTCAAAAAGCCCATGACCTGTTTCCTTTAACCTTTCCAAAAGCATGCTTTGATTGTTGAAAGAATAAATCTGACAGTTTGAGCCAAAGTTGTAAATGTGTTCAACAAAAGGTTCTGTAAAAGAAAGCAGTTGTAAAATACAGCAATGCATCTGCTTCTACACTGTAAAGTTATAGTGAAACAACAGTGGATCCTTGCTCACTTTGGTAAGAATCACAGCCAAATACTGATTTCTCAGACAGAAACAGGAAGGCTTGCATTAAGTTACATGTGACTGACACAACAGGTAATAAGTGATAAAAAATTCTAGTATGATGCTATTACAGGGGGAAAATAAGCTTATCCCAAGATGAAGGAAACTTTGCCTAATTAACTGTGTTGTTTGCTTTTACAAGAAAAATGACCTTGCTGCATTGAATTCAGGACCTAATGATTCTGATATTTATTTATTAGGAGTTTTCCTCCAAGCTATCTGGTAAACAAAGTTAGTGAGTTCAAGTTTAGTTCATCTGAGTCAAGCATCAAGTTAAAGCATCTGAATCTTATGCTTATGTTGTTTAATATTTTTTTTTTGGTGACTGAGAGTCCACATTTACACTTTGAAGTGAGGTGGATTTATTTTTCCTTATAGTGAGGATTCCCAAAATCTACCTGTGGCCCAACCTTGATTGTATGACTCTACATGTAAATTTTAGGGAATATTTTACTGGGAGGAAAAATTTGATAGTTAACTTTAAAATAAAAGATTAGGAAAAAACAAAAAAAAATTTATAAATAACTTTGTCCTGTCTCCTGTATCTGGACTTGCCTGCAAGGTTTAATGTCTTTTGCATTCCAGCAAAGCCTGTGTGTTCCTATGGTGTGTACTCCACCAGGGAGGACTGGATTGTGTTTCCTTTCTGTTCCACTCAGAAATGCCTTAATTTCTTTACAGTGCTGGAGACTTTTTCCATCCTTAGTCTCACACTCTGCCTTTTCCCATCTCAATCTCAGTGTGTCGCACCCTGATCTAAAAAGCTTTTGTCTCTTAGCATCCTCTATAGAGAAGTAGTAATTTATTACTCCATCATGAGGGCTTTTTGTGATTCTGTCTGTCCCTTTTTGAGTGGATAATAGGTTCAAGCTAAGAAACAAAACAGGTGATCTCTATTGTATTGACTCCTCATTGCTATTTCTATACTCTAAAGACAGATGACTTAATTAAATTTTACATTTTTCCATATGTAGGAAGCCTTAATTGGCCTGTGTAACATATTTTAGAATGCATGAAATGCAGCTAATTGTATATCATAAATGTATTAAAAGATTTTCAAATGTCATAAGAGATGCAGGGGAAAGGCGATATTTATAACTGGTCTCACTCCTAAAAGTATATCAGATGTATTAGGCTGTTTCATCCAGTCTCTTTTCTTTTGCCTTATGTACATTAAGGTTTCTTTTTCAAGTCACTTCAGAATATTCTGTCCATTTCAGCTGGTGAGTGAGCATGGTTTTCCTTGCAAGGGATGAGGCAGTAGAGAAAAGCATATATTTGCAAAACATCCTTTTGTTTTAATGAATTGTGGTGTCTGCTCCTGACTGGACAAAGGGATCCAGATGATCCCAGTAGACCTTTTTGGACTCAGATCAGATTTCTGCACCTGATATTTGCTGTAAAGCCAAAGCTTAATTTCAACTATAGATGCACAGTTGAGTCTCTGTAATAGGGATGTATGTGTAATAGTGATGAGGTTGTTTGAAATTACATTTAACGCAGCTGAGATATTTAACCTTGCATCACAGGCAAGTTTTAAAGGATCTAGGGTAATGGTGCTTGCAAAATCTTCTGGACAATAATGGACACACTGTGCAAGAACATAACTAACTACAGGAAAGTAATGTAATTGCATCTCCTGCCTTGCTCTTGTATTTGCTTAAATGGGTAATTTTTGCCAAAGGCTTTAACTGTTGGCAGCTGAAATTGAGTAGATTGTGGGGAATCCTGCACCACCTCATAAATGAATATTGGAAATCTGTGACAAGTAAGCCTGCAAGGTTAAAAGAAGAAGAGATTGCTACAGAGCCAGCCTCAGATGAAATATTCTCTAGGTTTAATATTTTGATTGCTACTGAATAATCAGATCATAAGTAACCACATCATGGTGCTCTGTTAGGAGTCCTTTTAGCTGGCACTGGTTTTCATATCATAATGTAATTGATAGCTTCTTGTGTCAGAAATCTCTAGGCAGCCAAATAAACAATATGTCCTTCTGTCTGTTCAGGAGTAGTGTAATGTTCAGAAATATTGATCCCTCATGCCAGATAAAGCTGTAATGAGGATAATAGCAAATGAACCAAAAGCTGCTTCAACATGTTCCATCTATTACCCAAAGAATTATAAAGTTAGTACCATATTGACCTTCTTGTGACATGCTAAAAGTTACTGCTGCCAGCGCTGTTTAGTATTTTCAAATAGCTGCTCTTCATGGGGGGGAAAAAAAAGGAAAAAAATTAGCTTTTCCATGACTGGTTTACTTTTTATTCATCTCTTCCCCACTACTGATTTAAATGTGAATACTCAGCAATAAGTCATCAAAGCCATCTTAACAGAGGATGGCAAAAGCAACTTGTTAGCCAAAATTAGCTGGTTATGGAGATTTTGGCAGCTTTTGGTCTCTCACCTGCCCTCTTGCCCCCTTTCCCTCCTTTGTTTAACTCCTTATTAAGTGAGTGCTTGACCTATAGCAGTGTTCTAGATTTAGTGCAGGAGGCTGTCAGAAATAATGCAATGCCAGTCTTCTGAGTTCACTGCTCATTCTTATAATCTTTTCCACTGAACTTCAATTTTCTCTGAAATTCTATTCAGTTATGGAGAGCTTATTTCATGCTAATTATGAATTTTAAAAATTCCATCTGGAGTGAATAATATAGAATGACTGATTAAAAGTGAAAAGATTAAAAGACTCCATGAATTAAGTGCATTTAAAAATTAAAATATATCATCATCTGGGTTTTGACTGTGCCAAAAGAACATCTAATAAAACTAGTAAAATGTAATTTGGTACATTTTTTAAAATACCAAGTAGCTTTGAGATAGTAAGTAGATGAATAAGCTGCTAATGGGCATTATTCTCAGCTCATTGCATGGATTGTGTTAGTGTTATCTAGAGTCTTGCACTGATACCAATGCTGCAAAGAATCTTTAATTATGCCTTTGCTGCTAAAGAAAGGCACGGCCCTGGAGGATCAGTGCTTACACTGCTCATTGGCGTGTTTGGTTCCTGCCTGCTAGCACTCTTCAGCTGCTGCCTGGGCACAGCTCTTGGGAGTTGTTTTCAGCATGAAGCTGGGCTGTGGCTGTTTTGGGATATTTTGAGCGGAGGACAGTGAGTCATGTAGGTATATACTAAGCTGTGCTGTGCTGTTTGGTTCCTAAGGGGAGTCCCATGTCTTATATTTAGTAGTGTAGCAGTAACCTTTGTGTTACAAGGTTTTCTTCACAGGCCTTTAAAAAACTTATTGGAATTAATTGGTAAAGTAAAAATATTTGTTCACATCTCCTTTTCATTTTTTCATTTGACTACTTAAGTTGCATGAAGGAAGCTAATGTAACACCTCTAAGTATTCAGACTTTAAAAACTTCTTTACTTTGAACTGTGAATTTTTATGTTTTTAAATTTGGCTTGGATTTAAGCTGGTTTTATAAAAAAAATCATAAGACTCTTGATTCTTTGCTGTCATTAATCCTTTTCTCCTCACATCACGATCTCTGTCAAAATCTGCCTCCAGTGCCAATGTGCACTAACCTACATGTGGAGGGCCTGACAAACTGGAATCGGAGAAGGCCAAAACCAGTGAGATGGAAAACGTAAATCAAAGTTGGAGCTCAGATTGCAAAGCTGTTTATGATTTTTTTTTTTCTTTTTTAACTTAGTATTTGCATTGAGATGTGAATTGTTACTACTTTTAGAGATGTCTGATTTCTCCCATGAACTGAGACTTTTGTGCTGGCCAAGGCCATGGACTGTTACTAAAATGAGAGTTTAGAAAACTGCTTCTGAAGTTTCACAGCTAAGGACAGTTTTTCTTGTCAATACAATTAGTAGAAACCCATTGAAGCCAAGCTTGCACAAAGCATTTCAAACTTGAAAGAGTTAATTGGTAAAGTCTGAGAATAAATGTCGTGTTCTCTGCGGTTAACTTGACCTGCAAGTAAAGATTGTTCTGCTGCAAATACTGAACTAACATCTAGGAAATGGAACATGTTAAAATCTTCCTACCTCTTTGGGTATTTGTTCAGGTTTTTATTTATTTATTTATTTATTTATTTATTTATTTATTTATTTATTTATTTATAATTCTGCTTATCACCTTACTCCTTTCAATTTCTAGCCTATTTTCAATGGTAGCTTTTCAGCTGGATGTGTTTGCATGGGAATGTTACTAGAACTAGTTCTGAATGATATAGCTATACTGTCTGGAATATAGTTTCAGGTAATTCTGAAACAAGAGCATGGATATGGCCATTATTGTTGCTAGAATTTTAGCTGGGATATTTAAGCATACACACAAGTATATAGTTACCTCTGAGATTTAGATTTAAATTTTCTTTTTCTTTTTAAACCACAGTGAAACTCTTCATGTTTAATTTGCATGTGTGATTTTGTTTTTGTAGTGGTATCTCCAAATAATCCAACTGTGTGATACCAAAAGTAGTAATCAGAGAATGATTGTGTGATTGTAGCCAATTTTGTCCTCCAGTTTGAGAAAAGGCAATCTATACTGTGCTTTGTAGATAAATCTTGGGATAAAAGTTCTTAAAATATTTTGATAAAATTCTCATTGGTGTATGAATTATTCTGGTTGGGATTTTTTTTCAGAAGTAGAAAATGTATCCAACTGAGTTTGCATATTAAGCTTTTGAACAGTCTGTTGTGTAGTTTGTATCTTACTGTAAAAACCTGAATCAAATAACATACTTGTGTAGATGGAAGATGTGTCGAGACACAACTATTACATTATTGCTTGAAATGAAACAAACCTCTCAGCTACAGTGATGTAGGCTTTAATTCTGCATAGGTACAATGTGCATGCTTTGTTTTATTAAAATCTACCAAAAAGGCTTTCTGTTGCACATTTTTTTGTGAATATACTGTCAAGTAAAGTGTTATCCAAAATTAAAGTCCATTTCTTTTAAACAGGAGCTTAATTTGCGGCTTTTGGATTTTGCGGGTTGGAATTAAGGTTGTTCTAGCTAGAGACTTTTCTGAAGTACTGCCCCTCTAAAAATCAGTAATATTTACTTCAGCTGAACCAATAAGACACATCTAGACACCTTTCTACTAAGCTGAGCTTCTTTATAGCAACTTTCCCATGTTAATCTCAGCAATTCCATGTTGATTTTCCAGTTATAACTTAACAAAGAAATATGCAATACCAGTAGCAAGTGACAGTCTTCTGCAGCACTGATGGAGAAACATGGCTTGATATAACCAAGGCAATGCCCATGGAAATTTGAGATTGTAATAAAATAGAAGAGAACAATAAAAAAATACATTACATTTAACAAAATTATTTAGAATATCCTTAAGGCTGTTAACAGCATTTGAGAGAAAGAAATCTCAAAGGTAAGAGTCTCTGAAGAGTAGCAATCAGACTGATTTTTTTTCTGTATTGAAATTTCATAATAATATCACATTATTCACATGTAATGCAAGAAAAGCCAGGGTGTTCTGAGAAATCTTCAGGAATATAGAAAATGTTAACTGAAACTGGTTTTTTTTTTTTTTTTTCTTGTGGTGATATTACCCAATGGGAGCTGTGGATTTATTGTAGTGTAGGAGTTGAAGTAATTTTTTTAGAGAATAATATTGTCTCTTCTGAAACCAAAGCACTCTTTCAAGTGATGCTATGAGAATAGAGCTGTGAAACTTGAAGTTTGCTCTTTTTTCCCCTTTGATTTTATGAAATTTATTTTAAAGATGAAGGATGTGTTTAGTACACTCTGAAGTGAGAGGAAGCCAAATTTAATAACTTATTATAAAGAGATACCACCCCTTCTGCTTCATGACCCTTTAAAATGGGTTTTCTTCAGTGACAGCTGTATATTTTTAATAATTCTGAGAACCAGATTGTAAAATTTTGAGCTCTAAATTGAAAGGTGTTTTGTCCCAATTGCCAGATTACTGGATAAAAAACCGAAACAAGCCACTTTTTATAGCATTTAGACCATCTGATCTTCCCAGTTATCTAAATATAGGCACAGGCAATCTTTCAGCGATCACATCTGAGACACCCAGAAGTGATGAGATGGTAAAGCATGAGACAGTTAAAAGTTCAAGCTTCCTTTTCAGTTGAGAAAATCATATCTGTACTGCTTCAAAACATTTTGGAGTCTATTGAAAAACTGGTGAAAATTAGGTGCCAGTCCTTGCGTCCTACTTAATTCCCTGTGTGAGAATACGTTGCTGTTTTGCAAGGTTATTCTTTACTGGATTGTACTTTGTTGAAAGCACAGAAATGAGGTTTGCATGTGATGTTAAATACTTGATCATCTTTTTGTCCACAGAGCATGATCCATGGTATTATAGTCTTGGCATTATATTTTAATTTCTGTTTATGGTACTAGAAATGACACTTTTCAGGATGAAAAGTCCCAAGCCGATAGTATTTCTTTCACCATTGTCCCAGCAGGGTGTTTGCAGTTTATCTCAATTCTAATGATATTCAAATAGCTAAATTTCTGTTGACATAAGGAGTGTCGACATTTCTTTTGTTAATTGCAGAGATGTTGATCTTTTAATTGGTCCAGGTATATATCAACCTTTTTTGTAGCTGGAGTCAGTGGATACGTTCTCCCATCACCCACAAAAGCCTATTTCAAAAACTCTTATTTCAGTCTGTGAAAGAATGCAACAGTGCGTGAATGAAGGGAAAGAATCTTGCTTCAAAACCAGGAGGCATTTGTCAGTCCTTGAATTTTGGGCTTTGACATTGTCAATGTCACTAAACCTAGGAGAAATGTTGTTATTAAATACTGACCTCACTCATAGTGAAGCCTATACTCAAACTCATTTTTGCTATCAGAAGTTGAGGTGCTAGTGCAAGAGAACCTCCAGAGAAACATTCCCATCAACCAGGCACAAGATAAAGGAGGAAGTGAGATAGAGGGACTGTAGATAAGAATATTCCACTGATGTCTCCTCACATTCTTAAAAGTCACCTGTAAAATTGGGGTCTCAGAGCTTTGGAGTTGTGATGATAAAGAAAGGCAAAGGAGGCAGTGACATCTGAGGAGCAGCGGAAACAAGTAAGAACAGGGACAACACGGGGGGACACGAACAGCATGGAGACTCTAGGAGGGCAGATGTTTTTGGGAGCAGGAGAGCTTCAGAAGTTGGCTGGGACCCCTGAACCCAGCCTCACTGGTCAGCTGCTGGTGCAGTCATTGGCCATAGGCACCACTTCACTTCAGGCACAGGAAAGAGTAGGGGAGAAATAGACTACCTGGGAAAAGTATTAAACACCCCCTAGCTCTGAGATCAAAATATTTTAAACCTCTGAATGAGAGAGGAAGGGAAAACTTGGCTTTGGTGCTAGGAGGTTTGATAGATCAGGCTAACTCTTATCAGTAATAGCAGCTTTGTGAGTTGTTTACTGAGAAAAGAGCCTTTCCAAAGAAGCTGGCCACCACTTAAGCATTTCTCTGCAGGTCTCTATGGTTCTGAAAATTAATGGATTATGAAAACTGGTACAGTCTGAACACACAATACAAAACATAAATTTAACATTTTAAAAGCCTGTCATGATTTATTTTGTTCTGTATTTTCTTACAGTGGAGTGACACTGCATTAAATCTTATTTTAATGTTCTGGAGTGCAAAAAGTACTTGTCAGCAGTTTTTGTTTCTTTTTACTGTGTGCACCACATGTTTTAAAAATACATTGTTTGGAAATATGAGGGATTTGCAAATATTAAAAGCTTAAGCTTTTATTTATTTATTTTAAGAAAAGGGTTTTTAGCACTTGATAGCAATGTCTGAGCATAAGTGTAGCAGGGCAGGAAAGGGAAAGTACCTTCTACAGTAAGTAGAAGAAGAAAGTCTCTGCTTACCTGTTTGCCAGTACAAAGGTTGCAAAAGAGGAACTGGAGCAACACTGTGGCTTGGCTAAATTTGTGTAGTGTGACCTCTAACTGTGCAAATGGATCTGAATATAAAATTCAGAGGTTTTAATAAACTATTCCATTAACATATGTATATTAATTTGTGTGCAAAACCACAAAAAATTAATGGAAAGTTGTGTGTGCAGTTGGCAAAAATCAGATTAATATATTTCTGTATTCTCATGTCCTGTGACCAACTGGTATTTCTCTTCTACCAAATGCTTTTCTTCTACTGTTTTTATACAGGTTTGTTTATTCAACCTATTTGCATATAAATGTATTTTTGTAGGATTCCTGCTCTTATGAAACTAATATCTAAAACTTTAGAAATTTTTGTTCCACTTTTATGGAAAAGTAAAAAAAAAAAAAAAAAGGTAATTAAATATGTGGGTGAAATTGTGTGTAAGAGTTAACCCTAACTGTGCAACATGTTCAGTACCTTTTCTAATCACCAAAAGGCAGTTTCCTGCAATTTCTGTGGCAGGAGCAATTTTAAAACTGGCTGTGCTCTCCCAGTGTGCCGTGATGGTACCTGCTAAGGGGACGAGGGTCTAACATACAGAGGTTTTTTTTCATGTGAAACTAAAAACAGAAACAAAATGGACTTCTTTGTCTTTAGAGGAGATGAAGTATCAGAAAAATCAACAGATAACATAGTGAAAATGTTTAAGATGACATGCAGTTAGCTGCAAGGATTCAGTTCTTGATATTGGCAAAAGTGTAAAGCATTTGGTACAAATATTGACTTACGTATACTTACTCCTGTACATGTGTTTCTTACATAAATATGGGGTTTGGTTTTTTTTTTTTTGCTATTGGAATACTAAGGAACAGCAGGAGTGAGTAGTAATTGCTACAATGTATGGGGCCTTGACCAGTACAGGATATCTACAAGAGCAGATTCAGTTCAAAGCAGGAGAGATTCAGTTTCTATCATGGAGTAATTTAAGGAATTCTAAAAGCAAGCGAGGATTGCAAGATGGGGTCCATTTCTTGGTTCTGCTCTGCTTGAAAGATGGCCAAACAGATTCACAAGAAAACATTAAGAAAAAAATATTTTGACATGTTTTTGAAAAATTTCTATCACTCCAATTTGGGAGCTGAGGAAATATGACCACCGTAATGCAGAATTTAATGATTTACAGCTGCAAGATGCAAGAGCAGACTTTTCATCTTTGGAACTGTTCTGCAAAAATAGATTGTCTTATTCTGTTGTGGGCTTGGTAATGACAAGAACAACCCCCTGTTAGTTAGTCAGACTTGTTAGAACAACTTTTTACAGAAGCAAAATGAAAACCTTGAAGTAGAAATTCAAGCCCTATAAATATAGCCAAGGATTTGCTGATGATTCTGGTGAATAGTGCTTTCCTGCAGCCTGAGTGCCCTTATCTGTCTTCTGAAGTGGTGAACCTGGTCTGCCACTAGTTCTTGTAGATACATTCAGAAGGTCTCACTTTTATGCTTTGCAACTTGGCCAAATGCTCTGTGCTGCTTTACTTATTAAGAGGAGAAAAACAGTTTTGCAAAAGGCACTGTGCTTGGTTACAGAGTAAGTGACAAAAATAGTTTTATCCTAAGTTCAGTATTTTTTAGTTATTCAGTTTTTGACAACAGCATGCATTTTCCTGAGGAAAAAGTTAGTGAGATGAAGATACAACTTACATGCCTGATTTTGAGAAGTGCTTTGTATCAAAGGAACAAGTCGTTAAAATATAAAATTTGCTGCCTTACTGCTGCTGAGGCCAACATTAGCACATGGAAAACCTCTACAGAATTACAAAGTTTCGAAGTTTTCATTGTTTGTTTTTACTTATATCATACAATTGAATTCTGACATGCAGGCACGGTGCATTGTTTCTGTAGAAGGCTTGCATAATACCTACTAGGGAGAGAACAAGGTCTCTTTGTATGTGTTTGTTCCAAGTGGTTATGATAAGGACATATCCAATGATTTGCTTAATTGTGCTGCTACTCCTTCCTGGCAGAAAAAATGCAGAAGAGTAAAGAAGAGTGAGTGTAACAGATCCTTGAATGATTGCTGTTGTATGGCTGCCTTGGAGCCTTTCAGCTTCTCACAGACATTCTCTTGCATTTGCTGCACCCAGGCTGTTTCTTCAGCTGTCATGCTTGTCAGTAATAACATAGGGCAAAGATATATGTGAGGGAAAACATGGGCAAATGACACTGCTGTAGAGCTGCTGAACAAATTGTCCTGTCGTTCACTTGGATGTGAATGAACATGTACATGCACTGCCTTCCAATTTACTTTAAGGTATGATGCCCTTATTGCAGAGTTTAAGTCATTCCGCATACATCAGAGCATTATGTTTGTAGTTCCCAGTACACTATTATGATTCTGACTTTGCAGATGGATATAGTCTGAATTTCCAGAATGTGTGTTGTCCTAGGGTATGTATGAAGTCTGTAGCTGAAAGGGGAGATTTAAAAAAAGTAGCTGTCTGCATCCTACTTTTGTACTTCAGCCATTTAGTATGAATAGCTGGATTTCCCCCAATAATTGTAGTGTATGTATGATGCACTGTTTGCCATCTAAGAATTTTGCAGACAGGAAGAATAGGTCAATGAAAAAAAATAATAACAAAAAATAATAGTGTATGGGTAACTCACACTGCCAACTGCCTTACATGTAGTCAGACACAACACCCATGCTGAAGCAGGGGATGGACTCCTCCCTCTGAGGAGGAAGCAGTGGCAGAAACAAAAGGTGATAAACTGACTGTAACCCCCATTCCCTGTCTCTCTGAGCTGCTGAGGGGAAGGAGGTTCAGGAATACAGGTAAGCCTGGGAAAGGGGGAAGGTGTTTTTTTAAGATTTGTTTTACTTCTCATTATCCTACTTATCTTGGTTAGTAATAAATTCAGTTAATTTCCCCAAGTTGAGTCAGTTATGCCCATGGTGGTTCCTGGTGAGTTATCTCTCCCTGCCCTTATCTCAGCACTTGAGGTTGCATTACCGTCTCTCTCCTGCCCAGTAACAGGGAGGGGAATGACAGGGGTACTTTAATGGGCACCTCACAACCAGGCAGGGTCAAAGCGCCATGCAGGTCCTTTCAGCTCTTTTCCTACTTCTGAGTTTTGTAACGTGAGTATGCTGTGACCTCTCTATTGCTGCTCATTTTGATGCAGAGTTTCTGTTATTTTATACCACCACAATCATAGCAGAAACCTGTCCCTAAAACAGCCCAAAGATGTCACCTGGCAACCTTCTGCATGCTTCCCTAGGGCATATATTTGCTGTCAAATGTGACAAGTCAAACAGACGGTGCTTGCCAGCCCTTTTTCCTCACTCCTTGGTTCAGCTGAAGCTTTTGCAGAGCAGGATGTCCTGCTCCCAATACCTAGGGTGAAGCCATAATATTAGCTTTGCTTGTTTGTCCTTGTCCCAGGACTTCTTTGTGTTGACAGCTGTGTTCTTGCTTTATGAAGAAAGCGTCAAGACTTCCTGAGAAATTTCACTAATTTCTAATTACATGACATGAAGAGCCTACAAGAGAGTATGGACCCACCCTTATGGGAGCTAAGACAGGGAGTACTGTGGGTTTAATTAGCATAAGCAGTTTGATAACCAAGATGCCCTGGCAAGAACAAACAGAGCAAGAAGATTGCATCAAGACTGGCAACAGGGAAGAAGACTGAATCAAGTAGAAATGTTGCAGAATGTACAAGTTTGTTTGTGTGATGTTTAACCCAATCAATGTAGTAAAAAAATTACCAGCCTTCCTTGAATGGTATATAAGCATGTAACTCACAGTAAATTTAGACTCTGATCACCAGTCAGCAGTCCCCATCTCTTTCTCAATCATCGATAATCCTGAAGGTGGAAATACCTCAAATTGTGTGGTGTTAGGCTTTTTCTCATGGCACAGAGTGGCATGTGGGCCAGAGAGTACAGTCAGTGGTGCTTACCTGTCTCTTCAACAGGTTGCCTCTGTCTGAACTAAGAGGTTTAGCCAGAAAGATGCGATCAGCTTGGTTCAGAGCCTGGAGAAAGAAGACCTCTCCATCTAGATGGGCTGTTAGATAAGGAGAGAGATGCAAGTGTTGACTTGGAAGAAAAGACTCTGTGGAGCATCACAAGGGAAGCCTCAAAGAAATAGAACTGTATCCAGACTCTCCTTTTAGATTCACAATCCTGGTAATTGTTTTCAGGTCTGGAGCTCTTAGATCTTCTCTGTGGATGAAGTTGTCTTGGAAGGTGTGTCCATGCACTGGCTCTGATGGATGTCTGTGCTTGGTACAACAGTCACTTTGCTCATGTCCAAATCTGCCAGACTTCATTGCCTTCCAGCAAAGTTTGTCCAGCATCAAATTCAGCTGCTGAGTGACAAGTAGGTGAGATAGATGCTGGTGAAGTAGCAGCTGTTTATATGCAGGGTAGCAGTTGGTGCTGTGTTTGGATAGGAGTCGCATATAAAACAGATTTGGATCCACTGTTGATATTACTCTGTCACTTACAATGTCAAGTGAGAGTTGAAAAGCAATATTTTTATATGAAAACCAGAGGAAGCATTGGTGCAGGAATAGACTGCATCTGTCCTTTCCAAATTCTGTTTTCTTGGTTTAGTGGGGTTGATATTGTTTTAAACTATTCCAGACAGGACTCTGTGAGGGTAATTCAGAGGGCTCCTAAAGATTAGACGCTGGATGGATGGACAGAGGCCTTAGGTTGAAAGAAGCTGGTGGGCACACTGTATCAAGGTATGATAGTTACAGATCACAGGGGTGTTGATCTGCTTTCAAGGTGGATTTTTAGAAATTTCTTGCTATAGTAGTATACACCCACCCATCCATGTGTTGTCTCTTTCCTCAAGTCCTGCAAATATGGTCCCCAAAACTTCTCCATTGCAAGAATGCTAAACTGAAGTGTCTGAAGAGAAGCCTGATTGGAAGAGCAATTTTTAAATTTCTGGATCTCATTCTGGCTATTGTTATTCTAACCTTGTAGTGCATCCTTCCCCTCCAATATAAAGACTATGCAGCATTAAATGGAAACAATTTCCTTAGTGGTTTGGGACTACAAGTTTGGGGTTTTTGTTAGTGCTAATGTTTGTTACTGGTATTTTTTTCAGAAGCTGGAATAGCATGAAAAGTATACTGCAAAGAAAATGTGCTTGGAGGGGTGTGCCTTTTCAGGACAAAATGAGAGAAACTGCCATGGGTGAATAAAACTTCTGACTATCCTCTGACAGTGGAATTTGTTACTTTGGCTAGTTGAGCACCCTTTGGATAGGGTTCTGCCTTTAAGCAGTGTGTCATTTATCCCAGTACCAGTAGCTGTAATATGGTAACTATAGCCTCAATAAACATAAATAATAATTTTGTGCATGCATTCCATAGGAAGAATAGAAACAATGTCATGTTAATGCACCAAGCATATGGGTAGCTTCATTGTGTTTTTAAAAACAAGAAGACATAGAAGTTTGATGATAAATTGAAAATCAAGAGCTATAATAGCATACATCTCTGAACAAGAGTTTGGTCAAAGATGCAAGTAAAGGTGTATCAGAATAATTCTGATAGTTCAATGCCATATGATTTTGAAAGAGCAGAAGTCAAGCTAATGTTTTGAAACTATATATAAGGGATTTTTGAAAAAATCAGTCGTGGCACAGCTGTGGAAAGGAGAAAGTGAGATGTCTAGTAGAAGGAGGTAGATGTACAAAAATGCATTGAAGTGATATAGGCTAAGATAGCTGATCCTTTGCAATGAAAAGTCAGAAGTATAAAGTATCACCTCCCAGAAATTATATGACAAATGTATTTTCTGACTACGGCAGTTATCTGCTAATCCTAACCTGACACAGCTGAGCCCAAAGTTAAGAAACCCTTCTTATGTGGCCGTACAGACAGGTTTATGTGACTTATTCTGGCTATTTTCTGTCATTACTTTTTTTATCTGGATTCCTGCTAAGCTTAAGAGCGTGCAAAGTAAGGGCTGAACAATTGTTTTGGATTTTCCCACTGACTTTGGGTTTATAAAGTCCTGTTCCTGAGCATACCAAGAAGTGACTGCCTTAAAATCTGCCTATTTCATTCTTAAACTTCCTCAGAAATAAGAAAATACGCTCCAATACCTATCTATCTAATCTGATGAAAATTTAGAGATGTGTCTGAATTCCAAGCTGCCTCATTGCTTTGATTTTAATGTAACTATAAGAATAAAGCAGCTGGAGTTTGGCCTTGTATTAATTTTGAGGTAATGAAAACTAGTAGCGGTATGCAGGTAGAAGCACTGGAAGTCACTCATATCCCACAGTTTGTGTATGCACTCACACTCATGATCAGCATGCCCTGCTGAGCACTGTGCAAATGACAACGTACATTTGGAGCATTCCTTGATCTGTTTTCCATCTTGCATTCCATACTGCTGTGGCATGTAAGATGGAAAACATACTCAAAACATGGGGTTTAAATTTGCAAAATACTTGCATACACTTATATTAATTATCCATGGCTTTGGCAGACAGTCCCACAGCACAGATACTGAGAAATCGTAGTGATAGATGGAGATGGAAGGCAGCAACATAATATGTTTAATATTTCAGCACAGAGTATTTTGATTGTTAGCTTCTTGGGAGATTGGTTAATTGCGTGTTTATCTTCTGTGTAATTTGTTACTAAATAAGCTTTTAAAAGCATAATTCTGGAAAGGAGCCAGTCTGAATCCAATCCATGTTGACAGTGTAAAGCCGACTGCAGTTATGCATTAATGCCTAGCCTTGTTTGCTGGGCTTTAATGGAACTGTATAAAATGGCTTGGATGGAATCCAAAGAGAAACAAATTTTACCAAGAGTTAAGTCTTTTTCTGGGGTTTCAAACATCTTATGATGGGGAAAGGGATGGGAAGCAGTTTTACCCATACTGATTAATTAGTAAAATTAATATAATTTCTCTGCATGCACGTAATGATACTAAAAGGAGCTTTGTGGATCAGCTAGGAGAGCAGATTTTTGAAGTTAGGCATAGCAAAGCCTTTTACTCATTCCAGTTTCAGGACTATTGTTTAATACTTCCTCCAGTCAAGCAGTCTGGCCTGGACTGAAGGAGTTAAATAGTGATGCTGAGACTGTGGCTTGACCATAAAGTGATTTAGTTGGGCTTTAAGGCTTCTCTGATCTGGTCAAAACCCCTGTGACTGTATGATATCAAGGACTGAAAAACTGATAAGCTTACTGTGATAGCTCACATTTGTTCCAAATGCTAAGATTAGCTAATTAAGCATTGAAGGCATTACAATGCATCTGCTACCATTTTTCAATGTGTCTCTTTTTATGACACATCAGATATCATAATATTTTCTGTAAATGACATAAAAAAGCATGAACATTCCATGGACCATAGCATGGGATATAGTGGCCTAATCAGATAAGATGCAGGGTTACTGTATTTTATTTTTAGTATGTTGTCTGAAGTCTTGTTTTACAGTATGTTCCCACTTGAGTACATGGAACAGGGGCTCCTATGTAATCAAAGTAGTATTCATATTTCTTTAACTAGGAAATTCTAAACTCCAAAAACTCAATAATTCTTGCAATTTTTTTTCCTTATTTTGTAGCTTATAGCCCAATAAGTGGTTTTTTTTTCAGCTAGCACTTGCCAAATTCCAAAATCCAGATAGTTAGAATGATTCTTTAAAGTACAATGTATAAAAGTATACAGCTGAGTGTTTCCCATTTTTACTTCAAAGTATATAAATTTCTGCATTTTGTTACATAGATTTTTCTCTGCCTCTGGAATTACCTTTAAAACTGTCTTCGAGAGACAAAGTGAAAATATTTCTTTTATGGGGGATTTATATACTTTAGATGGAAAAACCAAGAGCGACTATAACAGATTTCTTGCAGTGCCTCTAAGTTCATACCATCTCCCAAGTGGTAAAGTTTGGCAGGCGGGGGAACGTAGAAAACAGCAATAATAATCTTGAAACATTCTGAGTAACTTTTTTTTTTTTATATATAGTTTTAAAAAAAGATGTCCTAGCCAGCTGACAACGTTTACAGTTTGGTGAATTTTCTAGAGCATATATCTTGGTGTAAAATGCTAAATTGCATATGTTTTATTTCCATGAAATCTTGTCTACTGCTCTTGGTCTTTTTCCTCCTCCCTCTGCCCTCATATTGTGGGTGGTGTGAGGGAAAGGGACACTTGCTGAGGCAGAGGATGGTGTTGGCATTTCTTCCCAGAGCCAGTATTGGCTGGATGAAACTCTTGGAGCTCTGTAGCTAACTGCAGCTCTGTTTTCTGCCTTCTCGTATTTTCTCTAAAGCTGATGAGCATAAAGACATCTGCAAAAGTGTATGAGCAGCTTTACTTTTCAAATTATATTAGTTTATCCCAGCTTTATGTCTTATCACATTTCTCTCGATTTGAATCTATTTGTACAAGTTGAAAATGGAGACTGTTGTCAAATACCTTCCATGAAAGTGTGCTACTAGTGGGGTAAGGAAGGAAATGTGATGAGCAGAACATTCTTTAGTCAAAGTTTGCATTGACCTGTATGAAATCACACATTGGTCTCATTTGGTCTGTTTCTGGTTTTGTTACTGGAGTCGGTACAGTGGCCAAAGGAGGAACTGTGCAGAGAATTGAGGGGTCTGTTTGTTGCAGGAAGTGGATATTTACAGAATAGAGTTATGGGCTGTGACACACTGGTACAGCCACCAGAATGCAGCTCACAGGGCCACTTACTAATGCTATTCATTACTGTGTGGGGATACTGACTTGGGATCTTAGTTGGCTATTTCTGGAAAGGACAGGCACAAATGGTACAGATAGTTTTTGGCTTGTTAAGTTGGCACTGTCCAGTTTAGAACTGCAATTTTTTCATTGTAATAAGATAATAAAAATAATATTTCCTTTCTTAAGCCAAGATCTGTAATGCATGGCTGGGATGAAGAAACTGGGAGATGGGCAAAACATTCTCAGATGTTTCAGGTTTGCAGATATTTCAAAATTATCTGTTTCAGTGGAGATTCAACTTACCAGTCTGGTTACTAGTGATCTGTGAAATTGAATGGCATATAGTACTTGTCAGCTGGACAGGCTGTCACGCACCTCATCCCAAAGTCATTACCATATTTTTGTTCCTTTACGGATTTTTCCAATGTTCTGTTCTTGTCTCTAATATAAATTCTGTTTGGTTTTCTTGTTTGTTTTTTTGAACTGCAGGCATAATAGAGTATATGTCTAAACTCTAGAATTTAATAAATAAGCCTTACAAGTCAATGCTAATCTTCACTGAAAAGAATTGGCTGGCTATTTCAAGAATATTCTTTATGCAAGACCCCTCTAAGTAGCTTTCTCACAAGAACAGTTGAGGTTTAGTAGTATAACAAGTGGAAAAATACAGTTTAAGGGTAGATGATTGCTAAAATATCTGCATTTTATTTCTGTTGCCAAAATCTAGTTTTCTGTCTTTTTCTTTTGATAAGCCTCTGGTTTGGTAGAGCATTTTGACTGCCACGTCAATTTATTTGGGGCTGACGTGATTGACGTTTAAATTTTTCTATGTTAAACAAGTTTTCCCTTTTATTAGCATAATGAGATGTGGAACAAAACTGCTCTTGAAATTGAGAGCAGAAGAATGAGATTAGTGAATTTTAAGATAATAGGAAGGACATTAGAGTTAAATGAATCTGCTGAGTTCCATATACTTAAAGAAATTACTATGAAGAGCTGCCTGAAGAAATCTTTGGCTTGATTCTCCCCAGTGCAGTTGAGAATAAGACCTCTTCTTAAGAACATCTTCAGGGAAAATGTGAAAATTGGAAGTAAGTTCAAGCATACTCCAAGGATTAAATCTGAGAATGTCATTTTTCTACACAAAGCAGGGATATGTTTTGCTGGGTTATGTTTCTCCTTGCATGTTATAAATAGCAAAGTAGTGAAATGTGCCTTTAATTTCAAGCCAGTACCTGCTTTTGTTAGATTAAATGGTCAGCTCAAGTGCTTTTTTGAATTGAGGCTTGTATGATGTCTTGTTCATCACTGACAGTGTACAGAAGAAAATATTAAAGGCCCTGCAAAATCCCCTATATAGCTAATCTGTCACCTTGAAAAGGTCACTCACTTTAAATTGCGCCTCACTCAGTTGCAGTGGAGACAGGAGCAGAGCCTGTGTGGTGGCTTGAAAAGCTCAGGAAAGGAAATACCTGTTGTCATTATTTAAAACTGATGCTAATAATTCTAGTGCAATTAAAGTGAGTTGGACTGTTTCAGTGATGTCAGGCTAGAGTCCCTGGGCATGCTGCACTCCTTGCTTCTGTGCATTCCTCAGCTGCTTACCTCCTGTAGCAGCTCCAGTGGAGTTAACGTGGTGAACACTTCCAGGCTGAGTTAGTTCTGAGCTTCAAGCTGTGTGCTGGGGGCTGGTGTGTCTCAGTAAGCCAGGAACAGGCACCTGCAGCTGGGGGAAATTTGTACTGAGAAACTTCCCAAAGTTGTCCATGTTTTTTCATAGTGCTGAGATCACAAGAGTCATTGTTCCCATTCCGAAAATGGGAGTAAATGTGGAGTTGTTTACTACTTTTAAGTAACTGAACCAGAATTTGAGCTCTATTCTACTTAGGGCTTTAAATTGGATGTAAAAAACCCCAATTTTCCTGCCTCAGGCTTGCTTAACATTATTTAGATTTCCCATTAAAATGGCAATACAGCACAGAGGGGAAGAGCTACTTGAGGAGAGAAGTTCAAGTGCACAAATGGACTTATTGCAAATAGTGTTTTTCAGGAGAACTAAATTTGTTTAGCATTGTTTGATAGGAGATCTGCATCACATGGTTTGCTCAAAAGTGAAGCGGTGAAAAAAAGTGGGATATGAGAAAAATCTAACTCCCTAAATATCTCTGTTTTGGTAATCTTTACTAGATTATTTTGTTATAAGGCCTCCTGACACACAGACTTCACCATTTGCATTACAGGAAATGCTGCAATCCCAAATTCTTTATGGAATTATTTTTATTCTAAACTGAATAGGTACATTCTGAGCCACCTATTTGTCTGATTTCTAAATCTGAATAGAAAGCTAATGAAAGCTGCTCCCTTTTAGGGTTTTCTGCTTAGTCCATGAAAAAGAAAATACTGAAACAACAATTTGGACATCAAATCTTCATCCTTTAATTGTATTTAAATTTCATTAAATTATGTAAAGTAATTTTAAAACCTGGCAATGAATGTACTGAATTTTTTTTTTTTTGGTGTGTGTGTACATTTTTCTGCAGACTCTTAAGAGTGTGAGGACCGTTTATATGTATAATCATTTTTTTTGTTGTCTTTATGACTAGGATATATGAAAGTAACCTGACATCTGTTAAAATGCTGCAGCCTTCATTTTCTTACAAATGTATTTTCTTCTTTGGACAACAAACCCCTGTGTTTCTGTTTGGTAAGTATTAGGAAATTCAAAACCAGAAAATTAATTGAAATCATATGTTGACCAATGGCATTTTCCTTTACAATTACTATTCCTTTTCTGCACATTTTCTTTGGCTTCCTTAAGTCTAAAACTTCCCCCAGTGTGTTAGGGGACTATAATGTTGTACTTCCAATCTAGATTGCAAACTTATTTTTCCTTGCTGTGAAATTTACTGGTCAGTGCAGGAAGGGATACAGCAAAGAGATTGCTGTTGTTTGGAAAATAAAATTATGCAGTATATAAGCCCAACACACATCTTGGGCAAGATATCTATGTTATAGAAAAGGATCTGACCCGATGTATTTTTACCAAGTTGAACTTCTGGGATGTTTGATGTGAGGCTAACTACCAAGGTTTTAATCTCCCTTTAGGAGGAGGGTGAGTGGAGCACTGAGTCTGGAAAGCTCTCTTTCCCCTTCTTTTCTATCTGTTAAATTCTTTCTCTTTTCCCTGTTCTTTCTGTAATCAAGAATAATCTATAATAATTTCCCTCTTTTCTTTTGTGAAGCTGTCTACAGAATCCATATTTTCCTTTCCTCTCATTTGTCTCTGGGAGAGAGGGGGAAAATAGTTTGTCCTATTGCAAGATGTGGTGTCATTTCTTTCAGATTTACAAACTGTTCTGGTTATTTCAGGGTTAATAGGAAGCGAAGAACATATGCCATACACCACAAAACTCTCTAGCTCTTGATCTAAAATGTAGTGATAAAATTTAGATCTTCTCTTCAGTAGCAGATGTTTTACTGGTTTGGTTAACTGGGCAGGATCTTTGTTCTTGAAAGGATATTTAGAAATGCTCCATAATTATTATTACTTTTAAAATATACTTCCCCCTCCCATACATGCTAAAGCTATTTTCATTGAGATCAATCAGAAACTTAGGGTTTTTAAAAGTATATTTTTGACCTTACAGAGAAACAATGAACAATACAGAAATTAGAACAACACTGGAAAGTGTCTTCTTGAAAATACTCTGAATCAGTCACTGTATCTAGCATTTTCTGGTTATTAGAATTAGGGTGATTTTCATCCTTTAAAAATATGCATGCAATTTTTCACTTAAGTAAACAGTGACACACAATCAAAAAAGAAGTTACCGGTGGGAGAGTGTTTCAAAGAACAGAGGTGGTCTCTTGCTCTTGGTCCTCAAAGGAAGAACAGTATCCAAAAGCAAGCGTGGAACATCAAATTAATGATTCTGTTGGACCCTAAATTTTGTATCACAGTATATTCTTTTTCACCTGCTGTCTTTTGTGTGTTCCATGGATTTCAAGAGTAAACTTAGCCATGGCATGGCCTCTCAATGTCCACTGTGTCCAACTTGTTTTCTTTAAAGTGGTTTGATTGTGACTCAGTAGGATTGATGGAATTATGCTCAAAATGTGTTTAGTTTTGGACTTTGCTGCTTCTCTTTCAGACATAGAGAGTTCATGTGTCCAAAAGCTTCTCTTCCCTTTCTAATATGCTACCTAAACAAACAAATATTAACTAAGTGAAAACCAGCCACACACAATACTACTTCTACTTGCAGATCTAGTCTTCCAGAAAAAACAAATATTTCAGTGGATTAATTTGTAGTCCTTTTTTTTTTTTTCCTTTTGTGTTTATAAGTTTGTAAGGAAGGGAGTGAATATTTTTGCTGCATTTGTTGAAACAAGTATGCTCTGACACTGGACCAGTGACTGAATTATGTGTTAAATTTAGAAACAGCCTTCATTTTCTGTGTTTTCAGTGCTGAGTATACTTAAGAAGAAAAATTTGTCTGGTATTTAATAGTGTTTGGAAGACATATACCTGTCATAAATGCCAAATTTCAAAAGGTTCTCCCCTATTATCAGAGATATTTTAAACACCAGCTACTCAAAATTAACTTTGGCATTTAAGTGCTGATTGACTTTGTCAAAACTAGAAGTAAGAGAGATTTTAAAATCATACCAGTTATGAAGGCAACTGAAAGGTGCGTTACTAAAGGTTTTGGAGATTTTAGCTAAATCAGGAGTTGAGATGCAAAACCTGAGGAAAGCCTGTGGTTGACCACCCACTTGTCATAGATAGAAGGAATTTCAAGCCTGTGAAAAAAAATTAACGAATTGCACTGGTTTAAAATAATTAATCTACAAATGATCACTTTGCTTTTGCGCCGAATTTTGTGCAAATGGCTACTTTGCATGTATTATCTGAAATTAGTTTAAAAATGTTATTATGAAAATAAATGAAAAAACAGGAGATTTTAGTGGAAGTAATTTTTAAAGATGAGACTGTATTTGTATCACCACAGAATAAGAGATGTAGTAGATGGTATACCTTTTGGGTCTGGTCCTTGGATGAACATTTTCCAGCAACATTTGCACTTGATAATCTAAGAGGTCTTTTTAAACATTAAAGATTATATTATTTTGTCGTCTTTTTGAAGACAAAATCTTTCAAAATCAAAATCCATGCAAATACAATTCCTTTTATTTTTTTAATTTTTAGAAAACAACCTGCGCAATATGTTCTAATGATGAAAGAGTTGTTTTGTTTTTTAATGCTGATTTGTTTTGTTCTTTTTTCTTTTTTCAACACAGCTGTAGGAATTGATATCTCCCTGATATCAAGAATGAAAAAACCCCACTGGTTTCCCTCCTGTGTATGAGATCTGATACTTGTTTCTTAGTAACAACATGGAAATTGTGTCACTTTAAGAAAGCTGCTCTGTTGTTTGAGGATATGGTGTCCTGATGCCAGATCATTTTTCACCAAATTGAGTCAATAATTAGCAGTGTGTATATTGTCATGACTTGTTTTGTGCAGCTAAAAATAAGTATTCTGGTGTTCACTGTTTGTATATGGGACAGATTTTTAAATGTCCGTACACATCGTTATGTGAATTCATAACAGAGAAGGAATCTTAGAATGCAACTCAATGTTATAGATTAGACAATAAAAACTAATTTTGTCATTTAAAATCAATATTTTATCAAAAATATTAAGCCATAGTTGAGCTCTTTTACTTGCATTTGTTGGTTTTACCTCTTATTTTAGAAACATAATTTTCTAGTGACGTTCATGATAAGTGAATAAATTTAGAGTCTATGTATTATAAAACTGTAGATTTCATAGGGAAGTTAATTGAAACTGCTAATGCTAACAGTTGATGTCACTTAACATGTGAAAGAGGATGCACAGGTACAATGGGAGTGTCAGGAGTTGAATATGCAATCCCTGTGTAGAAGAAAGTGTTTCCTTTGGAGGCCAGCTTACAAAACAGAATGACTTAAATTATGGTACTAAACACAAGACAATGGGATAAACATTTTTCCTAAAAGCACTGCTTTATGATCAGATCTTTTGCTGCTGACCTTGCATTAGGTCTGTAAACTGTTGTCCTGAGCCTTCCTGTGCCTTGCTTGGAGGTGAATTGCAGAGATCAAAAGAAACCTGTGGAGTTTAAGTAGTTCTCTGACAGAAGAAGAAAGAAAAGCACACAGAAAACAAATAAGGTCTGCAGTCAGTTGTCTGTTTTCTTCACTGATGGATGTGGACAAAAAATCCACGTGAACCTGGCTGTATTGTCTTCAGAGACTTACAATGTTGTTGATACTTTAAAGATCAGTAATTCTCATGAAACTGGTTAAAAATACTGCAACAATAACAGAATTGAAATAACGAAATCAAACTTTCATGGCCTTGTTACTCTGTCATTACAGGAGGATGTGTTGACACTTGAGTGTCTGCTTGCACACAGGTGTGCATCCTGGCATCCGCACTGCAGGATTTGCAGGAAAAGCAGCATGGCTTCATGCCAGTTTGATTTTCTGCTGGAGAAACACCCAAGTCATATGGCATTGTTGTCTTTATGATGGTTGAAGCATCTAGCCAGAGACAAAGCCTGCTTGGAAGGTGTGGTACATCATCTTGTAATGTGTATCCCATATTATGCCTCTGTGCAATGAAGGCATAAATGTGGGGGTTGGGGATGAAATCTGATTTTGGGATCTGTGTCTAGAAAGCTTTTTTCTCTCTTTTCCCCTTTATCCTCTCTTCTCCAGCAATAGAAGATTCAGTCTACTGATATTTATTACCTTGTGTTCTTTAAGGCCTAGTTTGTGCTTTGTACACAGATCTGGGATATTGGAAGAGGTAATACAAGGATGAATTCACAAATGCTTTCTACAAGGAAATTGGTATTCTTTCCTGTAAGGATTCCACAGAAGGATCTTGAGGTGCTTTGTTACCCCATATGTTACTTTACTCTTACAGTGGTTCCTATGATTTTAGCAACATTTATTTCAATACGGTGAAGAATGGTTTATCAGTTTAATGTGCCTGTCTGACTAAAAGGGGGGGTGTGTGTCATGGGTTGGGTAATGCTTGAGGATAGAAGGAGATTCAAATACCTGAAAAAGCAATGCCAAACAGCTTAAAAATAAAATAGAAATAAGATGCTGGAAATAAGAAACAAGTGTTTGTGTTCATTCTATTTCCTTAGTCCTGACATTTGGATATAGGGCTTAGTCCTGGCATTTGGATATAGATGTTATCCAGTCGTTTTGATTTTAGGAAAATAAGACCCTTCATCTCTGAAATTCTCTATGAGTTTTTAAATGGCATCAGGTATGAAATACACCTCCTCCTCTAGGATAAAGGCCGTCATTGAGGAGCTTGTGTTTTTACCACATCAACTTAATTTAAAGTACCTGCTGCCTGACTTCTTAACTTGGTCTGTGAACTTTGATTTGGCTTCTTTATTAGAAGGCAGCATTAGAATCAAAGTAAATGTAGGCTTGAGAGCTACTGTCCTGTAAGAAGTTAGCCTTGACATTGTAACAACATCAACAATTATAACAAGCCATGTAATAAGTGTACAGTGGTATAACCCAATTTAAAAATATTTGATTTACATTTTTACAGAGTTAAAGCAGGATTTTAGCACCATCATGAATAAATTTATGGTTTGTGGTGGCAGCAAGATATTACTGTTTGTTAATGCAAGGGTGTCTGCATCACCTTTTGTAAGCTAATATTTGTTGGAGAGCAGAATCATACAGATAAGCTAGAAATTTGCCTAAATTACCTCAGATTTTACTTGATATGTTTTGCTTGTGTATTGGTGAAAACATCTATGTAATTCTTATTCAAAGTGTGTGTTAAGAGTGGATAAGTAATTTAAATATAATCTACTAGTCAGTAGTCCTGAGTCTTTCTCAAAAAATTGAATGTAAGCAAAACTTCTTTTAAATGTAAAAATAAAAATCAAACATTTTTGCCAGTCAAGCAATGGAGATTTAAATGAAAGAAGAGACTGCTTGGAATATTTATGGTCCAAACAAAGTGAAGAATATGGAAAAAATTTCAGATGATACCACATTTTTCTTAGATATTCAGTTGTGTCTACTCAGGAGGTTTTTTAGGTTACAGGATTTTCTACGTTCAAGTTGTCTTTGTCATGACATCTCACTATGAGCAATCATAACTTTTAATATTAATATTTTCTGTATTACTTCTGTATGGGAAATGAGCTTAACAAACCTGAATGGATGAAATGGCTCAGCAATCAGGTATTTTTGTATTTGATGTAGGGTTAACGCACAGAGATTGAGGCACAGGTGGTTTGGCTGTCTCGAACAAGATTAACAGCCAATGTGTTACACAGAAAGAGAACTCAAGATTTCCATTTTCAGGGATGCATTGTTTAAATTGGTCATGGGATTACTAAAAGATTCATGTGTTCATGATAGATGGTTTTATTTTTTTACTGCTGCAGTTATTCACTGAAAAGGACAGTTTTCTACACAGAACTATAAATCTCTGCTTGAAATGCAGAATTAGTATTTTCAACAGCTGACCTTTACTATGTTTTTCAAGTAGTAAAACCACTAATCTGTAAAAACCTTTATGTTAATAGGCCTGTATCATTAAAACAAAGCATCGGTGTGAGTTAAAAACATTGGTCAAGCCTTTGCATCCCAAATAATGCCCTGGGTTTGGTTCCCATGGTTACTGAAGAAAGTGCTTGTGTAGCATCCAGCAGAGAAGCCCAGGAAGATGCAACAGGGGAATCATGGTTTTGGGAAGACCAGGCTATAACAAGTATGGCTGCTGTTAGGAAGATTCCTTACGATCTATCTTCTAATAGTGCTGCTTCTTACTGGTACTGAACCAATTAATAGGTAGTGTCATAAAGATACAGGTTAAAATGGTGCTCAGGACAGAGGAGAGTTGATTTAAGAACTGTTTGAAACACCCTGTCATTTGCTATGATTTAGGCAATGTGAATTGGTTTTCAGCCATTACTCACTATAATAACTTCACTATTTTACTTGATGTACCAGATTGATGCCCCTGTAACTAAAATGAGAATTTAACTGCAAAGAACAAATAGGGCTTCCTTAACTCCATTTCTATTTCTGCCCAAGGACCAAATTTATAGAATAAAATGACCAAAGGCAATGATTTTTACTGCTGGAAATGCAAAATAGATGGATGAATATTAAGTCAAATGGCCAGTGGCTTTTTTTTTTTTTTTTTGACAGATGAATATTGGTATTAAAGGGCAGCAGAGGAACGGTTAAGTCCCCCATCACAAGACTGTGATGACTGGGCTGTTCTGAGACTACAGCTGATATAGCTGAGCTTGACCTGATGAAACATGAGAAAAACATTACCTTAAACTCAGATTCCCGCCCCCACAATTCAATAAGTGAAGGAAAGCTTCCCTCAGCTCAGAAGCAGTGGAAGCACACACCAAAGAGTGCAAGTTCTTGATAGCTTCACTCAGAGAATGAAGAGTCTCATTTTGCCCAAACTCACATTCTAAAAATAATCCCAAAAAAATCTACAGACCCCAGGATGCATAGCCCTGATGGAAACTTTCTCCTGGAACAGGTTCCTTTGCAGCCAGCTCTTTTCCTAGGCTGCTGTTTCCCAGGCCCAATGCACTTGCCGGTCTATCTTTTTACTTCTTCCCTACCTTTATGGTGTCCACAAATTTTCTGCTGGAAAAAATGGTTTTGAATCTTCCACTAAGATTTGGTAGGCCCTTGCTGGGGCTTTCTCTCGCTGTCTATATTGACCCTATGCTTAATATTTTTAATAAATCTCCCAAAGGCACCAAAACATTTACCTCATGCAAAATTTCTCTTAGGCCATGTTTACCAAAGGCTGTCTTAAAACTTTAAATGTCTTCCACTTTTTAAAAAGTTTAATTTTTTTAAAAAAATTGATCTTCTGGTTGTAATAGTAAGCCTTACCTAAAATGTAATGGGCAGAGTTTCTTTTATAGTTGAAGCCACCAAGGTAGTCTTTAGAACACTAAGCTAAATGTTATCATATTAATTCAATTTTAAAATCCTGTTTTTTTTAATTACTGTATTTTTTTTGGGAAGTCATAGCAAACACATGTGGTTTTTTTAATTAGAAATGAGCATCTCTGAAAACAAAATGATGTGGATAAAAATATATTTAAAGCTATGCTGGCTGTAACATTGAACATCAGTACTTTCGGGTATAAAACAGAAATTTTCTTTTTTTTTTTTCTAGTGCAGAAGTGTTTGCTTCATGACATTTGAATCTACCAATTAATTTACCTACCAACAAAGAACTTTATCCCCTTGTCCCGTCCTCCCTATGACAAATATAGCACGATCTACATTTCTATGCCCCAGATGAAAATACTCCCATTTTTACAGTTGCAATTTCTGACATGTTATTCTAACTTTAATTCTGGATTTTAGCTAGTATATGATTTGGGCTTTTAATATAATGAAAATTTCTTAGACTTAGCCTGTGTATGCTACTATCTTAATTGCTTTTTCAGAGGAGGGGGGAAGAGAATGCATTAAACTTGGGTTTTTTAAAAGTAGACAATCGTGCTTGTATGGTAGTGATTTTGACATACTCTTAGTAAATATTTTTATGTAGAATTAAATCACTATCAAAATCCTCATGTGTATGAGAGCTTTAATTATTCCTGAGTGGTGTGTCAAACTATTTCTTTTATGAATATAACTTGAGTACCACTAGGGGAGGGAAAGAAGCTGGTTCCCAAATGAAATTAAAATTAGTAATGAACCTCTTGGTTAATCCAAATGAGCTCTAATACATAATAATTGCAAACTTTTATGCTGAATTTGATCATGTTTCCAGTAGTAGTAGTAGGGAATGGTTTCTAAGTACTCACCAATGAACTTCTAGGAAGCAGAAAAATGAATTCCACCCTGGATGGAAGTCTCCAGCAAATGTATTAATGAGGTGAGAATGGAGTACCTGTCTTCCTGAGGGATGTATGGTTAGGGTATGTTTAATATGAAAAAAGGAAGCAGTTCCTCTAAAATTGTGGCTTTTTGTCATGTCTGTGCTTACCAGCTCCCAGGAGTTTATGCCTGTGTCCACAAAGCATTTGGTGGCTGGGTACCCTTTTAGTTGCAGGTCACTGTAGGCTGACAGCAAAATGTACTCACAACAAATGGGCAACTGCACTACAGAGTCCCTTTAAGTCCCTAATGATGGCTGTGCTAGTAAATTATATCAGCTGATTTCTAAACTCAAAAGTATATATGATAGAAAAATAAACCACTCATTTTTTTCATTCTTGCTTCCATCTTACTGATTCTAATTTTTATAGTTAGTCCTATGCTGCTTTCAAGTTTCAGCTATTTTTATTGTTTATGTATTATGATTACAGTCTCTCACTTCTAGATCCAAATACATGACAAAAATCTAAGCCCAGAAATGCAAGTGAAAATGCAATTTCTGAGAGGTGTGATGCTGTATTTTGTCTTATGTAGTTCTCTGAGAGCTGACTTCTGTAAATAGCCTTGGATGTTGTCATTCTAATAAATTTCAAACAAATGAGCATTCACACTCATAAGATTAAAAAAAATATGTATATATGAGGACTGTGGCTTTAGTGACTTGAGGCTTGTAAAACTGATCCTATCCCAAAACACTGGTGAAGTAGGATTGACAGCTTCTTTCCAGCTTATATATATCCTTTATTCTGTGTTTGTCAGCAAAATAGCATGTTTAATGTCTATCATTTGTCAATTTTCAGGTTTTTGAGCTTTCTTTTTTTTCCCCTATCAACCAGTCAAGTGATACAAACCATAATTTAAGAGAACTCTAATAGGAAGGGGAACGATATGGCAGAGGGTCAGCTCAAGCTTATTTGAGTAGCCTGACTATACCTGGACAAGAAAATCCCGGTTCTTTACAGCTAGCTCTTTACACATAGCCTGAACTTGGCACTTTGGGCTCTTTTTCATTTGAGTGGACTGAACAGGAGTAGTTTTCCTCTCAGTTGATAATGGTAGTCATGAGATATGGGTATGAAATGGAATTAGAACTTGACTCAAGCTCTAAAAATCATGCAATATTGGCATCTAGTTGATAGGTAGAGATGGGCATAATATCTGTATTACACGTTGTTGCAGGCAGAAGTAGCTCAGCGAGAAACCTTTACTTAATTTTCCTAATTATTTCTAGTTAACACAAATTTTTCATCACTGATCCAGGTCATAAGAGATGGAAAATAAATAACCAAGCACTTTGGGAAAGAACTCCCTCTCTTCTGAGCTCAAGATCAGTCCAACACCTCCCTCGTCATGGTCTCACCTCCCCTCCTGCTGGTTGTGGCACTTGGTGCCTCACAAACCATGCTGCAGGAGGCTGGAGACCCTGTGTTACACTTTTGTCTCTTGCTTCTCTGCTCCTCTTACTGGTTTTCCTCTGCCCCACCTGTGCATCACCCTTGGCTGTAGTTCCTTAGTTCTTGTGTCCCTGCTCCAGCCAGAGCTGCTCAAGGCCATGGTCCCTCAGAAGTGGGGATAAAATTATTTTATGATATCTAATATCTGACATAATTGTTTACCATGCTGCAGTTTTTTTTCTCCGTTGATAAGTTTTTATTAATAAAATAATAAAACCCCCAAATATTGCCGAGACAATGATTTAAACTGAGTTTGCTGCAGCATCTGGCTGATTTTGGTAGCCAGTATTTCTGTAAACATTTCTTTTGCTGGATGCATACTTTTAGCTTGGGAAACAGATGTAACATTCCCCTGAGAGGCAACATTTGCACTGAAGGTGTGCAAGCAAATTGCTAATTCTTCCATTCTGTCTCCACTAGAAGTTCAGTTATTGAAAAGCTAATTATTCAGCTACAGGCAGCAATGGATGAAATTGCTACCTGGAGCTGGGAGACTGGAAAGAAACAATAACACATGTTGTAATCAACACCCTTTTCCATCAGGGCCAATGGCAAATATACTACTCTATAAAAATATTATCATTTTTCATTAAAAAAAAATTAAAATGGATAAGAGCTGAAAACACCCACCCAGCAAATCAAATATTTCTTATGATTCCCTTAGGATCAAAGTGGATGGTGATCATAAGCAAGTCTAGGAACTAATTATAGCCAATATTGAATGTCTGAATGTAACTCTAATGGTTGAAGGTGCTAACAGGTGATAATGGCAAGAGCCTTTACTTGTTTTGATACAAAGCTTATTAGCATTACTAGAAGTTTTTCTGCTGACTGATGTAAGCTTGTTTAATGTTTAGTGAGTGCTAAAGTGTTTTGAAATCTAGAGAAGGAACAGCCTTTTTTGTTGTTTATTGCAAAAAGAGATGTTTTGTATGCATTTTTTTAGCAAGTTATCTCCAAGACAAATAGAAGGATGTTATAGAAAACCCTGAGCTCAGTGTTGTTGCATAGGCTTGTGGTGAGCTGGTTTTCATCTGTAAAATCTTCCTCTTTTCCGAAAGGTTTGTTTCCTTGCTGTGGTTCAGTATATTTTCTACTGTGCAGATTCAGCTATCTGTGAATGCCTTTGGAAATCAGGACCACTGATAGGAACCTGGGTTAAAGAAAACACCAAACCTCTTCCTGAGGAAACCTGTGAGTGAATTCTTTTCTATCAGGGTTCTAAATAGCTATTTTATTACTTTCAGTTTCCAGAAGTTGCATGGCAGTATCTGATTCAGCTGCCTGATTGCCAAAGCTGTCTGCCATTAAAAAAACCTGGCATCAATACACGTGGTTTTCAGTAAGCTGCTCACAAGCTGAGGAGAGGAAAAAGTACAGGTGCTATGTTCCAGCTTCAGAGTTTTATTGTAGCTGGGGATCAAAATATTATTTGGAAAAGTAAAGAAAGCTAACTATAGTCAAGTTAGAAAACTCATGAACATTTCCCTCTGGAAATTTCCATCACCTTTTGTTTATGTTTCTGGCACTTTCAGCCCTTCTTTGATTAAATCCCAGAAAGAATTCTGTGACACTGGCTGGCTATGTTTTGCTGAAGCTTCACTGAGGGGAAAATAGTATTAGTCCTTTGACTTGGTTTTGGATTACCTGAATTGTTTCATGTAAGATGCCACTCGATCCAAGGATTCTAAAAAGTATACATAAACTTGAGCTATGGGGGAAAAAAGGGTGTATGTAAGAAAAAATCGACATTTTGAAGTGTTGGTCTTCAGAGCAAACAAATTGAGAGTAATCACTCTAGGACGCTGAATGAAAATTTGATATTATTTTAGGGCTCTGGTGTTTGATTTTACAGTTTCAAGATTTAAAAGGACCAAATAATTATTACTTTGATACATTCAAATATCTTGGCCAAATTATCTTAGATGGATAGATTATTACCTAAGGAACTGTGAGAAATCTCTTGTGCCTTGATACTTTAATGGTGGGAGCAAAAGAAAATGGCACTCCCACCTAGCACAGTCTAAATACCAACCCTTGCATCCATAAGACAGCCTTTGAGAATAACTCAAGAATATTACATCCTGTACACCTGTACATTGAATTTAATACTTAGGAAGGGTGTTGGTCACTGGACTGGATCACTCTGAAACAGTACCTTGCATAAACAGAGTAAAAAAAAAAGTGAATCAGGGGCCCACCAGGACAGCTTTTTACTATAGCCAGTTCTGGTTGGAGCATAAAAGAATGAACCAGCATAAAGACAGCCTGATCCGGGTTCAGCTGCCTTCAAGTATTGGATTGGTCTTGGCATGCTACAAACACTCTGTAGAGGAGAGATGACCAAATCAAGTGCAACTGGAAAAAAAAAAATAAAAAAAAACATTTGGAAATGGACTGACTACAACCAAAGGTAGCCAGAAAAAAATGAGGAAAATGAGATGCAGAGAAAAGGACCAAAACTTGCAAAAATATTTGCAATTAAGATCTCAAAATAAAGGAAGAAAGGTAAAGAATGAGACTGGAGAAGAAATTGGAGTAATAAAATGCTAAAAAAATGAAAAAATTCTGAAACAAAGTGGGAACAATAAAAGTGACTAGGATGATGTGAAGTGCAAGGATGTGGACCTGAAGCTTGCCTAATTGATCCTTATTGAAATCTTGGAATCAGAGAAGAAAGTGTAACAAACACTCTGGAAAGGAGACATGATCAAATCAAATGCAATTGTGAAAAAAAAATAAAAAGGAAATTTAGAAAGGGAGTGACTACAAAAAAATGTTCTGAGATGGAATATGGCACAGTGAAAAGGAACAAAGCTTGCCAATTTTCTGGTTTATTTCAATTACATTTTAGTTGCTCATATCTCCTTGCCAGAGTGTTTGTTCCACTTTCTTCTCAGATTTCAAGATTTCTTTCTTTCAGGAAATAAAACGAAATCATGAAAAGTGAAAAGATTTTGAACAAATGCTCAGGAATAGAGATGCGATTAAATGAAATGCAATTGTAAAAAAAGAATGTAAATTTGTCGTTGGACTGACTTCAATCAAACGTACTGAGTTGGAATATAATGCAGTGAAAAAGACTGAAGCTTGCAAATATTTTTGCCATTGAAATCCTAAAATCCAGAAAGTTAAAGAGATAGGAGAAGAAACTGAAGAAAGGAAATGCTAAATATATAAAAGTGTAAGTTCTGAAAGAAAGTGAAAACTTATAAAAGCGACTGAGATGATGTGAAGTGCAGAGAAATGAACTGAATTTTGCCCAACTGATCTTCATTGAAATCACAAGATATAATTCTTTTTCCTGATGGGAAATTTTTCCTTTCAAGAAAGGGAATGAAAGCTTGGAATCAGAGAAGAGTGTGGAACAAACACTCTAGCTAGGATTTATGACCAAATCAAATGCAATTGGAAAAAAGTATTTTTTGCAATGCATTGTCTAGAAGAATATTGACAGAGATGAAATGTGGTGTAGGGAAAAGGAGAAATTTGTTAAAATTATTGACATTGAAATCCTCAAATCAATGGAGAAATGTAAACTAAGAGACAGGAGAAGAAATTAAAGAAATTAAATGCTAAAAAAGAACATTCTGAAACAAAGTGAAAACAATAAAAGCGACTGGGATGATATGAAGTGCAGGGAAATGCACTGTAGCCTGCCCACTTGATCCTCATTGACATTACAATATTTCCTTCCCTTTCCTGAAAGGAAATACTTCCTTTCTGGAAAGGAAAGGAAGTCTTGAAATCAGAGAAGAAAGTGAAACAAACTAACTGGGGTCAACTTTAAAGGAATTTAAATTCAATTGAATAAAATAAATATTTTTCAGAAAATAAGTGGTCATAATCAAATGCATTGAGATGATCTGAAGTACTCCTCTTTTGCATGGCTTTTGTACTTTCAATATCTTTAGCTATCCAATGTTTTGCCTTTTTAAATTTTAACCCATCCCTCATCATGGCCTTGAAAAAAGTCTTTTGCTGAGGTGCAAATCACAAGGGTGTTTCCTAGGAGAAATGTGTGGAGGGTGCAATGTTGAAATGTTGTTCATGAAATAAAACTGCCTAATTTACAGGTTCATCTCAATTTCCCACAGCCACTCTTCATACCTGTCAATGATTCCACCTTTTCTGATTGTATTCACTCGTAAATTCACATTTCAAGCTTGCTCATATCTAGTGCTTTTTATTAATTCACAGATTATCTTGGAAACCCAAGTATTTCTCTAAGTCAAAGCAATTTCAGCGATTGTGAAGATTAATTAATTTTTTATTAAATTACTAGTAAACACTCCTAGCTTTAATTAGTTCAGGGTATGTGAAAGACGGAGAGGAGGAAGACAGAGGTGGTTACTATGAACTGTTTAGACCATCAATCAACTTTTAACAGGACACACCTTGCAAAACATCTGTGTCACTAAGGTTGCTACAAAATCATTAATTAACATCAGGTGATGACAAAATATTTAATTGGTTTTCACTGTAAAGAAAAACTCGCCAGATTTTGAAAATAGAACTTTTGGCTGTATCTGAAATGTAATTATCATCAGAGTTTCAGGCATTTCTTGTGTATATATTGTTCTCACTGTTGAGTAGAAATATGACTAAACAATGTTTTTTTAACATTTAGCTGATCCCTTCTGTTATGGTTTGTTGATAGATACTTTTAAGCCACCATTAGCATTGGATTTCTTCTCCTCTTGCTCATAAATTGTGTTTTCAGCCTGTTTTGCATTTAGCAAAAGTCAGATTTTTAAAATGCGTTTAATCTAAACTATTTTCCTTACAAAAATATGACCTTACTATGACTGAAGAATAGATAATGGTAAAGTAGGGTGTATCAGTTTTCAGGACATATTTTCAGCAAAGGTATGAAAGAAGTAAGATTTTATATATTTCATACTTTCTTCAGCCTTCCTATTAGTTTTTTCTCAGAGAATGGGTTTGAGATATTGGATCATTCTCTGGACTCCTTGCCATCAGATGTGCCCTCCTGAGCTATGGCTTCTGACTGGGTAAGACCTTAATATTAATGACTTAATAGTATGGACTGGAGAAGATGCATCATCTGTCTGTTAGACTCCTTTTTATGCATAGTGCATTGTGTTTTGAAGATTTTTTTACACCATCCTGTTGACTGTTTTCAGGTCTGAATTCACTAGGGACCAAATTTCAGCATAAGTTTTTCCATTCTCTATTTGTGCAATTTGATTTATTCCCACCAGCATGTATCTTGAATGATTTTTGTATTCCTCTTTTTCAGGTAATTGTTCTAATTTCTCTGGAGTTATAATCTTTTCCTCAGTGTATTTCCTCAGAAGCTTCACTTCTTTAAATCTCATAAGCCTATTACCATTACCATAGTTTGTAGTGAACAGTACCTAAAAGAGTAAAGAATTTAAAAAACAAAACCCCTCCAAAATAAACCCTCCCCCCAAATATATTCTGCTGTAGATTAAAAGAGAGAGAATCAACATTTAAATAGTGAGAAACAGAGCTTTAATTCAGTCCCATGCATTGGAACCTAAACTATGTTCAAATATATATTATTTTTCTAGATGTTTTTGAAGTTTATAATTAGAAGACCTTAATCTGTATTAAGAAAAAAAATAAAGATTTTGATCGGTAACCTAATAACTCAGAGGTGGATTAGAAGTTATTATGGTCATTAGTAGCTGTTTCAGAAGAAATTTTTACTTCCCAGAAAAATTCCTATGAAGTATTTGTCTAAACATCTTTCTAAATAAACATTCCTTCATAAATCATGATGCCACTGTATAGAGGTGTAGCCACAGTTAAGCCAGAGATGGAAGTTCACTGAGCAATTTCTAAAATTTAGTATTTTGTAACATTTCTTTCAAAAAAGAAAAGCCAAAGAAAAGCAAGGATTGTGTTATCCGCTGGATCCTACTGCACAGAACTCAAGGGCAGTCTCATATACTTCTCTTAATAGTTTTGCAAACATTTCATGTCCTTCTAACATTCTAGTTTCCACAAGTTGAAGAGTTTTCAGAAGACATAACATAGCTTGATTTTGCCATGACATGACATCTTTATAAGGAAAAAAAAAATAGCATCCTTCAGTGACAGGGATTTGTAGCAAGTACCCTTCAGGGTTCTGCAAGGGTAAGCTGTTGAGTAATTTTCAATGAACACTGGCAGAAATTGCTGGGGCTTTCCAGTGGTGTCGTATGTATAGGCTGTGGGGAAATGAGTGGCTGTAAGTACATTGAAAAAACTGGAGGAGAAGAATCACAACTGTGTTTCCTGCCTTTTGAGTATTACATTATGTAACATTTTTCCTGTCTTCCCACTTTTAAATCCTTCCTACACAGACTTTTAAAAATTTCAGCTTTATTGGTGTTTTCTTTGTCTTCCAGGTTTTACATCAGGTTATGGTGACTTTTTGAACTCTTTCCTCTTTTGTTATTTTCTTTTGCTGTGTTTTTCTGATTTTTGTTTTCTCTCTATCTGCCAAACAGAGTGGCTCATTTAGAGCTATATTTAACAATACTTTTACCAGTTCTGTCGTCATTCCTGGAAATAAGGTAGCATTTATATAATCAAGTCATGCTCTAGTCACTGCTTTCCAGTACTTGCAAGGTAAAATGTAAATTCTATTTGTGATTCATCAGGATAATTATAGCATTTGCCAGAGTACATGTGTGCAAGTAAGTACACACACAAGTTAGATAATTGGGTCAATAGTGAACAATTTTTCCTTAGAAGAACTTGAATTAATAGATGTAAGTTTAAGCTAAAAGGAGATGCCCTTTGACGGAGAAGTTTTCACAGAATTTAGTTTTTCAAAAACATCTGACCTCTATTAGGGAAAAAAAGAGATATTTAATGCCCTCTATCTTGGACATACAGATTTAAGTGACATTTTTTATGATCAAGTCAGATATTTTAACATCTTCCTAGCTGAAAAGTGTTAATTATAGCTTGAGACTTTAATTTGGAGATCAAAATTTTGATCTCATAATTTGAGGGGTTTTTGGTTGTTTTTCTTCAAGTTTTTAAGTGTTTAAATATATATATATATATACACAGACACGTTTAACTGTCTTTAAACTTTTTCCTTTGATATAAACATACTGTCAAGGTGAAGAATGAGGAAGAAGTAGGAATACAGATGTGTTTATATTAATTTTTCCACCATGGAAGAGAGACCTTCTGCCTCTTTGTTAGGTAAGCATAATAGCAAGTCTGGCACACTGGGGAGCTGTCACAGGCTGAGGAGACAGAGCAGCCATGGTACTCTGCTGCCTTCTGCAGTGCCCTGCCTTGGGCAGCTTGTGACTTCATCTGTGCCCAGAGCTGTCCTTGGCAGCAGTCAAATCCACAGAGCTGGGCTGCAAGAAACATGGCTGTGCATTTCTGGAACAACTTGTAGGGTTCCTTCAAGCTTTTCTCAGCTGTGTTTGCTCTAACCCAAAACTGAATCTCTACCATCACAAGAGGGTTTTCTGGACTATCTCAGTAAATAAAAAACTCCACTGCTTCTTAATTTGAGGTGAAGATCACTTTGTCAGTACTAAGATATTTTCTTTTCTGTAAACAGGAACTTTCATTATCTACTGACCATTTGCAATCCTTGCATGATGTTTAAAGGCAAGTTTTTATCATCTACTGAGCTGAAATTAAAAATCAGAATTGTTTGCTATACTACTGAAATAATTGGTGCCAATCACAGGCCTTCACTCCATTTCTAACTTATAAAATGGAAACTGTACTGACAGAATCTAAATTGCCAACCACCTGTACTCCAAATTTGATTGTGACGATTTTCAAGTCTGCTGGACTTTCTGTAAATGTTGTAAGCGGAGAGAAATTTTTTGAACAGAGCCCTTAACTTGTGGGCTATTGTGCTAGATACAGAACTCCACCTCACTCTGTGCTGGTGCATAAATTTGCATGTTTTACATGTCATTAAGTGGATGTAAGAGATCACATGTGAAATTATACAAAATAACTTGACTTCATATTGATTCAATAACTATTCTCCAGCTTCTTACATGGGCCAAGCATGTTCCTAAGATTTCTCAGATCAGCAAGGTCTGATTAAGAAAAGGTAGACTGGCTTTCAAGGTGTTACAGTTTTTCCTTCATAGACTTTTATGGACATATGGGCCACTGACTTGGTTTAATATATGTAACATTCTCCAAATGAAAACAAAACCAAAATAAACTTATTAACATCTAAGTTCATTCTTTAAGAAAAGGATTTTGCATTACAAAATTTAACAGTAGTTTCTCCTTTCCATAATTATAAGTTTAGAATGCTGCATCACTTAGTACAAAGTTATTAATGTTTTCCTTAAAATTATTCACGATATATTATAATGATTCAAAATGTGTTACAGGGAAAATGTGTTTCCTTCAAAAAATTAATCTGTTTCCTTCTAGTCCTTGTTCAAAAGTTTGTTTTTGTACAAATTCACTATTTCTCATTTCTAGATGTGCTCATTTTCTTCCCATATGCTTTTGCACTAATTTTTACTTTGTCAGCTAGATTAAACAGCACTAAAATGACTTTTATTTAGAAAGAAATACACATTTTTTAGATTTAATTTTATAATTCTTTTGATTGCAATTCACTCTCTCCTACCACACCCTAAAAGTGGTAGAGATAGCTGTACTTTGAGTTAAGTTCCAATGAGGGACTCTACTTCTATTGAGATCACATATCAAGAAGAACTCAGAGAAATAATACTGTCAAATAATTTGTAGACAGATGCTTCCAGTTTTATATTTTATATAGAATGTAAAATTATTTTAATGTAAACTACTGTAAAGCTAGGAGGCTTAAACAGTATTCCATTGTATTGCTGTTTTTCAAATGAGTATAAACCATAGCCCATGGACACCTTCCACAGACGAGACTGTCCAGAGCTCCATCCAGCTTGGACTTGAACACTTCCAGCAGTGGGGCACCCACAGCTCCTCTGGGCCATGTGATACCAAAATCACAGCCAGGTGCTGCATAATTTGGGGGCTCTGTAGGGAGGGCAGGGACTCCCCAGGGACAAGCAGGGCAGTGTGTTGGGACTGGGCATTTTTGGTAACACAGGAACACCATAATCCCAGTGGATCAGTATTCCTTTTGCTGTAGACATTGTTAAAACACAGGAGGAAGATACAATATCTGCTTTTAAAAGCAAAGGGAGACTAAAACAAAACACCAGACCATGCAGATTGGTGTAACACTGGTTTCTGAGCATGCCACCTCTGGATGCTATTGTGTTTATTTGTAAGCATCTGCAGGGATGAAGGTTTGGGGAGAAGAATAATCAGTTTGCTTTGCAGATGTTCACTGGGGGCTTCTCTCAGGCATGAGTAATGGGGAAGGCAGAAAGGTCACACAACATCATTATTCATTTTCCAGGTTTAAGTGGCCATTGCAAGGCCCTGTGAGCTACATGCAGAATTCATACACATAAACCCCTGCTTCTTTCCCCAAAGAGATCTGAATAAACTATATATAGCCTGAATAAGCTGTAGACAAAAGATATTTATGGAGAGATTCAATTAGATTGTTTTAAAAAGACACAAAAATAAATCTACAGTGGACATAGTTGAACTGCATGTTCTGAATTCCAGTTTGTTGACTTAAAAAGTAAATCATCTTTTCTGACTCCTATAAGTTATTTACCCCCCCCCCAGCTTGGTGTGTAATCATATCTTACCTCTTCACCACTTCCTCTTTTTTGATGGCACAGCTTGGAAAAGGATGGAGGAAGATGACTGTACAGCCAATATACATTAATTAAAAGAGTGTGTGTGTGAGAAATAACAGTATATGCATTTGAGGACATCCTCTCAACCTGTATAATCTTCCTGATCTGCCTGATTTGGGTAACAGAACTAGCAAAGCAATAGAGCTACAAGGTCATTTGTTTATATGCTTTGTGAGTCACATGTATGATAAAGTAATTTGCAGTTGCAGTTTTGATTGGCACATCCATTTGTAAATGCATGGAAGGGGTATAAAATTCAAGACAGGTTCTCCTTTTTAGTGCATTCCCATTTTATTTAATTCCTGTATGTAACTTTTTTTATATTCTACAGGCTTTCACCTATCTCATAACACTATATTTAACTATTTCGTGATGAACTAATTTCATTTTCAAAATATGCAAATTATAGGAGCAAGCTTTTTAAAATGGTCTTTATCTAATAAAATGAGTCATTTTTCACTTATCAAGTTCAGAAATAAAATTGCATACAGCTATTCTTGCTCTACTAAGTGAGTAGAGGAACAATATTTCTTTTATTGCCTGTCAGCTCTGAATCACTTTAAGTGCACTGTGGGTGGACTGTGCTCCAATACTTTCTTTTCAGCACAGCACCCAGAAATCAATTGGAGTCTAAAACTCACCCCTTTTATTAGGGTCTAACTGGTGACTCAAAACAGTAGTGCAGCTGTAACCTATGATTTTTCTTAACGCAAAGTAATATTTTGTTCCAATTACTGCCTCTGTCTACGTAAAGTGGGGCACGTCTCTTTGTTCCTCAGCTGATGCTTGCGAATTTCCTGCTAACTAAGAATAGTTCACTGTATTGACTGTTCTCACTGTTAATGCACCAGAATGTGAGGTCACCCAAGAGGATTTTCTTTCTCCTCTGTAATCTCGTGTTTTTAAAAAATTGTAAACTGTAGAGATGAATTTTTGCCTTCTGAAATACAACATGTTTCTTAAGTGAAAAGAAATAAAGTCCAATTTCTAACATACTCTATGCACTCAGTATTCAGAACACAATTTCACTGGAGGGAAATTCAGCTCCAAATTATTTATTAGGAGAGCTTCTTATGAGCTATACTCTAGGAAAAAAAAGTATGAGACTCTGAAAAAGTACACCCATCTTGTCTACTACTATTGACATTGGAAGGTGAATTGTGTCATGAACTATTCATGAACTAAAAAATCTGGTATATAAACTGTGGTGAGTTATCTATTGTCTTGCTTCTTCCCTTTTAGACCCTGTAGTATGTGGACTTTGTATTTTAAAAAATGCCATCTGAGTGAAAAGTTGTATGTGCTGAGTGGTTTGATATTAGAAATTGCTGCATGTGTTAGTCTAACAAAATGAAGGTGGTAATGCTTTGCATCATTAGAGATGCACTGTCTTTGTCTTGCTAGGTCTTTCTTATACCTGTTTTAGAAGTAAGATCTTTGTAGAAGATCTGAAAGATCTTTGTAAAAATAGCTCTCAAAATATAAAACAAATATAGGATAAAAACCCATCACTGGTCAAGTTGCAAGGTGTGCTGGAGGTCATATAGGTGTATCTTGGTTGATTTTTGCATGGCATATTTTGGGTACGGTAGGTGCTGTGGAGCAGTGTGGTTGTGGGAATCATTTTGACTAAGGTCTCTTGACAAATTTTTCTGGCTTTTAAAACCAAAGAAAAATTTTAAACAGCTACCAAGGTAATATGTGTCCATACTACCTGGACTTATACCTCTGAAATAAGGAACAGATAATAGATAAGATAGAAAGATAGTAAAGAAAGATAATAGAAAGATAATAAAACATGTCTGTGACCATATCTTGGGCACTAACTGTGATTCTGGCAATATGGCTAATGCACAGCAATTTTACCACTTTTAAACTTAGGTACAGAGGTTTAGGTTTTCCAACAGCAGATCCTTGTACAAATGCTTCATCCATCATCTCTTTAGCCGACAAAAGAACTGTTCAAGTCATGACCTAAAAGCTCTTTCATTTCAAGTTAGAAAGTAACTACTGACAAACTGTTGAAACGTAAATGAGCAAATTGTTTGAGAGATTTCACTCCTGTTTATACTTTCTGAGAAGAAATAATTCAATTTTCAGTAAGAGCTGGAGATCCTGAATAACTTTTGATAAGGTTTAAGAGTCAGCAAGTACCAGGATCCTGTTATCAGTGTCTCATACTGAATGAAGCCTCTTGCTTGCATTCTCTCTGCTCAAGATGATTTAGTTTGCAACAGATTGTCTCTAAAGTTGGTCTATTACATTTCACCCATTTTTTCTCAAGTTAGTCTGTTGCATTTACCCATTCCTCAGTGAAATACTTGGGGAAGAGTTAAGGATTTTTATTTGTTTGCTTATGACAGGAGACGCGGGAAAGAAAGAGAAACATTGAAATTGTTTTCTAGTTCTTCCTGTTCTTAAAACCCCTGTGAACTTCAGTTTCTTCATTACAGATAACTCACTGTCCTGGCCCTGTCTGAAACCCTTAATTGCTATAAGTCTATCTTCTGTCTCACCACTTGCAAGTGGATGTATATCCTCTTATTTATGCAGGATGCTCTTATATATTGGCAGATGGTATGTCAGCAATGGTTAGTAAGTATTTTGATTTTTGAATAGAAAATTGAATGGCCTTCTGTCCAGCTAAGACATGTACACTCTCAAGAGTAGCCTTGTTATGTGGCTGTTCACACAAATCCCACAACTGCTTTGCTTTTTCTGAGTTTGTATATCATCAACATGCCACATGGTCAGCATTCAGGGCATCTATCTGCATTTGGTGCCTTCTTTCTCTGTTGAGTTGCTGTTGATGCAGTTTGCTGAATTTTAATGGTTAGTGATCCTGGAGGGCTCAGGGGCATAGCTACAATGCCTGCAGGGATCCTTATGCTGCAATGTGAGTGTGGTTGTGGAGAAATTATCTAAAAATCAAGAAAAGGGAAAGTCTTGGTTTGCATACTTCAAGGGTTTGTTTTGCTTTGTTTCATTTTTTTCCTGACTAGCTGATGTTATTGCCTCATGTCTTGCTTATAGTGGAAAGTGGAGTATAGTATAAGAACACTTGATCTCATTGTGGTGGTATTTTCAGACATAGTGTGGAAAATAGTTCAGTCTAATTTGTCCTGCAGAGTGTATTTTCGAATATTTGTGCAGGTGTAATAAGCTTATAGTCTGGTGCCTTTCTGTACTGAGGTTATGTGCAACAATAGGACTTCTGTAGACAGCTCCTGGTGATTAAACTGGTTTAAAAGTTCGTGTAATATTACACTTGGGCATTTTGTGTACATATATTTAAAGACATATTTGATGTCAGGGTATTTTGCTGAATCAATCCCCAAAACCCTCAGTACCTTGCAGGGTGAAATCCCTGACAAAGTGAGGCAGCACAGCAATCCCAGGATGATAGTTCACCCAGAGTGCTATCATTTTGTAGTATCATTCCTGTTTCCTGATCCACTCTCTGCCAAAAAAGTCCTCTCAATCTTACCATAGGCATGTGGCATCGTCTCTTTTAGCTGTCACTCCACAACAGCAATAAAAAAAAAGTTGTTGCCTTTCCAAAACTGAAGAAAACAACTGACCTGTAACAGTTCTTATGTAATTTAGAGGTCTTTTCCCTAAAAACCAATAATAAGTATTTTTCCTTTCCATGTACTATGGGATATTGTCACGAAATATAAGCTCTTTTTCTACAGTTATTAGGAATATTTAGAATATCACAAAAAGTTGTAGTGGTTCTAATAATTTCCAAAGACAAATGTAAGGATAACTGATACTGTACCATCCCCCTCTCCAAGTTATGGGGCTGATGCAAAACAATAAACAACCACAGCTCCAAAGGGGTTTATTTGACAAAAACCACCCCACATAAATTGTTAAAATCGGTGCTTTAATCATAAAAGGTCTTGCAACCTTTATTCTCAAGACACTCTAATTAGATCGATTTAGAACATACTCACTATAAATCTAGCAAATTATTATCTCTGAAATAGATTTAGTGGACAGCTCAGTTTTATAGTAAGGAGAATTAAGCTCCTTTTAGTGAGTTTTGTAGCTGCAGTAAGTATGAAAAAACATAATGGGATCTAATGAAAAAGCCTAACTTTTATCATAGCAAAACATTAAGTATATGACTAAATACTTGATTAAATTCAGAGAAGTTGGTTAGGAGGTAATCTGAAGATATTTTTATGGAAAATAATCTATTGATTATTTTATGCAAAATAATGTTTCAAGACAGATCTCAATCAGAAAATATGGGTAGAAGGGAATTTCTCAGACGGAATTAAATTTCAATGGAATATAGGACTTAATTTGCTGCTGATGGATGCGTTCTGTTTATCCTGCTTCCTCTCAGCTTTTGAAATCTATTCTTTTTCATTGACTTTGGGATAGTGCAGCAATGGAAGAACAATTCTTATTATTTTAGTTAGAAAAGAGAATAATGTGTTTTCTTTTTGTTTCTCATGTAGTAGTAGCTGGTGAATTATCATATCCCAAAATGATAGTGGATGACTTCAAAAACACTTCACAATGGAAATTTGCTATTCTAAGTCTAGTGTAGAATAGTGTTGTACAGTACTAGAAGTTTGCTTTGGCACATACAATTCTTAGTGTTGATCTCTCTTCTGCTATTTTAAGTCTTTTCCATCAGCAACACAACTGATCTCAATACCTCTGAGGGGTATTGCTATCTGCTTTTCTGCTATAATAATAAAATTATGATGATCACCTACTAAGAAAATGAACAATTTCTTCAAAAACATTATTTCTAACAATAATATTGGGACACTGACCTGTTGACTTGCTGATACTGAGATCTCTTGCTTATAAGCATTAAGTTCTGTTGTTTCTGTTGTTGTTCCACAGCAACTATACCCATCAATGTCTTCTTGATGTGCCATAGCAGGGCTTGGGTTGGAAGTGACCTTAAAAGTCATCTAGTTCCAACCCTGCTACCTTTGCAGGGGCCCCTTTTACCAGACCAGGCTGTTCAAAAGCCCAGCACAGACTAGCCTTGAACACTTCCCTGGGCCTCCATGGCTTCACCACCATCACAACAGAGAATTTCTTCTTTACTGGATTGCTTGTGTCCTGCTGTGTTGTTTTTCCAGTAAATGATGAGGTGGCTGAAGTCCCTCATGAAGACCAGGGATTGTGAATATGAGGGTGTTCCTATCTGTCACAGCAACATCACCTGCTCGGTCTTCATGTGCAGTCAGCCTGTAGCAATCACCCACTCTTCCCTGTCCTCCCTTAAATCCTGATCCATAAGCTCTTGGTGGCTTCTCTTCCTATCTTACTCATAAACAGGGATTTTTAATTTTTTTTTTTTTTAAGATGTGAAAAGAAAAATAAAAATGGGGTAAATCTAAGGGTAATTCTGAATTCTACATAAGAATGTATTCTAGACAGTCTAATCTCAATCCCTGAAGTTTTTCCATTGCTACCTGAGTACTTTAGATGGTCTAACTCGATTATCAAATAATTTATTGCTGATAGATTCTTATGGCTTTTCTGTTTTAATTTACAAAAAAACAAGTGAAAAAAATGCAGGGCAACACTGCTTTTGTTTACCTAAGTATCAAATAGCTGAATTAGAACAAGAGTCAAGAGAATTAGTAATTGTGGAAAGAAGATACCATTGCCAAAAATTCAGAAATTCATTATTTGAACTTTAATAGAGATTAATTTTTTAAAAATTTTGAAATATGTGGTGGTTGTTTTCTGGGTTTGTTTTTTTTATTTGTGTGTTTTTCTTTTGTGATAAGCATTGTATAGACAGTGTACATTCTGTATAAATTAGGGCTTATCGAGGTGCATTATTTTTAGAGTGAAACATGACAAACCAGAAAAAAAAAACCCCAACACTTCAAAATTCTGTTAAAATAGAGGATTTTCTCATAGGCATGTTTTTGCTCTGCTTATTTGTCACCAGCTCAATTAGAGACATTTTGGTGCTTATCTGCTCTTTCAACAGGCAATAATTGCATATCTGGAGAGTCATTGCCCTGGGGATTCTTTTTCAGATCTAGTGATTGATCAGTCAGTATCATACTTAAGAATGAGTCCTTGGGTCACATTTTCCTCCTGTAACTTTTGCTGCTATTTCAATTAAGCATGCAGTCCTTGGGGGAAAAGAGGGATGCTCAGGCTAGAGCCTGGAATGAACAGAACAAACCATTCTCAAGGCATATGTTTACATATTGTTACAGGACTGTATTGTGGCATGTTCTGATGTTTCTCCATTATCAAAACATTCTAAGGAGACTGTCATTTCCCGTAATTGACATTTTCTTAAGCTGTATCAGTAATCTCTGAAGGAACTGTAACTTCAGTTTTTCAAAAATATCTTCACTTTCAATTGGCCTGACCACATGGACTTCTTTCCATGATGATAAACACTGCCATGCAGCCTCTTCCAAGAGCAAAATTATAAGTTCCTTGAGTAAGCACAAATCACAAAAGTATTCTGGCTTCCCTGTCTCACAGACTCTCTTTTGCCCCTTCAGGAGTGGGAGTACCATGAAAGAAATATGCAGAGAGGAAATCTGCTGCATGGGTTACAGGGTAATAAGCATTCTCACTTTGATATTTGACTTAAACTTTGCTCCTGTAGTGTGCTGAGGTGTTTTTGAGGTTATGAAGGCAGAGACTTTAGAAATTACTGAGTGTCGATGTTCTCATATAGTTCCTGAACTCCTAGTAGGCTGGGTGTCAGATGAAGAAGCGTAAAAGCACACTGTGGAATTTTTAAAGTACAAGGCAGGGACAATGACAAGCTTTTTGCATATTCATTACCTTGATTTCATGATGGTGTACAAGTGTCTTATGAATACAGAAACATTAATTTTATTTCCTTCCTTTTCTTTCTTTTTCTGTGGGAGTAAGCTCATTCTTAATATTCATAAATACAGGTGACTGTATTGAGATATTCTGGGAGGAAAGCAATGAAATCTTGTTGCAGAGCAATTAAATACAGGAAACATATAGTCCAAAGGCTGACCTAGTCTACTCTGTGACATAAACATTATTCACTTTCTTGCCACTTGTTATATATTGAAGTAGTTTTAATTGTAGATTCTCCTCCTCTGAGTGATTCTGGCACAGCAGACAAGTGCCAAAATTTAAAACAGATGCTGTAGTATCTAAAATCATACAGTAATCAGCCAGCTGCAATCAGGAGCTTTGCCATATCTCCTAATAATGCTATGTGTATTGTCTCAATATTTTATTTATACATAAGAAGTGGTAGCCTTGTTAAGAATTATTATAATTACTTGTGCAACCTTAATATAAAATTCAAGCCAAGTTCCTAAAATGCATGTGACTTGGTATCAGGAAATCATCTCTCTGCCTGGAGAGTGTTCACTTTTAACATTGTGCCAAATAATTAAATATCTAATCTATTCCTAATGGGAGAGTGTTTTCTATTAATGGTGTATTCTTTTCAAGGAAAAAACATATTCTGATGTGTTTTAAATTATTTTTATATTTGGTCAGATGCACTAAAAAGTATATTTTCTTCCACTGAATCAGAGAAATAATAAATAAAACAATCAGTTTTATAATAGATGTGCAATTCTGTTGGGTTCCTGGTTTTATTTAAACATGAGATAGACATCCAGAAGCTATGTGACTGATGGTAAAAATGGTTAGAGACTGTACAATATGGAAGGTACATTGACCATTACCTTTTGTTACCCCAGAAACACAGTTATTAATTCTGGCCAGTACAATTCATCTCCTTTGGGGTTTTTTTTTTTTTTTTTTTTTTTTTAAGAAGGAATTGGGATACACTATCTCACTGGACAGAACTACAATTTCCACAGAATTTCCTTTTGAATTAAAGGCTGTGAGAATATTCAGGAAGCATATTTTTATATGTTTGCTCGATTTTTGTACTTAGGCGCTTACTGTTGATAATCATTAAGGACAGGAACAGGAGGCCAAATTGGATCTTGTTCTGGTCAAGCATAGCTTGTCTGAAATAATGGTATTTTATTCAAGTCTATGTGTTGACCAGTGTTGGACACAAGTAGCGAATATTATCTGGATATTATCCAAAGTGTAAGGACCTTTTCTGCTTACAATTGACTCACACTCTTTGCAACACGACTAAGAAGTAGAATTAGCTGAGAGCATGAAGGAAAGTTTACCTTCTAGTCCCCCATCCCTCTGCCAGACCAGTGCCAATACATTGAAGCTTGTGTCCGTCTTCTGGGGCAAACTGCACTGGGACCAGTACAAGAAAGAGACAGACAAGTTTGGCAGACCCAGCACTGCAGCATGTTTGGAAAAATGAGGTGAAAAGATAACATTCAGCTCTTGTTATTTTAATGGGTGAAAAGAGACCTGTGTTGTTCTTTGCTTATAAAAATGGGTCAAGTTCTACGCTTTTAATTCATGACAAAACTCTTTTTTAATGTAGGTTATCAAAAGAAAGCTGTCTTATTCTATGTGGTTTTGAAAGTTTTAAGATTCAGAATTGAAAAGTGTAGAATAGTTCCAGTTGGAAGGGATCTGCAATATCATCTACTCCATCTGCCTTACCACTTCAGGGCTGACCAAAAGCTAAAGTATATTAAGGATATTGTCTAAATGCTTCTCAAACACTGACAAGCCTGAGGCATTGATCATCTCACTAGGAAGCCTGCTCCACTGTTTGACCACACTCTCAGTGAAGAAATGTTTCATGATGTCAAGTCTGAATCTCCCCTGACATTGCTTTGAACTCTTCCCATGTATCTTCTCACTGGATGCCAGCGAAAGTGCTTGGGACCTTCCTGTCCATTTCCCCTCCTAATAAGCTGTAGAGAGAATGGAGGCTACCCCTCACTCTCCTTTTCTCCAAAGCCAGCAAAGCCAGTATCTTCAGCCTGTTTGGTCACTCCTTCCATCTCTTTCATCAGCTTTGTTGCTCTCCTCTGCTTGAGTTTAGGTACCTTAACATTATTTTTTAATTGTGGGGCCCAGAACTGCACACAAGGTTCAAGGTGAGGCTGGGCCAACATTAAGGAAAATATTTCAAAACAAATTTCTTCCTTTTTATACTTGTCCTGTTATTTTTGTATTCTTTCAGAGAGGAATATCATATATTTGTTTGCAATTTGCATGACTATCATCTCCTTGTTGGTTCATTGAAGTACTAAATGTATTGTGGATCAAAATACAGTGGATTTTATGAGACTACATACATACCCCTTCTAATTCAAGTAGAGTGGCATGGTTCATTTTTTGATGTTACATAAAATGTCAATTTTTTTTCAGCTATTGGTATTAAATTTATATTATATTTGGTTATTGGTATTATAATTGATGTGACACAAAACTTTAGCTGTTTCTGTCTTCTTGAGACTAATGCAACCCCCTAGCCCTGATAGAGACAGATTAAGACACAGAGAACCTCCAAACCATAAAATGTTAAAATACAATTGGAATAGCTCCTGTCCTCTGTATTCAGATGTCAAAAAATTAAGCATTGCAAGGCAAAATGAAAGGCAATGGAGAAAGGATATTATGCTTAAGAGAAAAGTAAGAATGACTAGTTCAACATTTGATAGAGTAATACTTGTAAACTTTTCTGTACTCTCTTAACTATGGGTAAGTAACCAAATACAAGCACTGCTTAAGAACTGGAGACCTAGAACTATTATTGGTTTATTAAATCCACTCAGGAAGTCTTTGGTATGACCTTTTCACTTCAGGTACTTCAAAGATAATTGTGTCCAGATTAAGCATATACTGTAATTTAACCATTCTTATCTTGAAACAGTATCCAGTGGTACATTAAAAATTTTCATGACAATTTTTTTGACACAGGTCATTCTTTGGATTGCCTTCAATAAATACTGAGGAGTTCATCTGAAAAGACTGTGATCTGAGCTCACCCTTGATGAAAATGAGTTGGCTTTAAAGGAATTGCAGCTGGGAACAATCTGTTCCAGAATGCATTTTTACCTTCACTGTGTCATAGGGTGATGTAATGCCGTGGCTGCAGAGGACAACCACTGCATGGAGAACAAGAATAAGACTGGTTATTAAACAGCAGTTAACCCTGGGGGGTAGAATAATCAAAGATGCAGGTATGTAAGCAATGAGTAATTCTGTCACATGATTTGAAAATCACGCAGGGTGACATTTTGCAAAAACCTAAAACTGAATGAAAATGTACTTTTAGCATTGTTGTTCTAAAATCTTACATGTGTATTTGAGCAGAATCTTTGCTTATTATAACAACCTTATCTGTGTCTCAATTCCAAGGGTGTATACAGCAAATCAGTGACGCATCTGGCTGTCTTGTTTTATATCTGTACTAAGACTAAAGCAGAACTTAGGTGTCAGGCCGTGACCTATGGAAATTAAGCACTCTTTGTAGACAAGAATTATGTTACCCCAGGTCAATTACTCAGATTTAGCCTGGCTCAGTAGCTCAAACAAGCACATTTCAAGTAAAATAATACTGAAGAACAGATCACACATCTTTACCAAAGATGTGATATTTTTATTATACAATTTCAGATGGTTTCTTTGCTCTTGATTAAAACATTTGAGAAACAATTGACAACAAAATTGGAAACCACAGATAACAAGCTAGCTACCTAAAAGCCTTTGAATATTTTGCTTAAAGCTTGAGGCACTTTTAAATTTTGTTCCTTTAATTTAATTCTCTGCTATTCATCATGTCCATCCTCCTCCTCTGTTCCCTATGCCCTCCTTCAAATCCCTTGTGTATTATGTCTGATTTTTCTTAGGAAAATATAAAGAAATATTGAAACAACTGAAGAAGCTGTTGTAATATTTCAATCCATGTTAAAAACAAGTTACTGGAAATGTTGACAGAGACTTGATACCCATGAGCTACTCAGCTCATTAGGCTGGAAGGAATATTAGGCCCTTCAGGTGTTTCTCTGAATTAAACCTTGAAACCTTTTGAGATTGACTGGTTATTACTTGTCCTGAGCTTGGATACAACAAACTATTAAGCAAAAAACCTTGAATTATGTGGAACTGGGAGAGAAAGGAGGGCTTGTCAGTCTCATGTGATGGCTCAAGACTGAGATGCTGTGGCAGGCAAAGTGCCTCAAACTTCTGCAAGGTTAGAGACTATCAGGATTTGATCCACTCTTTAGCTTCTTTACCCCTCCAGTTGAACCTTTTAAATACATTTTTCTTTCCCCTAATAGCTGTGCTCTGTCCCTGATCTGAGTTTGTTGCTGGGATTCTTGGGGAGTGAAGTTTTATTAAGAAAGCTTATCCCTATACAGAAATGTAAATACATCCAGTGTAAGTACTTCTAATGATCTCTTTCACTGATGGATGAAAAAGTTGATCTTTCCTCTCTTTTTCTGCAGGAATAGGAGCATTCCCTATATATACCTATACCTATGGGGGGGTGTATGTGTGTATACACATATATACACATATACACACCTGTACTTCAGGTATGAGGAATCCTAAGCAAATTTTGCAGGAAAGATCAGCCTCCATGTACAGGCTTTTAAGAGCCTGTAATATATTGATGATTTTCCTGGGGCTGAGGGAAAGTACAGACTTCTGCCACACAGCATTGCCTGATCCTACTGCCTGATATCACAGACTTGTTTGCTGCAAGAATGTCACAGACACTTCATTAACGTTTCCCCTGCCTTTCTCTCTCTTCAGTCTCTCTTCCCACTGCCAGTGCCTGTCACTGTGTGCTCTGTCTGGCACAGGGAGGTGGGCTGCCACTGTCAAAGGGGAAGAAGTGGAGGAGGCAGTGGTGGCAGCAATGCTGCCAAGTCACTGCTGTGCCACTGGCTGGTGATCTGGGCTGTGGTGGCAGCCCCTTTCTCCTGGCTTCTCAGGCAGTGTCCTCTAGGGAGCTGGCAGCCAGGAGCATCCTGTGGGCTGTGGTCCAGCTCCTGTGTTGCCAGCTGGCCAGCACTGTGCCAGTCTAGCAAATGCCTCGGTGCCAACAATGGGGGAATTCAGTTCCTGGAGCTACAGCTGTAGCACTGTGCAGGAATCAGTTGCATTAAGATGTCGGATTGAAGTATCCTATGAGTGAGTTCTTGTGTTTTCCTAGTGTAATGAAGGCTGAGCCATCATTTTGGTTAGCATTGGGGGCCATTCTGAATCAGACAGGCTTGCTTTATTAAGAAGCTTTTCTTGCCTGATGTACAAAATTCCAGCTCTGAACAAAACTGCCTGGCTATTTAGTATTCATGTGTTGGTGGTGATGAGCATCTTGGGACTGCTTTAAGCAATAGTTTTCAGATTAGCTAGGTATGAATCTATTATAGAGGCATTAATGAACTTTCCAAATCTTTCGTATAAATGAAATCCTTCATTCACAGATTGTGAATTGTTCATTTTTGAAGCAAGTATTTCAGAATTCCTTTTTTTTCTATTATACCTCTTTACATAAGTGAAATGCAGTGTTATAATTCCTTAGGTTTTCTTCAATAACGTTTCATGACACAATTCCCATCTATTAGGTTTGTATATAATTACTAACTAAAGAAGTCTAAAGCAACTTTTAGGCCAAAGGATAAAAAATATTTGTTCTTAATAGACCAGTATAAAATTTCTAGCCCTGCCAAGGCAAGCTGTGTAATTAACATATGCTCTTCATAAGTTCACAATTTTTAAAAAAATAGATTTTCAGCCATGTGATTTTGACTTTATGGTTTCTAATAACATCTATAAGCAGTTGAGTGGGGGTAGTGTTTCACTCTGAATAATGGGATTTATACATTTTTCTCTTCTCACTAAAGAGAAAAATAACTCACTCAATTATTCATGTCATGCTTTAAGTGATACAAAATAAATCTGTCCTTGACTTTTTTCTCTTTTGAATGTGTAGTTGCATTTTCTTTTTTGCTGAAGTTTATGCTAGATTGACAGGAAAAGAGGCCTGTTCCAGGGCAAAAGTAGCGATATAACTTTCACCTTTCTGATAGAGCAGGGAAAAAATTAAATATATTTCCTATTTTGCCACAGTGCACTTGACCCAAATACTTTCAGCCAAACTGACAGAAAAGGCCATTTTACAATCTAATACATATATTAGGGTCATAGGTAGTCTATATTTATTGTGTGAGTATTTTTGCCAGATAGGGCACTTTGCATTACCATGAGAAGGACAACAATATTCAGGAAGTGGAACAGAAAGGTTAACTCAAATGCATGCCCAAAAATAGTTGAAAACCTTGTTTTCCATTTCCAGGATGCATTCAAAATAACCTGTTAGGTCTGCTTGAAGACCAAATTTGGCCATAGCATTTTTTTTTTGTTGTTGTCCCAGTTTGGTGCAGCTGTCAATGAAACTTCAACAAAATTTCACTGACCGAAGAAACATACTTTTGACAGACTAATAATTTGACCTGTCATAAAAAGTAAATATGTTTTGATTCTTATACATTGCATATTTTGTGGGAACTTTAATTTAGCTACTCATTAGGCTGAGATACTCAGAGTTCAAGTGAGCTCCCTGGAGTTTTGACTTAGGGGCCAAGAGTGAAAATGCACCAGGCTCTATGCTCATCTCACCTGTCATCCCTAGGTAAGGTACACAGGGTAAAGTAGCAACACAAATTCTAATCCACACGTTTAATATGAAATTTTGTATATGATTATTGGTCAAAAAGGAATAGAAGAGGCACTACTTTTGATAATTATTTTATAGAGGAGTGGACTTAAATTATAAAGATTTGCAGTCTAATAGTAAATTTGTTTATGATAAACTAGAAATTCAAGCATGTGTTTTAAAGATTTTTGCTTTTTAAAGTTTTTTTACCTTATTACCAGGCATTTGGACAGAGAGAGTCAAATCAGAAGATGCTCCAAAAGAACTTTTGTTTCAGAAACTGAGAAGCTGCATTAAAGACAGGCATGATAAGGCCAGTATTTTCCATTTCTTCTAAAATTTTGGTAACATGGTACTCTGCTACTATGATATAGATTCTGAAGTGGGGCTGCTTCTTGTTTCACCTGGAGAAGAGTATATATGAAGGTGATGTGTGCCTCAGTGCAAGCACACTCCTGGATGTAGCCTAAAGCTCAGCTTGAGAGATTAAAATTGGTTTTTGGTCTTTCTGTGCGTGAGAGAAACTTGTCCCAGCCGTAGTCCAGGGTTCAGAGGGGAGCAATCAGAGGGTAAAAAGAGAGTATTTATATTAAAAAATAGATTTTGTCTGCTTGGCTAATATTTTGGGTTAGTATTGATGTAAGAATTATACATTTCTTAAGGGGGGGGCACTATAAATAGATTTAAAGATTTTATACAGTTAAGAGGAAAGTATTAAAAATTATAGCTTTGAAGCAATCCATTAAGTTTGTACTATTTTCTGATAAAGATTTGAGCATATAGGATTGATATGAAAGCATCTAAGACTAAAATAAATGTTATTTTTTTCCTTTGGAGTTAATCAAATTTTTCCTATCTCTTGTAGTATTTTGACAGTTAGATGAATGGCTAAGTTGGATATATACTGCGAATGATTTTCAGAAGAAATTGCTAAACATACCTAAAAATAAGTTTGCAGTTAATAGTAATGAATGACTTTCTGTTGTACTTGGAAATGTGGTTTTTATCTTTTTTTTCTTTTTTGAAAATGAACTTGCTAGTAGTTATACAAATACCTTTGTGTAATAACTTCTCAGTGTGAAATAATGACAGAGCTAAATAAGATATTGCAAGGAGGGAGACTATAGGACAGATTTCCTCAATCAGTGATGAAAGATTCTGGGTGTTAGTGTTCCTTCAGTTTTTAGGCAAGTAAAATATGATAAATATACCACATGTTAGAGTTCATGTAGAAGTAGTCCTGATGTCCTTCTTGACAAAATATTGTATTTTTAGTACAATAATAGTACTTTTAGTTGGTTTTCAAGAAGGAATGAGGAGAAAAAAAAATGGGATAGAGTTACCTTTCACATTTGAGATCAAAATGTGGTGTGAAATATCAGAGTAAATAGCAAAAGAAAAGTGTTTTCTAGATTAGCATTTTGCTCAAGACAGGCTAATAATATGCAATGTATTTTTAATGATTTATCTTGAATTGTGAAGGCAGAGAATAAGTCTTTTGAAGACCTACTTAAGCCGATATAAAATAGATACATGTATAATAAACTATGCAACCCAATAATAATTCAGTCGGATGAAATTCTGTATCATTGTTTGTGAAAGCTTGTCACTATAATTTCTAAAGTGAGACTGAAACACATAAAAAAGCATGTTTCCCATATTTTGTTATCTTCAGACCAATAAAAATTAAATTGAGGCGTGAAAAGAACTGTTTCTATTTAAAAAAGGAAGATGTCTTAAAAAAGAAGAACCTCAGTAAAGCAGTGTCATAAACTTCCAGATCTGTCTGCAGTACAGAATATATTTTCCAATCAGGGATTTTCCAAGCAGTACTCCTCAGGCAGTAATAAATAATACAAGCCAAAATAGTTCACCTGAATATAAAGTTTCTATTTTATTTAGTAAATGAGTATAAGCCTTTGAGGTATTTTTTTGTGTGTGTTTGGTTTTGTTTGTTTTTTTTATTTTTTTGCTTTCACCATAAATGTTAGGAATAGAGAGAAGCTTACTTACTGATTTCTGTGGAAGCTTTAGTATTTCTTTACTGGGTATAGGCATTTAGATAGTTTTTTTGCTTTTCCTGTTTGACTGACAACAAGGATGATCTGAATTGAATTTGTATTGAGAGTCACCTAGGAGATAAAGAACGGGAGCTTCCATATACTGTCACTGTTCCAATTTTTCAGGAGATAAGCAAGAACACTTTTGAGCTGTCAGCTATTAAAGTGAGTTAAGTGGCTATTTTCTATTAAAACCACATACAGTATTTTAAGCAGTTAAAAGATTTAGGATTAGCCCTAGGGCAATACTATAGAGATGCAAAATCCCATTGTAACCTCCACTATTTTCATTTACTATGGCACCAGTTTAGAATACACAAATGCATATTTGTGAGACTTATGAACCCACTGAAAGAAAATTGCTATTGTAGTACCATAAAGATGGATTTTTTTTAGTATTTTTAAAACTCTCAGTTAATGCATGCTCCTCACATCTGTTTTAAGATACTTTTAAATTTAAAGGTGAGGTTATGTATTAAAACTTTTTAAACTTACCATAAATTTATCTCAGTACAAATATCTTTGAATACAAGGCAAATACATATAGTGGCTTGATCTGGGTGAAGTACATTTTGGTGACATATTTCAGTGACTTTTTATGCACAAAAAACAACACAAAACACATTGGGAAATTTTGCATATACTTTCCCAGAACCTTCTTATTCTCCTAGAACTCTCTTGAACTTTAGTTCAATCACTAAGTAAATTTGGTACAAAAGGGTAATTATTGCTCTTAGCCATACTTATTGTACTGTGTAAGCTTACTTCTGTGTTGTTATTATAAATTATAGACTAGAATATAGATGACATATATTGCATCATCTACTATAATAATATGACATGTACAGGCTAGAAATACAATACTAATTTCAGTATTTTTTTTCTTTTAATTATTCTTCTGTTAAATATATTTGGCTAAGTACAAAACAGAGTGGCAATAAATGCTTTATATGCCCAAATGTTTCTATAACTGATATTGTACTAAACATTTACTTGTCTTTCAGTAAGCTGGGAATCTCAAAATTTTCCTCACCTTTACCACTTAATTTCCTTCTGTGTCTTATGCTGTCTTTCTCCAATATTGTTCATTATATTATACTGATGGTTCTGGTGAAAACTGATTTTACAATTATGATGCCTGAGTAACAGACATTAAGAGCACAGATTTTGGCAATTAGAATTGCTTGAATTACTGACAAAATATTACTTTCTACTGACTGATGAAGTGAAAGGCACTGAAACTCAATATCAGTATTTCTAAGGATGAAGCTCTACTGGTGACATTTAGACCTTTGAAACTGCTCATGGCAGACTGAAATTATTATTCGATCTGTGAGTGGGAAATAAATGTGGAATGGCAGCAATTGCTTGCTCTTACATTTCTTATAGCACTTTTTAGGGAGATAGTCTGCACACAGGATACATGAACTAATGTCACAGTGAACATCTGGGATTGGGAAGTCCACATCCTGAGCAAGCTGTATTTGGTTGCCCTTGGCTTGCTGTCAGACACCCACCCAGCCTCTCTCTCATTCCCCCTCCTCAAATGCACAGAGGAAGAAAATAAGATGGAAAAGCTTGTGGGTGGAGATTAAGACTGGAAGATCCCTTACCAGTTACCATCATGGGCAAAACAGGTCTTGATTTGGGGAAAATTTTCCCCTTTGTCAGGATGGAGTGCCTCCTGGGATATCCAGTTCTTCACTAACTGTACCTGTGTGGGTCTTTCCCACAGGCTGCAGTCCTTCAGGATAGATCCATGTGGTCTCACCATGCACTGGGGGGAATTTCTGCTCGTGAGCCTGCAGCACCTCCTCCTATTTCCTCACTGACCTTGGAATCTGTGGAGTTGTTTCTCCCACATTTTTCCTTACTCCTGTCTCCCACACCTCCTGTGCCTTTTTAAAAATACGGTTTCCCAGAGGTTTCCCCACCTCACCTGTATCCAGCACATTCTACCCCCAATCTCTTAGAAACTCCCATTTATGGATAATCAAGAATATTTAAATTCGTTACATACTTTTCAAGAATTTTGCTTGCAGCAAAACCAAAAAATTTTTCACATCGAATTCAAAGTAATGTCATCACACCACCAGCAAACACAGACAGCATAGATACACTCCCAGCCTCCTGGGTTTAGGTGCTGTGGAGCTGGAGGGAGAACCCTGATGGGGTGTGAACACTGCTCCACAGCAGGAAAACGCTGGTGTAGCACTAGCACTGCTGCAGATGCAGAGCATAACCCAGTGCAAGCTGCTGTGAAGAATCATAACTCCAATCCAGGCAGACTCTCTGCAATATCATTCTTGTATCACCAGAGAGATAAATCTGTGAATTCATGGTGTACCTTGCTTGCTGATCTCTGGTTTAAGCTGAGAACTAAATAAGAAATACTGTAGGAAAGGGTATGAGAAGAGTAATAAATGGGGCCATGTGAATGTACTGACAGGAACAGCCATTTCATCTGTACTCTTTGATGTACTTTATGAGGCTGATAACAAAGTCAAATTTCATTTTCCCAGTAGAATTCTTGCTGCCTTGTTAGTGTGTTAATGGCTTCTGTCTGAGCATAATGGCAAGCTCTTTGGGAATTGTGAATTCAAATATGGGCATGCTGTAATATTTTAATGGCGTCATATCAACACATATCAAGATTTGTCTACCAAAAGCAAAGTGCTGATAGCTACAAATTAGTCCCCAGATGGTGTTCAGAGGGTCTTATATGCTTCTTAGCCCAAGTGAGAGACCATTGATATGAATGATGTTTAGATTTTATTTGGCCTTTGTACGTTACTCTTATTTCTCCACTTTGCGATCATTTGCCAGATAGAATGCAGCAGAGCTCCTGAAGGCAGAGTTTGGTGATGCTTTGACTGGTTCTTGTTGAGAACTGTTCAATGTCTATGAAAAATTAGCAGTACTTTTGAGGTATTCATCAGAGAAATAAAAACATGATAGATGACTGTAAATTATCTGTAAACCAGTATTTCTAGTACAAAAAACCCGCCTGAAATAATATTTTATCTTGAAATTATTTTAACTGGGCTCTTTGCTTTCTGCATCCTTCACCACCTCTTCATTCAAGAACTGGAAATCACCTCTCTCTTTTGGCTAGTTTCAGATATTTCCTTCAGAATTCAACTTCTGTGAGTTTTGTATTCTCTTGAAGTCTTTGTAGCCTCAAGGTTAAAGGAGGTAAAAATATTGCAGGTAGAATTAGCTACAAAATAGAAGTTTTATTTTTAACTGCATAATTTAGGAAATCAGTGAAATGAGTAGGTGGCCAAACAGAAAGGATTGTAAGCATAGGTAGGTAAGATAAATCATGATGAGGAAAAAGCCAATAGTAATTACTAGACATTTCCAATTTTTTATTACTAGAATCTCATTTGATAGGTACCTTAGGCATGTAAAATTAAAAAAAAGGCTCTTATTTGAATAGAGAATCATAAATAGTAGTGATTCTGTACAGAAAGGTAGTAAAATATAGCTTCTGTGTACTGTAAGAAACCCTTAGAGATATCAGTATTTATTGCATAAACATTCTGGCAGAGCAAATAATCAGGAGACTTTATAGCAACAAAGGTTTCAAAGACTGCAGATCACCTTCATTAAAAAAGTTTCTTGGAGCTGCTGTGTGGATTCCCTTCCTGAGAATTTTCCACTTCAGAAGGCATGAGTCCTTGCACTTGTCCCTTTGCTCATGAAGACTTCAGCTTTCTCCACATTTCTGCATATGACTTAGGGAGATGGTAACCGCTGGGTAGGTCAAATTTTCCATCCTTTCTTATATTGTGTTAATGCTTCTAATTGATCCAGGATTCGTTCTTCTTATCTAGGAAAAAAAGAAAATCATCTTACAAATCAGATGAAAAACCACATACAAAATCACACTCACTAACGCTAAATGTGAGAAGAAATATGTAAAAGTGAATTTCTTTGCTATTCACCTTTTTGATAATCATGAAAGTATATATTCCCTACAGTAGCTAGAATAGACCAATGAGATTGAGATTCCAAGTGTTTTCTTTGAATTTAGTGTTTTTCTTTTCTCATATTAACAGTACTTGTAGTTCTTTGTGCTGTCTGAAAAACAAAAGTTGCAAGCCAGGTAAGCCTGTAGCAGGAAATAAAATTGCATGCATTTGAAACTTTTGTCTAAAACTCTTTTGATATTATTTCTATTCCTTTGAGAAATTTTAAAGATCCTGTCTAAACACTGTTGGTAGTCATGGTCTATATGAGACTTAAAAGGCCCCATAATTTTCTGGAATTCCTGAGATTGTACAGCTCAAATAAAGATATTTTAAATCCTGCAACTTTTGTTTCTCTATATGCACACAGATAAGCTTTTTACTTCAGAGGATTTAGCAGCTTGGCTGAAACTTGGCATTTTTTTTACTTTAAATACTTTAAATACTTATTGTCTTGTATATTAAGTGAGCTCTAACATGAATCGTGTTTATTATGGTTGAACTTACACTAGTTGGTAAATGTAGTTTTCCTAAAGCTTATAATTTGATCTCTATCACGTTTGTTTTTAAGAATGTTTAATCACTAATTATAATGATACTTTGAAAACATAGCACCTCTTGAGCTTTAGAATTGCAGGAAGACAGTTTCTTAGAAGTCATCATTAAAGCTGTGTAAAAAAATAGTTGGTATGTGATCCTGACAAAGAAGAAAATAAGATAAATGGTCAATTTGAAATTATTAATGAAAAATAAATAAAAAATCTTTGTTACCTTGATCAGTGTTAAGATAAAGAGGGACTTCTTTATCAGTTCAGATGAAGAAGGCATATGTGACTTGATCAAACTAGAATGATTTCAAATTCCTTTTGTGCATATAAACCTGTTCATTCTCCTCTGTCTTAATACTAAGGTTGCTGATTTGAATCAACAGTCCTTCAGCAAAGGGGCTTGTGGAAGCCTGGATGAGACAGCCATCCATGCCTGTAAGCCATCCATGGGTTTACCATGGTTTAGCCCAGTTCTGTTTGAATGACCCACTATTACTGTGGTTGTGACTTCTGTAGCAAGAAGCACATGTTTAGCTTAGAGGCTGTAAAGGCCTCTTCAGTGAGCTTTTCTAGGCACTGAATATCCTTCTGGGTTGTCCTTTACCCAAGGCAGGTCCTTGTGTAATTAGGAGAGGTCCTCTTTTCTTCTGTGGTAATGTTTAGCCCAAGTTTGGGCCTCTCTGTTCCACTCTCTGTTCTCATACTTTGGTTGTACATTGGAGCAGAGCAGCAAAGAAAACAAAGATTTATATTAAATTTCATACATACCACGGTTTAAAAGAAAAATCTGATTACCAGTGATGCAGCTGAGGAAAAACCCAGTTGTAAATTTAACTTGGGTGAGACAGCAATGACTTATAGGTTGTTCAGGGATAAACCCTGGAGTTCAAGCATTAGTCATACATTTTGTTTAGAAACATATTGAAGAAAAGTTTAAAACCTATTAGTAGTGATACTGACAATAATTTTGCCTTAATCTTAAGGGAAGTAATCTGATAATTTCTGACTTTAAAGGTAATTCATTTGATTAAAGTAAACCTCTTATCTTTTCCCTTCCTCTATGCCTAGAGGAAACCCAAAATGCAATTAAATAAAGTATAATGAGAAATAATTCTTTTTTATTCTCCTTCTACCCATTGACTTCACTAAAAATTCCCCAGACTTTAATTCAGTATGTGCCCATTGCTGGTGGGCCTGTCACTGGGCTCCACTGAGAAAAGCCTGGTTCTATCTTCTTTGCAATCTCCTTTTAGGTATCTGTAAACACTAAAGCAGACCTGTCACAAGAGCTCATGCCTCTGATCACCATCCTCTTGGCCTCGCCATTTGGATCCTCTTCCCTGTCTAGTTGTCCAGTCTATACTTCAACAGCTTATCTATGAGCATCTTATGGGACACCTTTCTGAAGTCCAGATAGCCAATATCTACTGCTCTCTCCTCATCCACAAACCCAGTCATTTCATTACAGAAGTCAATCAAATTGGTAAAGCATTATTTCCCCTTGGAGAAGCCCTGCTGACTAGTTCTGATGACCTTTTTGTCCTTCTATATTTATCTATAAATATTGCCCAGGATAAGCAGCTCCATCACCTTTCCAGGGACTTAGGTGAGGTTGACTGTCCTGTAGTTCCCTTAATTTTCTTTCTTTCCCTCCTTAAAAATATGACAACAGCTAGCTTTCCTCCAGCCTTTAGATATTTCTTCCAGTCAACATAATCAATAAGATTATCAAAAATGGTCTTGCAATGACATCTGCCAGCTTCTTCAGCACATGTGAATGCATCCCATTAGGGCCCAGAGACTCATGTATGTATACTGGAAAACATCTTTGAAAAGAACTGCTAAGCCTCAGTTCTCACTGTCCCATTCTCTGTACCCAGCCAGGGACACAATGCTGTTACTTATTACCCCTTTCCATGGTCATCTGCTTCCAGCTCCTTGCAGTGAGCAGGGAGGGACATTTTTGACTAGATCAGATTGCTCAGAGCCCTATCCAACCAGATCTTGAGTGTTTCTAGTGATGGGGCATTTACGACCTGTCTGGGCAACCTGCTCCAGTTTTCACCCTCATTGTAAAAAACTTCTTTCTTATATATAATCTAAATGGACCCTCCTTCCCTTTAAAATCATTGCCCCTTGTCCTATTGCAACAGGCCCTAATAAGTTTGTCCCCATAATTCACATTCTTAATAGAAGGTACAAGCTGCAAAAATCAAAGCAACAAATATAAATCTGTAAAAGGAAATATAGATATTACCCTGAAATATGACTCCAGTAATTACATAAAATTTTTTTTGATGGTTCATAAGCTTCTTATCTGAAACAGAAATTCAGGGAGCACCATGGCAGCAGCCAGACTTTATCTCGTAAGCCTGGAGATGTTTGTTGTAAGAAAAAGCACTATTGGGAGGAATGCCGCAGTGCAAGATCCATTTAGCATGAAGCAGAACTTAAGACAGTGAGACAAGAATTTTAGCATAAACCCCTGTGAAGTCACTTAGAGAACTAAATGACAATGTCATGGAAATGCTATTGCAAGTAAGCAATAGCTCTGTGTTCAGACTGACCTTAAAAAGCCTCTGTGCTTCAAACACCTGAACCAAAAATAATTATTGTTTGAAAATAGCAGCAGCAAGTGGAAAGGTTATTCACAAGTTATTAACATAATTCCCCCACCATGTGTTGAAAAATGCCGTACAGAAATTTTGAAAATTGCCTTGTTTCTATGCACTCTGGTAGACAATAGATGAGTTTGACATTTTTAGTTTATGTATTTTGGTGAGAAAAGGGAAGACATTTTAAATCAACTTATTCTTCTTTAACTTTGCAAGACAATTAAAATCATGTTGTTTTAAGATAATAGGGAAAAAACTATGGAGTTTTGTCGTCAAAATTCCTGTTGTGCAATCTGAGAGGTGCTGTGAACTAAAAATACTTGCTTGGAAGCTTGGCTACTTGGGCACTACTCCTGCTGCCACTGAACTTGTAGCTTTTACAAAAAGGATTACTTTTCAGAGCAGGAGCTTGAGATCATCATCTTTTAGCCAATGGTCAAGACACTCTCTTGGGCAGTGACAAGTATGATCTTTGAATTCTCCATCCCTCAGGCTGCACAGTATATACGATGTTCATCTCTTATAACCTGATGTAAAACTATAATTTCCAAACCATTAATTTCTACTTCATTAAGCAAAACAATGTCAAAAGGCAGGTTTGGTTTTTGATAACTTGAACCTTGTGATATGTCGGGGTAAAGCAATGAGCCATTTCAAGTCAACTGTACTTTTGACAAATGCACCATCCTGCCCCATACTATTTTTTTTTTTTTTTGGAGGGCTAGGAAGGGAGTACTTTGGGGTTTTATTTTGACAGTTTCTGGTACCAATATCTTTCTGTCCTGATGCTAGACAAAAATAAAAAAAAAGTATGACACGCCACTTTTCTTTTTAAGGGACTGGCAGAAGTCCACATCCATGAGTAATACAGTCAGTGAGTCATGAGCTGAACCCTTTCTATGGTTCCGTACCAAATACCTGTATTTCATGTGAATTCATAAGTGGAGAAAAGGCTATTGATTTTATTCAACTGCATTAAAATAAGATGACATGTTAAAGACATTTTGTATATTTGGACATTAATATTTGTAAAATGGCTGATGCAATAAGCCAGCATAGAAACTGTATTTCCAGCAAAGTTACTACATTTTTCACTGTCATGGTACTGAGAGTGGAGAGACCTGTAGGCTATGAAAAGCTCAGCCTCTGATCACCTAGGTCACTCTCTGCCGCCTCTGATGGGCTGTATCTCTGTCTCTCCATTGTTCTTCATAAACAACTCATGCATCTTCAGAGATTTACTTAAATGTTCTAAGTGGATGCTTTGAGACTTTTTTTCTTTGTTAAAAAAATAATTACAGCATCTGATTTAGTTGAATGTTCATCTCTTTCTAAAAATATGCTTTTATAAGGAAAGATTTTCTATTTTTTCTTATTCATGGAAATTAGATGCAGAACTCCTGTCATGCTGATGAAATTTCAACTTCAATATTTTTCCTAGCTCAACTCTGAAAATATATCTCTATGTCTCTCTCTGCTACTGATCCTTCTTCCTCCCACAAATAGATCCAATTAGAAAAGCCATCATATTGATGTAGTATGGGCAGACATAGATTTGCAATGTCAACAAGAGTGTAAAAGAGATGTCACTATTTTCAGCCCTTTTAAGAGGGGAAAATTGAAGTTGGTGGATGCTATTTGTAGGGCTAAAAATGTAGCCCTCTGACAATAATTGGGATCCTTGGTATTCTACAAGAAGATAGGGGGATTATTTGCTACTTTAGTCATTGCAGGTATGCTGCTGAGTACGTCACTGAAAACCAGAAAAAAAGCATTATCATTAGTTCACAGCTCTCAGCAATCACCTCTTATCCAGCTTTTGTTTAATGCTCTCCTTATTTATTCATCTGTGTGCTGTGTATGCAGCAGTCAAATGACTGTAACAGATTCTTAAAAAAATTGCAGGGCTACAGTAGAAGTTTGACTTTGCTATGCCCCATGATGGAAAATTCCAGTCACATATACAGAGTATTTCTGTAATTAGCAAACACAGGATATGATTTTTGCAGTCCCTGTGATTTATGCCATTATTTTTCTACTGTGGGCATGTATGAATCCTCAGTGCTCCCTTTCCCTTTGAGGTGGGACACCACAAGAGCTCTGAAATATTTTTATCTGGTGTTATTACCAGAATCAACATTAAAATTACATTTACAGAAAGAGATTTATGACTCCTTATACATAAGCTGCTGTAGGGATTATGGAATTCTGTAAACTGAACTTCTTAATAAAATAGCTACATCTTCACTGCTAAAGACAGTTTCCTTTGGGAAAGTCAACTGGAAACAGTATCTAAGCATACAATTCTATTGAAGAAAGCATGGGGGTGAGTCTTTATCATAATGCTTTTTAAGATTGGTATATGTCTCCTGCCTGCTTTACATTTGCTAAAAAAAACCCCACAAACCCCCAAAACTTGTGATACTCTTTATGTTAAAAAATTTGGGAAAATTCAATTAAATGCCTATAAAAGTAACTTATGGACAAATCTCTTACAAATTAGTCAATCAATATTCAACTCCTGACAGAATTTGAACCAACATGTCACTTAAACCAAGGCTTTTCTCAAGCTTTCTATTTATGAACTAGGTCTAAGATCAAATAGCTTGTCTTTCAGGGTCTCATCTTTGTACAGAAAAATCACCAGTGAACATCCTGTGCTGGTTTGGGCTGTAGTAGAGTTAAATCTTTCATAGTACCTACTGTGGGGTTATGTTTTGGATTTGTGCTGGAAATCAGAGTCTTCTCACTTTTGTGTTTCCAATTCTATTCTCCCATCCTGCTGGAGGGAGGGAGTGAGCAGCTGTGTGGTGCTTAGTCAACAGCTGGGGTTAAATTATGACACATCCTTAAATAGAACCTGCTTAAGAAATAAAATCTAGTAAAGCTGATAGAGCGTGGCTTCTGTCTATTATACTTTTTTTACACCTTACCTTGTCTTGATTGTCTATGCACATTTTTTGGGTTTGTAGTGTACATTGTCCATGATGGTTCTTAGAAAAGCTACTTGGGAATAGAAAGAGGGCTGAATGAAGTAATTCTGTTTTAGCACTTCCCTGTATGAATAAAATTACGGCATACCTCTCTGGTTTGGAGCTCAGTAACAGCAAAAAGGCTGAGAATGTGGTATTTTCTCTGTGAACAGGGTTTGAGGATAAAGGACAACTATTGTGTTGGTAGAATTCAGAGTGGCCTGAGGTGTAGAAATGCTTTCCTTCACATGACAGAGTATTGAGATGTTCTTCCTTTAAAATAGTTTTACATTGCTATTACTTTTGAAATTCCATTTTCTGTATTCCCCAATAATGTTTCCCTTTGTTCAGTTTTGGCATTATGACCTTACTGACAAACCCTTTGCTTGCTAATTTGAAATAATATCTTCTGGAATAAAGGGATTGGTTTCTGGAAAAGGGGTGATAAGTGATAGGTGGAGATTCAAGGTTTCTATGCTTAAATGTTTATAGTCTTTCTACTTGTATACACCTATATTTGCTTATAGCTAGCTTAATTACTGAAATAACATCTAAAATATTTAATCTAGATAAATTAATATGTTATTGAAGTAAAATAGCTCATGTCAATGTGTCTTAGGTTGAGCTGTTATTTTATTTGAACTGCCCTTCCTTTGACCCAGTTGGTACTTCTTAGGCACAATAAAGCCAGCTCATTCTACCTATTTAATCTCCTTTTTTTTCTCCAGCTCCTTTTGTGGACCTTTTTTTTTTTGGTCTCAGTTTTCTGGCAGGTTTTTTTCTTTTTTAGACATTCAGCCCAGTTCAGGGATTAAGTTTCTTTTATTACCATTGTACCAATCACATTATTGCTAAAATTATGCACATTTTGCCACAGTGGTAAGTGCTAATGAGGAGGAGGGTGAAGCTCTTCTTCAAGAGCATGTAGTTCTCATTTATTCAGCTGAGTCTTCCATTGCCCCATATCCTCAGTAGACCATCCAGACATGAGAAGTCTGGTCTTGACGTTTTCTGCATTATTCATAGTATCAAGTGTTTGGTTGTTCAGATTGTAATTTACTATAATCAATTTTCTGGGTCCTACATACAAAAAAGGCTTTTAATTATTAAATACAAGGTTATACATTGGCTCATCTCCCAGAAGAATGTTAAACCTCACTAACTTGTTTAAATTCCTTTAGAAGCTATGAGACCTATGAACAGGATTAAGCAGTTCTTCAGTTATCAGCATATATTACAAACACTTTTTTATTGTTTTCTCTTGAGTAGTAACCCCTTCTTGAGTTGTGCTTTTCCAAAAAAGCAAGAGGTCCTCTCTGCTTTGCCTTTCTCCATTGTGTTTGTAAAATGCCAGAGTGCTGCCACTATCAGTCCAAAGCTATGTGAGGGTCCCCATATTTCCTTTGCAGCTCTAACTGCACAGTGTGTTACTTGTAGAGCATTTAAGTGTTTCTGTTTAACTCTTGAACTCAAGACAGATGCCATTTTTTTCCCTTGTGATAGGAGGTGCTTGAATATGAATGCATTGCTTAGCCTGAGGGCGAGTTTGCTTTCTTTGCTGTAGCAAAGATTGTCTGTATTTCTGAATTTAGGTGCCAAAACCTGAGAGAGAACCATTTTTGCTGATGGTTTATGACTCCTTATGGTGAAACTAGTGGAAACACCAGCACCCACAATCAAAAAATCACTCTTTGACATCCTTGTTCTACCTTGTTGTCTTGCACTGTCCTGTTGATGCTTTCTCGTTTCTTTTTTGTTCAGTTGCTTTTTACTTTTTAGACTATATCTGATATCCACTGCTCCTTCAGTTCCTTTCCAGCCTTTCTTGGGCAACCCCAACTTCAGCCCTGACACCTGCATGGAAGACTCTCTTCAGTTCTGCTGAAGCATAATGTGCAGAGGAGAGGGATATGTAAAGCTTTCAAGAAAGGGATGATCCTGTTTGACCCTTGAGCTCTTCTTGCTCGGAGAGAAGTGTTTCCCATATTTGATTTCAAGTGGCAAAGTATCCTCAAATACAGCACAGCTATCATATATGTTATCATTAAAGTCTTATGCGACATTTGACAGGCTTGAGTGTCACCAGTCACCCACCATAACGTAGCACCACCAAAAACTGCAGTCACTTCTCCTGCAGCTTGAGAAATCCAGCTGTGGTAGTTCAAGACAAACTGCTCTCAGCTAAAAGCTACCATCTCCCTGGCAGGAGCAGCTGAAGTAATATATATTCATTTTTTGGCTGCTCCAATTTAGAGCTGTCAGTGTTTGTGTGGCTGTGCTGGCCTCTTATCAGGTAGGAGTGCTCTACATGCTGGAGGCAACTGAGGCACTGGTGTGATCCCTTCTGCAACTTCTGCAAGGTGTTGCTGGACTTTGGAAGAGAAGGAGCCATAGGTTTTAAACTGCTGCTGCAGCTGGAGCCTCCAGAACTTCCAGCATGCAGTTTATAAATGGGATTTATGAAAATAAGAGTCAGAAGTCAGTATTCATTCAAACTGCTAATGTCATTCTAATCTTGTGATTTTAGGATTATTACAGATTAGTGTATGTGACATACTGAAGAAAGTATAAATATTTTCAATTCAAATTTCACCTTCCCATTAGATCGTATTGGATGCCTCAGCTGTTTTAATGTATTTTATTTAAGCTTCTGAATTTATCACCAGAGTCTTTAAACAAGTTATCTTTTCAGGCACATAAAAATGCATATACATGCAGATAAAAATGTATAAATGCATAGAGATTTATCTGTACACAAAGGCAGATGAAAATACTTGGTTAGAACATAAATAACATTGCAAGTTGATTGCAGAAGTAAAACAACAGGCTTGCTGGAATATTTGTAGTTCCTTTTGCCCAGTGCAGATTATGTAAAATTGCGTTTCAAGGACTGATGGCAGAGTGATTAGCAGCAAAGTACAGTGTAGTGGGAGGTCATAAAGGTTGAGTTCCCTCCCAGAAATCACTCAGTCTTGAAGGAAGTCTAAATGAGTTGAGCGCTAATGCTTCAAAATCTCTTGGCTGGCCACCTGTCTGGGAAAGGGTAAGAACTGGTACTTTTCTGAGATTGGCTTGAAAATGGAATTGAGAGCCCAGTGTGATGCTCTTTAAAGAAGGGGAAAATAAATGTTGAATCAGGGGCAAGGCAGAATTAAATTTATTTGCCTAAAATTCCACTTCCTTTAAAATAAATTTTGGTTATGGAAAAAGTAAGATAGTAGTGGGTATTGATAAAAACAACAACAGCGGGCCAACAATAACCCACACATCTTTAAAGCAAAGGAATCAAAAGGAAAGCAATGCTCACAGCAGATAAGAGTCATGCAGTCTGCAGCATGTAGCAGTGGCTGGTTATAGCACCTACTTTGGCTTGGCTCCCAGCGCAATCTCTCTTGGTTTGGCTGTATCAGAAGTGTAGCACCAGAGAAAATCCCTTGAAGTGCTTCTAGTGAGGTCATTCAAAGAGCAGAGAGCTTAGATATAGAAACATGTGCTAGAGGAAAATAACCTCAAGAGTCATACAACAGGGCTTTTGAGCTATACCTATGAGATTTAGGGGGACAAATCTCATGGATCTTTAATCTCTCATTTGCAGTTGTCTTAATAAACATGTCTGTTTGCCTTGGGCAGAGCAAAATAAAAATGCTTCTGATAGCACACTTTCAGAGAGACACACAATGCACTACCTCCCTGAACCTACTCTGCTAGTTTATTGGAAACAGAAGAAAAATACAAAATTAAAACTAATGTAGTAATATTCCACAAGGGGTTGATTAAAGAAGATGGGATGACTGTGTGTAGTTGAACATAAGTAATGCCTTGCTGCCTTCAGAAGCAGGAATCTTGCTTATGTTTATTCTCCAGAGGTCCCTTCCAAGTTTTCTGATTCTGGCAGAAGAGAATTTGATGCAGGAGGGGTGATTGGTTGTAAGGATGTGAGCCAAAAATTGTGGAGGGGAGGAGGTAGAGAAGGACTTTTCCATTCAACAACAGTGAACTGATATTTGGGCTTCTCTTGCTTTTTGAAATTATACTTAACATGTATCCTCACACCTCTTTGTTCTTCCATTTCCTTGTCCTAGTTTGTATAACTGACCTCTGAGACTGGAGGCTCTTCACAGCACAGATCTTGTTACTCAGTCTCTCTGTAAACTACCATGGTAGCATGATTTGCTCTGTTTGGTGGGTTTGGTTTTTTTTTTGGCTTGTTTTTTTGGCTGGTTTTTTTTGTAAGGTGTTATTAAGACTTGCTTTTTTTTTTTTTTTTTTTTTTTTTTTTTTTTGTACGTTTTTATTCATAATTGCTTTTTTTTTTTTTTTTTGCCAGTAGATGCCCTTTGAAAAAGTTGATATTTTGATACACTATTATTTTAATCCTTATTTATAACTGTGAAATATTTCCTCATAGCTTCTGCATCTCAGCATACAAAGAGAATAATTTTGTCTCTGAGCCTTTTCCAGTTTGCAGTGGCTGGCACACAGCTGACCTCTATACATTGTCCATGTTCTCTTGGGTATTTGAATTGAATAAGATTGAATTTCAAAGGGTGTATGTTCACTTCCTTTTTGTCTCCCACCTTCAAAATTGTGCTGCCAGGGTCTTACCATAAACACCCTCAGACTGGCAAGGTGACCTGCCTCACTTTTATCTAGTGACTTGAACTAAATACCCTTTGTTAGATTTGACAATTGTGTGGTACTTGAGAAGATGCACTGCATAATACATAGCACACTCTTATGAACTATTATCCCTTGCATGCCCTAGAAACTTTTCTGATTTTTGAGACTCTCTCTGGTGTCTTTACTGTAGAGAGCAGTGAGGTTCTTGATTTTTGCAGTTTCCTGCTCCATAGTGAGATATTTTAGGTACAGAATTAATGACTACACTAAAAATCTACCTGTCCAATATCTGCCCTGCACTACTTTAAAGAATGAAAACCATTATAGTGTAAATCATGGCACATTTCTCTAGCCCCAATCCTCCTCCCATCCCACCCTTTAAAAAAAGTTAGAAGGTAATTCAGAAAAAAGTAATGGTTTCATCCTGTCCTTACATATTTACAGAATAAGAACTGTGGGATATGAAGGCGAACATCAACTAAGGCTGGCATCCTATCTGTAAGCACAGGGCTATGCCTTACATTTTGGGTATATCCTTGTCCTACAAATGTACATTTCTTATATTCATAGAGGCAAGAGCAAAGCAACAGTACTGCACCAATTCTTCCCTAGAGATTATATTAGTGGTGATGTGCTGTTGTATCCCATCCCCTTGCCTTTCTTTATGCCCCTCCTTTGGTGCTAGTATGCTAAAATCAGAGAAAATTTTGATTGATTGATTTATTTTAACTGCTCCTTCAAAGCAGTTAAAGTCCCCTGGAATATGAATGAGTACAAGTTAGATAACTGGTGACCTGAGACAGCATGAAATACTTTTTCCAAGTATACATACAACTGCTCTTATCTTACCTTTTATAGCAGTGATAACTCTAAAGGCTTGTGGAAACATTAAGAACTGACCAGAAGAAAGAGCAAAGGAAATTATTTTCTTTTCTCTTTTCAGTCATCTACAGGACTTCATGGGTAGTGTTGAAACCCTTATGATCATAACAAAATGGGACAATGTGTAAACCAAAACACAATTACTGCTGAAAATATACTTTTTAAATAGAATAAAAAGCATCTATTTGTACAGTTACTTGCACACCGTCACCTAGCACTGTTGTGCATTTCATTAATGTGACTTTTTACACAAATTTCCCACTCAAAGCTATGATCACATCACAAGCTCAGGAGCTGAAGTGTGTATCAAGGCAGCAAAGAGTGATACGGAGCATATGGACTCCACATGTTCCCTGAGCCACAGGTCCTGCCTGAGTGTGTTTGTACCAAAGAGCTCATTAGAGCTAAGTGATGGGTGTAAGATGCAGAGAGTCAGGGTTGCATGAGAGGAAAGTTAAATATCTGTTGGAGAAGAGAGAGGTGAGAAAACTCTCCATAGAGGCACTCCCAAAACATCCTTGTTAAATATTTATACTGCCTAAAGGTGGATCTATAAAACAGTGGAGAAGTGACTGCTATATGCCTAGCTTTACAGCCAGTAGCTCTTCCTGGTTAAAGCAGCCAATGATTGCAGTGGAAGCAGTGTGGGCTTGTAAATAGAAGCCTGTGGAAATGTTTGGATATATAAGGCGAGAGTCAGGAGGAAGCCCATGATACTGAGTCCTCACTGAAAATTTTATCTGAACAAACCAGTTCAAAATGAGCCTGGTTACATCCCCAGGTAGCAGTCAGGCCTGCCTGCAGCTGCAATATCTGATTGCATAAGCATGAGTGGCTAGAGAAGATGTTCACAGGAGTAGAGTCCACACTTGTGGGGGAAATTTTGATTCAAACATATAAATAAACTTTAAACAAAGGAAGATTAATAAAGGAGGATTATTAAAGGGGGAAAAATCATCTACAAAATGGAGCAAAAAGCCACCAGCATGTGTAAGTGCTGCAATAGCTCTTATATGTGCTCATTTGTTGCTATAAGAACAGCTATATATCAGAACATGCTAAAAGCAGACAGGTAATTGTTTCCTGCCATAAGCTGATGCATACACAATAAGTAAAACTTGGAGATTTTGTAGTTGTTTGTTTTTAAATGACTTTGTTCTGTTGCAGTCAGTCAATGAATAATGTGTGCTGTTTGAGGGAAGATGTACTGAATACAAGGAATAAAGGTAAGCCACAAATTACCTTTACAAAAGCAACAGCTCAGATTCCCAGTGTAAATTCCACTTCTGTCCCTAGGGCTGGGAATTCTGCTGGGTAGGCATGCCCCAACACCTTCTCTACGTGCCCATAGGAATCCCAAGACACAGCCACAAGGAGAAGGGACTATGTGGCTCCTATCTAATTCTAGCATATTCCATACTTCCAGAATATTAGGCAGATTAAATTACCTTATGGTGTCTTAAAAATTGGTTAGTGGCTATTTAGAAGAGGAGTAACTTATGGAACTAACAACTTAATTTCTGTAAAGAAAAATAACAACTGAAAGAATTTTTAAATCTGGTATAAGTTTTAATTAGCTTTTACACCTAATTTTTAGGTATAATGCTAATTTGATCTAAAAAAAAAAAGCTTGCTGGTAACCGTATAAAGGTGTTTTGAGCAGCACAGAGCACTTCCTATAAATCCTTGTTTAAACAGCTTCAGGAGGCATGCAGCCTTCTTAGCAACTACAAGAGAGCTCTGATGAATTAACATTGTCTTTTGCTGTGACAGAAAGACTTGTAAATGGTATTCAGAAGAATGATAAGGGTAATAGAAGGAGGTCAGCTTGGCAAATAAATAGCCTGACTTACCCACAGGCCTTGATTTGCTGGCACTTTGAGATTCCAGGCCAGCTATGTTCCAAATCTGTTCGTCCCATATCATATTTAATCCATACTATTTTTCGTGGCTTGTCAAAGATTTATTTGATATACTGTGTGTATAAAAACTAATATTCCAGTGCTGAATTTTTTAGTGGCTAGTTTAACTTGATTCAATGTGACATTCCCATGTGTAATGACATCTTAGCTACCAGTTTCACATCATTAATTATGATATTGCTCTGCACTGTGACAAGAGGCCTAAATTAAAACTTGTTTCAAAATATATAAACTGACATTTTTGCACGGTCATTTATTTCATGAAGTAATAGATATTGCAGGGATGAAGGAAATATCACTCCAAATTCTGTGTTTTCCTAACAATCTTTATGGAGCAGTAGCTGTTGGATAAACAGAAACAAAATTGATGTGAAGCCCTTTTTTCTTTTTCCTGTTCACCCCAAGCCAATGTTTCAAAAGCATCAAGAGTTGTAAAAAGATTTTATACCTTTCATTGACGAATTCTAGTGAATGTGACCTTATATTATCCATTTAAGCATATGGCTATAAAGGGTGTTCCAAAAGTTTTTCAGCAGGAATTTAAGCAGATGCAGGCTTAGGAATTTAATCTAAATTGTTTAGGATTAACTAAAAAAATAATCATGATCATTTTGTCCAGTGAATAATGGATTTCCTTAATCTGATTAGAAAACTGGATGCAACAGCAGTACTTCCTGTGTTTTGGCATAAAGCAAAAATAGACTGTAAGAAAATGTGCTCTGCTTGTGTGATTTTACCTTTCCTGTGTTGGTTTCACAGTTTACCCTATTATTTTGGGCACACAGCTGTTTGAGAGAAATGACAATTTCTTGCTTCTTTTGCATTTCAGCACTGCAGGTATCTAATAGCTCTTTGCTCCTTTTCTGCAGTGAGACATGCATTTGGTTTGTTAGCAGATGGTCTTTTTTCTCTACAGTGCTAATCAAACTTTGATACGTTTGGATTTGCACAAGGGAAAAGCTGACAAGGTTGACTGAGTGCATCTGCTTGGCTGTTTCTTACGGTTCCTGAGATATGACTCAATATTCACAATATTCACTTAAGACTGAAATGCTGGAATTGCAGAGTCAATGTGGTGGCAAAAGCTTCCTTTTTTGTAATCAACTAGGGCAGAGCTGCTGCTCATGCATCTCCAAATAACACTCAGGCTGACGGCACCAACTCCTTTTAATTGACGAGTTGCAACATTATTCTTTGGCAGCATCTGAACAACATCCTGTTTGTGAAAAACTCAGTAACCAGGGAATTCCACTGGGTTGTTCTGAAGTGGGCTGTTTTATAAACAAGGCAGTCCCAAGTCTTGTTCTTCAAACCATGTTTTGCTATGCATAGAGGTTCTGCATATATTGAGAGCTTTCAGAATTAAGGGTCGAATCAAACTCCCGGTACTGGAATTGACACAGCAAGAATGGGCAGAAAGGGTGGCCCAGTAGTCTTTCCATATCAATAAATACTAATTTGTTTGTTTCTTGTTTTGTTTGTTGCTTTTGGTTTTGTTTTGATTTTTAAACTTCTTGATGCCTGTGTCAGTAACATATGATACCTGAACTTCAGCCAGCAGCTCTATGTTTTTGCTATTTACACTCCTCTCTGCCTCCTAATATTGTGTTTTTTGGTCACTTGTACTGTGAAAAGCTAAGCTTTTATATTTTCACATTTTTTCCTTTCTACCCTGTGTATCAACATGTGAGAGACAATGAGTTCCAAGCATTTATACTGAGTGTACAGAAAATTGTTATTCAGCTCTAGCTTTTGGCTTTTGGAAATTGAAATACAGACTCATCTGTGGTAAAATAACATGAATGATCTCTTTGGTGACCATGCTCTTTCATAGCACTACTTGACAGAAATGTACATCCTACCACAGAGGAAGGTCAAAATTGTGATAGGGAAGTTCAGTTCCATGTAGCATTGAAAAACAGTTTAAGAACACAGCAATGAAAACTGTTCCCTTAGTCCCTGCAGGGCATCCATCATCTGGGGCTTCCTTAGCATATCTTTTGTGACTGTTCCAGAAAAGAGGCTGGTAGGAGGACAAATGTTAATAAATACCTATTCTTTTGTTAACTGAAGACTCTCATATAATTTCCAAGAATGTTTCTGGCTCATTTTAATCTCTAGATTCTGCCCTACAAGTGAGTAGCTCTGCTTACAACGTCATTTATGACTAGGAAATGTTTTAATACTCTAATGATTAGAGAGAACATAGAAATAATCTGAGAAGAAGATGTAAAAAATTAAAAGAGTAAAGGATATGATAAGAAACGCAGCATCTGAGTGTGCAATGGATATAAAGAGTCTCCTATTTCCAGTGAAAGGATCTCCAAGTAATTAGTTTGCTTTGTAATGGCCCATAAATATTTCAGTGTGTTCAAACTGATATCTCTAAATCAGCAATTTAAAAATTAATTTATATAGGCAACACCAGATAATAAAGTTTTTATTTTTCAGTCAGGGAATTTAACTTGCTAATGATGGATTACTGTTAGCTGGATTTAAGAAAGTGGACTTTGGCTTGTTTACGTGGTTCCCTTTCTTCTCTCTTAATTTATGTTCCCTGTGAATGGATAACTCCAAAAAACTATATGAAAAAGAAGATGTATTTCGCAAGACACAAATAATTTGATGAGTATCATCAGAATATCACAAATCATTCTTGAAATGACAGTACTAAAGAAGGATGGCTTGGTGCTTCTCTATAGACGTTCTTGTGCATGTCTTGAAACTGCAGTTTTACCTGAAGTTTCTAGAATATAAGAGAAGGCAAAGACTGATTTTTCAGACACTATTTGGTTTCCTTGTTTAACTGTGTTTTCAGAGTGAGATAAGAGGAACATTTAATTGCTTTGAGTTGTGGTTAAAAAAATAAATGGACAACATTGGCAGAACTCACCCACTGCCATTGACTTGGGCATCTAGCTGCATTCTGGGGTTATTTTCCCAAGTAAGCTGTGCCACAAAGTTTTCCTTTATCTTAGAAAATACTACATATACAATATACTAACAATAGACTTAGTTTCTTTGTTTGTTTAAGATGGTTCATTTTTTCTTTTTAATTTCAGTGCTACATTCACAACTCCAATCATTACTTGAATAATTTTGGTCCACTTTTATTCATCCCAATTCTGATTTCAGTGCAGTCATATTACAGTAAGTATTATTGGAATATTCTATATATATTTTCTCTGTGTTTTTCTATATTTTTTCTACATGGATTTTCTCTGTTGCACAGAAATACCATTACTTAAGATGGGATTTTTTGGAAGACAGTGTAGTTTAATCCCTCACCACTCATCAGAGATTCAGGAATTCTGTATCTGCAAGGGAGAAAAATCCTTTCTGTACATCATAATTGAGATGTTTCTCTTTTTCGACTCACAACACATCACTTTGTCATATAATGTTATGATAAAATAAAACTTTGCTTATAGTGATTGTACACTGCTGGACTTAAAGCTACTGCACTTGGGTTATGGGATAGCCCAGTCGTATCAGTGGAATAATAAAATGAAAGAATTTTGCATTTTTTGCTAGCATGGAATATAAAAAATGAAGTTAAGAGACAGAGGTGAAGCAGCTGTGTTATCTAGAACCTATGGCAAGCCAGCATTCACTTGAGACTTGAGTTCAAGCATTTAATCATTTGGCTGCTGTATATCAATGGTGACACATCATTTTCCATGATAAACTAGTTTTTAATATAAGTCATAATATCTGAGTTGGGTTGTCAGATATAAGGTAATTTTAGGATGCACCAATATCTCTCCTTTCTTATAAATATCCAGCTTGATCCATATTTCCACAGTAGACAAAACTGGAAAGTTCTCAGATCAAAAAACAATTAGAGTTTCAGCAAAGTTTACTTTTTGTATTTGAGGTAGAGCTGACAGTGACAAGTTTTGTCACATCACTTAGAATTGTGCTGTACAGTGAGATTCCCTTAGATGATCACGGAATCGTAGAATGGTTTGTATTTGAAGGGATCTTAAAGATGAAGTAAAGCTGATGTTACTTCTCAGGGCATTAATTATGGGTAATGATGTTATCCATAACTGGTTCTCCCTACAGTTGTAATTTGTTCTAGAGATCTTCTTTAACTTAGACTAAATTCATGTGCAAGGATGTACTTGGTATTGTCTCAACAGTTATTTGTTTGACCTCAGAGGTGATTGCGCATCAGGGCCCGGCAAACAGTATAGATTTCTTTAGTCTTTTGTACACAAAAGTGTAGGAAGAAAAAGGAGAGTCCAAACTTGCAGGTGAATTCCTTATGAGTACTACTGAAATATGCAGTAAGTGTGGCCAAATAGTGAAAAAAAAAAAGATGTCTGACATCTAACGGGTGTGATTTTTAAACAATGAAGGAGAAATGAGATGGAAGAAAGAAATGCATCCAGCCTCCTCCTTTACAGCAGCTTTACTTGGATACTTTGTACTGCACAGACTTATGCAGTAAGTACTGGGTGTGACTGCAAAGCAAATCCTTTTATGAGACATGATTGATTTTATTATGGGTTGGTGGAGTTTTCCTTGGTTAACTTCATATTTGGACCATAGTTTTCCACATCTATAAAGGCTTAGGAAAACATTAGGAGCTGACTAGAAGAAAAAAGCATAGGAGATTCTTCTTCCTCTCAGAAGTCTACAGGAGCATGAGTAGTGCCTGGGTTGATTTCCTTATGCTCTGCTTCAGGGGTGGAAAGAACAAAATTACCTGTGATCTTTCCTGGCGTATTTCTGTAGCAAATGTCTATTTGTCATCTATTATAAGTTTGATGTTATTTTTTGAATGATGGAAAGTCTTATGGAGATGAAACAGGTTGTCCATATCCTCTAAATACTAAAAATCAATGTCATGCCTGTGACTTGGAGCCCTGAGATTAATGTCTCAGGTCCTTCTTTCATGTTCGCTTGCTTTGGATTAATGGACGTCATAACAAAATGAAGGAGTAAACACAGAAATACAGAGCTCAGATACAAATTTGCTACAGAAACTGTTGGTTTACAATGTTCCTGCATAAAGAAAAGAAAGACTTGGGATGTACATTTCTGAGTGCTTATCTTTAAAAAATATTGCTGGGACTTTTAAAATGTTAAATTAAATCCATGATGTGCTATGTGGTCATATTTTAATATCTGAAAATCTCCTCAGCTCACAATTAGTATGTAAGCTGGAAAGGAATAGACTCAGAATCATCTGCACTGTTACAGACTCTCCTCACAATTCCAGCTGATGCTATTATCTGAAAAAAATCTACTTACTTCTCACCACTGGGACAATTTGGGAGGATAACATGGTTTGTGTGTGTGCATTATTCAGACACATACATTGCACATATCTATAAACTCTACATATCTGTATATGGGAGCCCATATCTGTAGATGTGGCAAAAGTGGTAGTCAAAATGCAGTCCAGATTCATACCTATTGTAAGAGCATACCACATCCAAGGATTTCAGTTCTAAAATTCTTCTGCACAGTCTAACACAATATTAGGATTTTGAAAACTTCAGAGGATGTTCTGAGATAGGATAAGAAGAACAAGTGAGCCTTACTTACTTACTCATAGCTTTTCAAAGACGCTGGCCTAATAGTCTGAGGATGCATGTTCCTTGTGGAAATAGAATCCATATTCTTTGTTTATGAAGAAATTGTAGGACCCTGTTTGTTAGAATCCCATTGTCTATACAACAATAGATTCCTGAATGCAAGGTGCAGTAGTCTTAAAAGGCGTGGAGATTACAATTACATGTATACCCTCAGGTTAGCTGAAGAAACATAATGACTGTATAAAAAGAACTAGCCTTGAAAAGTTGCCTTTGTAAGTCTCTGTAATGAAATTGTTGCCTCCATTTAACAGATGAGGGGAAATGACATGAATGAAATGTTAAAGCAAGTACCTATCTTTAAGCAGCTTTCTGAGCTTATCTTTCAACAGCTTAGACTGTAATTGACTGAAAATCTATAGCACTGTTGCCTGTTGAATCACACTTCTTGATCACGTTCCTACACCATAATCACAGGACCTTCCTATCTTAGTAGAAAGTCGGTTGTTTCCATATCTGCAATTACTTAACACAGCCTGACTAATCCTAAGGCATTTGGAGCCAAAAGTGGTGGTTATGAAGATCGACAAGGAAAACATTTGTGAAGTGCAGTTCAGCAACATGTGCCACTGGATCCGTAACACCTCTGGTATTTGACTAGTTCCTTAGATCAGAATTTTTGGAGATTGCATAAGAAACATCTGGGAAGATAAAGTCGTGTTGTCCATTCAGGTTTGTTTTTGTGTCAAATATTTTTCCAAGTCAGCATGAAGAAAAAAATCTTTGAAATCTATCAGCTTATCAATCAAACAGTGACTTTGAGGATCAGGAAAAATTGCCTTATCTGGACTCTGGCAGCAGTATATCTATGTTAATTTTTCTGATATTAAGTTAGAAGCTGTGTGGAAGGATCTGAGATAGGAACTGCTCAATGAGCTTGTTATTCACAGGAACACCTCTCATAAATTTGGAAAAAGGGAAATTAGGTGAATTATCTCTAGTCTAGTGTAAGCAGATTTATAAAGAAAAACAAAACATTTTAAAACTTTGAGGAGCATACTACAACTAAAACTACAATGAATGTATTTATCATAATGAATATGCAATCAGCAGCTGAAATGGGACTTCAGGAGTACTGTTTGGAATGTTTTAAATCACTGGTGTCACATAAAAATATATGTATCTTTCCATATTAATCTTTTGTTCTGGTATGCTGCTTTGAAGTGGTGGGGACTCTGGGACAAAGCAGCAATTGCATATGACTGGCAAGAGAGTCTGCTATTGCCCAGAGGCATAGTGTGAAAAAAGACTAGATCTGAAAAACAACAACTAAGGACTCAATAGCAATAAGGATCAGCTCCCTAAAGCATTTTTTCTTACTTCCCTTCATATAAGTGATTGGGGCAGTGGGATGGCTTCCCTCTGGTAACTGGAGGTTGTCAAGAGCCTATGTCCTAGAAACTTCACAGTTATTAAAGCAGTGAAACTGGAATTCAAACAAAGGCACTCATCTAGGCTTATGCACACAAAAACACAGTGGGGACACGGGGCTTCTGAAGCCCAGATTGAATATCCACCGCTTTTAATCTCTTACCCTAATTTTATTTAGTTCATACTTTGGGGTGCTAAGCAATTAATCACATTTTAGTGCCTTAAGCTGAATACAAAATAATGTGCTGTTACTGACCACGTGGGAAGAACTCAGAATAAGTGACCTCCTATCTGTTCCATTAAAATGCAACAATGGAATCCAAATCCTCTTTGTCCTCTTCCTGTCTCAGCTTGGGATTGCCATCTTTATTTGCAATACCTTTCTTTACTGTCTCTATACCTCTATGTAATGGTAGTGTAAAAATCCTACAGATAAAAGAACAATTTGTGATATTGATCATATGCAAAACTGAGGAGAAAAAGCACTCCTGTTGTCACATGTTTAAGGACTGGTAAGTTAGTACAGGATGGATTTTTCAGCCAAAGAACAGTGTAGCTGGGGGATGTGTTAACTTAGTGTGGGAGAGGAATCTGGGAGCACTTCTAAACTCCAGATTTGGAGGGTGTTTCATCTGCAGAAAACTACAAAAAGGTGCCTGAAGGCTCCAGCATGTGTTTTTCTTTATCCACTGGCAAAACTTTCATCTTGTCCTTCAAGTGGATGTCTTTTGGCTGTGACTTGCTCTGCCCTTGGCAGAGATAGTGCTGCATGAGGAGGAATAGTGAGTAGCTGCACTTGAATACTGCAGGATCTAAAGTCCCTGCTGTCTGGGCCATTTTCCCCATGATAATGTGCAACTCTGCTTGTACTTTCCAAGGCTATTCTGGATTTTATGTACCATTCCCATATATACCTTTTCATAAAAAGTGCTTCTCACTGTACAGGACCAGCTTATTTTAGATTGAGCAGTTTGATTACCTCTCTGCAGCTGTTACAGGCTACTCAGAGCATGTCTTTTAAGACAAGCAATGGTAGGATGATTCTTACAGCAGCAATTTTAGATGATTCCACTCCCTTTTCTGCTGGTTTGAATTTGTGCTTTCTCTACTTGGCTGCATGTGCATGTGACTTTGAGTACCCGTAGGATGTTACTTCAGGGAGATTTGTGGCGTTTTTAAATATATTAAATGTTTTTATATATGTATTTTGTGCTGAAACTCTCTTTAATTCTCTATAATGATCATAACAGAATGACAGGAAAGTGATTCCAGCTTTAAGAGAACATTTTAGCATTTGATAAGCTCTGTGTACATGCATAAGTTCTGGAGTTATCAGGAATGAAAGCAAGTGGTTTCATGGAATAGAAACATGCAAGCAAATGGCACCAGTGTGACTGGCTGCTATATGAGGATATTTTGCTACACATGGTGAATTTTGTCTGCTTTCATGTTGCTACAGAAGGAAATGCTGCCCCACTGATGTATGTGAAACTGTAAACACATTGGGGGCTGGGCTTTAACTAATCCAGATGAGTTACTTGAAAAGATTTAATTGAAAAGATCTTTTTATCTTCAAACTCTACATTTACTTAGTGATAATAACATTTATATCTCTGTACCTTCTAGTTTCTTTCCCTGTTCTTATGAAAAATCTTTTCTTGGTAATAAGATTTTTACATAGCAATGACATTGAATATCTGTACTTTAAACATTTTTATTGATGTGATGTTATCAAAGAGATTTTAGCATGATTATCCTCAAGGAGAGCTTTGAGGAAAAATTGGCATTTTTTTTTGTTCATGTAATTTCTCCTGCTTTGAACCTGAACTGTTTTGAGGCAATTTACTTAAAAGTATCCAGAGCTTAATACACAGGACACATCTGTGTCACTGTGTTACTGCAGAGTTTACTAAATGGAGAGGTGGAGACACAGAGGCTGGTGACTTAGTTGATTGCAAAGAGGAAGCTTAACAGTGTATGCTACTTTTTAGTCCTTCTTTCAGTAACTGTGGTCCACCAAGATTGAGTGTTTTTCTAAACTAAAATCAAAGTAGTATCCAGTGAATTTTCCTTTTTTACAGACCAAGAACAAGGGCTCGAGCTGCAAGCGGTCATCTGCCTGGGGTCAGCAGCAGCAAAGATTGCCTTTGTAAGTGTTTTGGTTAGAGCTTCTGGAAGCTATTTGGGCTTGATTTGATTTACTGCTTTTTCTCTATTTCTCTGTGTAGAGGTTCTTTAAGATGAATGAAAAGGCCCATAAAAATGCCTTCCCAGCAAGGGGCATTGCTATTGAGTTCACTGCTAGCTGAAGGTATGTACAGCTGAGCTAAGCTCATGATTCCTCACTGCCAGAAGGGACAACCCCACTCCCTTCCAGTGACAACTCACTGGCAGCTCTTCTCTTAACCAGTTCAGCAGGACAGGGCTTCATTTTCCTTAGGGAAAATGAGTTTGATGCTGCTTTAGTTAATTTAATACTCTTGGCAGAATGTTTAATGTGTGCCTGAAATGCCATGAGAGGCAGCAGCACATGATCCAGGGAAGGACAGGTGTCAGGTAATGTGCAAAATTGTGACATGGAAAGATGTCTGGGAAGCCACTGGTTTACAGCAGGAGCATACTGAGTCCTGAAAAGGCTTACCAACTCTAGTACAGAGCTGACTAAAAGCTCTCCTACTCCTTTCCTTACTCAGCCTCCTATGTAGTGGTAGAGCATAAGAGAACCAATTGTATGAAGTTGTTTTTCTCAGGGCTGATTCAGAAAAACCTTTAATTTCCTCTCTTTCACAGGAGGGTCCACCCTTGCTTTTTATACTCTCCTACTCATAAAAACCCATCACTTTTAATCTCTTGTGTGGATTAGAGCTTTGGCCAGGGTGTGTGATAAGGGCTGCAGTTTGCGTAGCCCTTGGGTCACAGAAACAGTATTTTGGCTTTTTAAAAGCTGGAGTTCTGTGTTTTACTTTCCTGTCTTCCAGTGTACATTATTGGGCTTTATTACTGTGACTTCTGTTCCTACAGTCGGTGTTAAAAAACTCAACCTGAATCACTGAAAGTGCCTTTAGAAATTACTTTTCTTATTGTACCATATACTGCCTTATAAAGAAGAATTCTCTGACCTAGGGACTGGCTTTTGGCAAAGAAACATCATCGTCTAATTTTCCTTCTTTGCTTTCCCTACTTGTAGATATTTGAGAGAAATCAGGACTTTGAAAGAACTTGATTATTGTGACCTCTCCATGTCAGTCATTTTGTGTCTTCTTGGCTTTATTGCGCTTCGCTGATCAAGTAAAGAATGTAAAATCAAAACAAGAAATCCAGTATTATCTATGTATCCTATTACATTTTTCATACTAGCAAAAGCTGTCATGACTAGTGAGAGCTGATAGGAAGTTATGCTGCTGCCTGTATTTTCTCATCTTTGTTTTTAGTATTTGCCTTCCAGTGATACACAAACATTCTGATTGAAATTGCACAACACATAATTTGCCAAAATAAAAGAAATTTCAAAGTGGAGTCCTTTATTTTCCTTAGAATCAGAAGGTCATTCTTATTATCAACCACTCATTAAATAGAAAAGGTTCTAATTAAAGAAGTTGTCTATTGGCCATTTTATTGTGCACAGTACTCATATCCCCTCTAAAGATAACCAGTGATGTCTGCCTATATACTGCAAAACATCAGAGAAAGAATATCATTAAAATAATATTTGTACAATTGTGAACCATACGATTTAGAAACAGGAAAGCTTTTTGGACTGCACCTAGATTTTGCCGAGACTGAATTTTCCAATTTGATTTTTTCCTTAGGAAGCATATTAAGAACTGCTGAAATTTATACTGTGCTACTGTAAAGCACATATTGTACCTTTTTTTTCTCTAAACTTTTAATTACTTGTGATCTAGGAAATTTACTTGATTCTCTAACTTATGTTCCTGTAATTGTAAGCAAGTGATTTTGTCTTTGATCATTACACCTTAAAAACAACCACTTATCTTAATGTTGTCTCTTAATCAGAATCATTTTTGTGGTTCCTTTTTGCTCATCTCCAGTTCAGAGTCTTTACGTAATGCATGGTAATGAACATCTAAGGACTCTTCGCACTGCTGGAATATTAACCAGTCAATCTGGGCCTTCCTGGCTGCTGTGCCCCTGATGAGGAATGTGAACAAGAGCTTTATGTAATGAGACTAGGACTTCTTTTTCAAGCAGTGTTAAACGCAATTGCAACAGGTTGTCAGGAGGTTTTCTGGGTGGTAGAGGGAGGAAAATTAACAGGTTAACAGCAGTTCTTCCTCTCTCAGTAATAACATGATACTCTTTTCTTACCTGGTTTGATTTGGATTACCTTCTTGGTAGTATTTATTGCTAACCATTAAAAGGCATTTCCTTCCTCTGATTTTCTCATTATGTCAAGTCCTACATGTATAAATTACTGTCAATACTATTTCTCCCCAGAATTTCTTCTCCTTTCACTGTACAAATAATTTTGCATTGACTTTCATTTCCCACTGACATTTCACTTGACTGTCTCCTCAATATATTTCCAGCATTCTAACTTTTCCAGTTTCCTTCATAATACTATTTCTCTTCTTCACGTTAACATCAGTGTTCCATCTAGCAGGAACTAAATGCATGCAGTTAAGGTGGTCATTTCACACCTGTCATAACTGGTTGGTTTAGTTTTGCTTAGCAACAGAAATTCACTTGATTCTGATTTCATAAATGTATGTGTCTTGACTGCAGTTTGTCAGTTTCTGAGACTACTATATCAACCACATTAAAATGCATTTCTTTTTCTTTAAACAAAATTAACATTAATGCATTAATGCTTTTCACTCTTTCTCTCCCTCTCTTTATTTTAAAATGCATTTTCTTATCTCTTGTCCATTCCTTTCCAGGAAAATGAAGTAATCTGTAGCCTACTGATGTAATTTGCTTTTATATGCCCAGAAGTCTTTTGTATCTGAGCAAAATAATGATATCAGGTTTAGGTTGCTCTGCAGTTTAAGGGATATTGTGAAAATGGGTCAGAACTGTTTGCTCTGCCAGTGTGCTTTTCTCAAGCAGCTGGAAAATATCCTCTTGGCATGTGAAAGCCCCTAGGAGTGTCTCAGCAGGAGAGCAACTGGAGTGGCTCAGCTTCATAGGCATCCCGGGGGCTGCTTAATACATCAGAGTTGAATGTTACCTCTGACAGAGGGAGGCAGCAGTAGTGCCACGCACTGGAACCTCTGGTTTTTCACAGTCAGTGCTCCTGTGTCTCAAAGCTGGCAAAGCTTCTCTTGCTGGTAGTTTGATGGCACTTTGTGGGCTGTGAGCTGTGATAGTTTTAGTAGTTGTAAATCTGGTTAATTTCATAAACACATGAAGGAAAGAATGGATACAGATGAAGGTCTAATGATGAATTGTACAGGAAGTAGTTCAATTTATATGCTAAACTAAGTTAAACTAAATTGGATTTATTGTTCCTCTCTATGTTATGCTTGCCATGGAAATAAAACAGTAAATTTCATGATGTGTCTAGTTATCTTAAAAATAAGACATTAGAGCTAAAACAAGGAAGAAGGGGAAAATGGAAATTATTGTTTATAAATATATGAACAGCTTTTTTTTGCAAGCAAAAAATGCTGAAGATTTTCACCATTAGTTGTATATTCTCTTGCAGAGTGAATGCTTGACAATTGCCTTATCATAACATATCAGTTTATTGATACTGGAGACTGTTTTTGCAGGATAACATATCTCAGGCAGGACAGATTTGATAACATTTGAAAAGCTAAATTTAATCAAGGCAACATCAGCTATTTACAAACTAAGGTTTCAAGAAAACAGGAGAATTCTTTTGCTTCACTTTCAGAGAGATATTGTGTGGTGAATACTGTATATACAGTGAATAGTCCATTCAGATGTTTTGGTAAATTCACTTGACTTGCTAGAAAAAGGCATCAGGGTCTGTAGACAGGAGAATTTGTTATGGATATTATTTGGAGTGTATTGCTTGTCCAGTTCTATTAGTTTTCACTTTCATTTTACTACTGGTGAACCTTTCAATCCTTTGCTGAAGGTGAAGAGGGCTAATGTGCTCCATTACACCAGAAAAATGTGACTGACTTTTGTCTACAGAGTGTCTTCAGATCTTGCTAAAGCTCATGGGAATGCAAAATAAATAAGTAATAAGCGACCTGCAGACGATAGAAGCTATTCTTTGCCATGCTAGGAACTAGAATTTTAAAAAATGGCCTAAAATGCTAATGTATTAGACCTTACTCACACTTAAGGTATTGTTTCCTGAAAGGCAAAGGAAGGACAAATCTAAAGTGAGGGAGCTGGGCCTTTTCAGACTTGAGAAGAGACAACTGAGGAGGGACCTCATCAGTGTATACAAATATCTTTGTATTTAAAGGGTGTTAAAGGGATGGAGCCAGGCTCTTCTTGGTGGTGCCAAGCAGTAGGACAAGGGACAATGGGAAGAAACTGATGCACAGGAATTTCCACCTGAATATGAGGAAGAACTTCTTTACTGTGTGGGTGACCAACCACTGGAACAGATTTTTCAGAGATGTTGTGGAGTATCCCTCACTGGAGAGATTCAAGAACCATCTGGATGCAATCCTGTGCTCTAGGATGACCCTGCTTGAGCAGGGAAGTTAGACCAGATGACTCACTGTGGTCCCTTCCAACCTGACCCATTCTGTGATTCTGTGAACCCAGATTCACAAAAACAGCACTGTGGTATTTGAAAGGCTCGTAAAAACAATTAGAAAATCCTGAATGCTGGGCTAAAAGCCAGAGAAAATGCAAAGTGCAAAAGGATATTTCAAAGCTCCTTTCTCTCCAGATGTCACAAACTTATCTATTTTGAGGTATGGAGACTAAAAGCCAACCTAAGACACACTTTGGCATTAGTTTTGAAAGAATAGAGCAGATCTTCCTTCTATCCATCAAGACAGACTTAGGCAATACAACCATTTTGCAAAGTGGTGTGTTTTATCTAATGATCTGTAGAAGAAGTGCAGAAGGGACGAGAGTAGGACAGGCAATTAGGACCCTTATTTTGTGGGGAGTGAGGGCAGGGAATCTTGTCTATCAGTTTTGCATTCACAATCATTTATGGAGATTGCTCTGTAAGCATGAATTGGAATCTGGATTTCCTTGTCCTATATTGATGTTCCAGTTAGTGTCCCAACTGTGAGAACTTGGACTTGGTTCACTCATTCTACTTTTTCTGCTAGGCCTATTCCTCTTCTTTTTTTACTGTGTTTTTCTCGTTTTTTTTTTTCCCTCTTTGTGAGAGACCCAGTTCAAAATGGATAGTGAATTCACCTAACTTAAATGGTGGGTGGTGACATTTTTCCTAAGAAGTGGAAGATGAGCAGGGCATGAAACCAAACTTAACCATTCTGGGTAAATATTTGAATGACCAAAGTATTATCTATTGTCTGCAAAGTATTTAAAATAAATGTAAAAATAAACCATTTTCTGAGGTGCCTGTTTTTTTTGATCTGTGTAAGGGCCATGTAAGATCAGTCACCACGTTCCACTCTGCCTGAATCTCACTGCTAACCATTTCCTGGCCTGTGGCCACCATTGTCCTGATCCTCTGGTAGCCCATTCCCACAGGTCTCAGTCAGGCCCTCAAAATGTGTCACCACAGGGGTTCAACTGCTGGAGCAACTTCTGGATATCTGAGCAGAAATTCCACCTGCAAGGTTGCAGGCTAGAAAGGAACAGTTGTGAGTTATTCAGAGAGTTGTGTTGCCTGAAACGCATCTTCGAAACTGCCAAGTAGGGTTATTTCCTTGGTCTTTCATTGCTTAAGGAAACAAGGCTTGCTCTTTGTTCTTTGAAAATAACATGGTTTTGGTAAAAATACTGTTTGTAGCATCCAGCTATCTTATTGGCTTTAGGAGGGTCCTGAGTATAGATCAGGCTTGGAGGCAAAAGGGCCTCAGTAAGATGTACAATGTGTTATTTAACTTTTCAATTGACAACAGATTGTGTACCATATAGGCACTTTTATATGTTATGTTCAACGTACATATAGTGATGATCAGTCATACAGCAATAACAGCAGAGTTTCCATGTCAGACCATGAAAACATGAGTGCTCACTCTGTTTCCACAAAGATGCTAGTGTGTGTATTTGGAAATGCAGGTCTGGTTTGCTGGGGTATGTGCTCTTCTGTGTGCAACATGTTTTTCTGTTGTTACCTTGTCAGACATGGTGTCTTTTTTTTCTTCAATTTATCCAGTCGCTTGCTCTACCTGCATCATTCAACTCAGTCTGATTTCCCTAGAGCTTCTATAGAGTTTTTGCTGATCAGATGAAACTTAGGGACATTTTAAGCACTTTACTCAATCTAGAGCCTTTTACTAGGATGTACATTGGATTTAGTATCTCTCAGTCTTTCTGCACAATATCCTATTGGAAACAACATCCAAAAAAGAGTTAATTTGGTTTCTTTCTAAAACCTTGTGCTTTTACACATGAAAGAAAAATCTAAGGGTAAACAAGAAGTTTTAAGCTGATACAGTAATTGTTAAAACTTTTTTCTGGGCTTAATGCTTCAAATAAAAGTATCTGAGCCATAAAAAGTGAAAAATAACATGTAGGTCAATATGCAAACAGCAAACACACATCCCAAAACAAGATTTTGTCAGTTCAATCAAGCTCAGGCTGATGCAAAGAGTGAAATTTTCCAGCTTGAATGTTTCTTTTGCTTCTGATACACACAGATTCTAAATGGTAAAATACATATTTTTCTTCTTCCTCTGATAGATAATTTCCCCGTAGCTGCAGTGTTTGAGTGAGAATTTGAGTCCAAGTCAACATTCTTACATGCCACCTGCTTGTTTTCTGTAAAAAAAAAAAAGAAAAAACTGCCTGCAAAATTATTTCTGGCATGGTATTGACATAGAATTTAATGGATTTAATGTTTTTTTTTTTCTTATTTTTTTCTCTCTTGGTCAACTAAGCTAGCTTAGTTCCTGTCTTTGTTTAATTTAGGTTTGCCAATTTTAATATACTCAATTTCTCTTTGAGATAGGATT
>JANRMJ010000001.1:92229031-92276214 GCA_025584955.1 Alethe diademata
TTTTCAGCCAATCTTTTCATGGCATCTCCTCAATCTCTTCCCATCTGGAAACTTGGCTCTTACTTTACTAACTTTAGTACACTTTCTGCTTTATTCCTCTCATTCAAGGGAGGCCAGGAGATCTTCAGTCTTATCCGAGCATTGGAAGGGTTAAAATTGCACACAGAAGGCGAAGGAGCTGGGCCAGGCCATGCTGGATACGTGCCAGGACTTTCTGGTCACACGGGCTCTGTGAGGGAGGCTGGAATAAAACTGCAGGGCCCAGCAATCAAATGTGGGAGGGAGACTAGCTTGGAACAGAGCCTGGCTGCATTTCCCCCAAGCTGCGTGGACAGCTGGGTCTTCGCCTCCCCACGGCTGCTCCGAGATGACGGCAGGGCCCCGGCCGAGCTGTGGCCACACTGTGGGGGGAAGCTAGGATCTTAGGAAAGGTTTCTCTTTCCCCTGGCCTTCAGGGCCCCCAGTTGAAAATGGGGGGACCTCAGTGGCTCCTCCACCCTGCCCGGCCAGGCCGCATGGGGAGGGGGGCCAGGCTGGACGAGGAAGATTTCACTTTCGCCAATGTGATTCATGGAGGTGAAGTAACTTCTCAATTGGTTTCCCAGACTGTCAATTACTAAATTTGCTTTCTGATTGGTCCCAGAAACTCACAGAGGAATTTCTCATAGAAAGAGGGGGAATAAAAAAAGCCCTGTGTGTGTGTCTGTGCTCCTCCTTTTAGGTGACTTTTCATGTAAAACCCGTACAGTTCCTCGAGGAGTTTTTATATCTTGGCAACATTTCCTTTGCTGGGGCAATATAAGGTAGCATTTGATAAAGGGTTTTTTTTTTTTTTGTAATTGGTTCAACCACTTTTTCTCTAGTTCAACCTCCCTTTTCAATTAATAATTTACCTTTTTTGTGTCCCTCTGGGATGAAATTCACTCCTCTGGGGTGAAAAAGTGTCAACAAGGGCTTGATTTGTCTTTGTTGATACATTTGGAACCAAAATACATAATCTACATAACCTGTTTTTAATGGCACCTGGTAGAATTTCTATAACCTGGGAAATATTTTAATCTTTTTATGCTCAAAATGCAAATGGAACAGGAATTTCTTACTCCTGTGCAAGTCAACACAGAATTGGAGAAATAAATGACTTCTGTTTTTTGGTAAACAGGAAAAATAAGGATATATTGGTGAGATTGTCCACGGAAAAAAAGAGAAAGTCAAAACAGTGTATTATCACAAATATACATCCAGAAACAAAGATATTTCCAGACCCTGCAGATGAAAAACCTGAAAGGATTGAGAAGATGCTCTTCGACCACCTCCTTCCCTGGACACTTTGCTATTATTTGTCATTGATGATTTGCTTTCTGTAGAGTGTGTCAGATTCTAACATCCTTGTTGCAGTGGGATCACACATCAAAAGACTTTAACCATCTCTTGCTGAATATTTTTGAATTTAACAACTGCCTTTCTCTTTGTTTAAATTTTGGTTTTGCCAACCAGCTACCCAAACTCAACCTTGCTGATGTAGGAAGCAAAACACGGACAGTAGTGAATCAGTCTGAGTCAGTCTTCTGTTCTGATGGCCCTCACAGCTGATAAACAGGAACATTATACCTGGGACCACCAATTTCTTTGGCAGAGGTGGGAGGGCTCAGCTTCAGAAGCTTGTAGGTGTCTTTTGCTGGTGTGGAATACCCAAGACATTTACTCTTCATTGCTGAATTTCAGAGACAGAGAAGCACTGGGTCAGTAATACATTGTTCCTATGAAATGTCATCTCTCTGCTCTGTGTCATCCTCTGCAGTATCATCTCCTTGCTGTATTTCCCTTATTTATACACCAAAACCTCATGTTTAGCCTCCTAGCTATGACCTTACACTGCGGACTGGTTGGTTATGTGGCATTATTCTCAATCTGATTTCTGATTTCATTATCTACCGCTCCATTGTATTACCTCTGTACTGTAGGTCTCTGCAACTGGACTCTATACCTGTAACATATTGTTCAATTCACAGTGCCTAGCTTTGTGTTCTGGGAGTCCTGAAGTACATGTTTTTCAGCTAAGCCCATCTTATGGAGTTTCTAGGTCGGCCAGTTTAAGCATCACCAGCTATAGTGTTCCCAGCATTATTAGCTTTAGAGTGAGCTTTGGCACCACTTGCAGAATTTATCTACTGCAGTCTTTTCATATTTTATTTATAAAAACAGTGAGTACAATTGGGTTTTAATTTTAGTCTTAATTAAATAGTCTTATCTGGGTTTTGTTTTTTGGTTTTTCAGCTTAATAGGATCAGTGAATTGTTCAGCATATAGGATGAATGGTGCTCACCATTCATGACCAGCTATTTAATTTTTCAGTTTTATCTTCTTCATTCAGTATTTGGTCTTATATTTTATTTATTTCAAATTATAAGAACATGCACTGAAGGTGGAATTATTAATTTCCTCATGGACTTTGCTTCAGTATTCAGTATAGTGCATCATACTTTTCTCAGTGCTTCTGAGGCATGTATTTGAATACATTTCCAACAAACTCCTCTGAGGTACAATGTTATGAATATTCCTGTTGTGTTGAGAAGAAACTGAGATACATGGAAGCTTAGACTGCATTTTCACCAGAAGCTAAGCTGATGCTCTATTTTTTTTTAAACTTGTTAAACCCTTTTGTGAGTCATTTCAGTTTGTTATGTAGAAAACTATTTTTATTTCTCTCTCCCTGGGTAAACTTCCTACTATGTTGGAGTGTTGTACAGGCTTGTGGAGTGATTTCAGGAGGAGAAGTGATTAGTGGGATTGGACTTCCTGTCAAGAAAGGTGGGTAGTCAGATTTATCTACCTGTATCTCTTCCAATCTCATCCCAAGTGTACAGCTTAGAAGGAGCTGCCTTTAGCCATCACTGAGCTTAAAGGCCAGTTGCTTCCATAAGCTGTTGCTACATATTCTAATAGTAAATAGTTCATACAGGTGTTCAGCGCTGTTTAAACATCTTGGTACATCCTCATGTAGTTTGAGTGCTGTTACGAATCTGCCTGCATTGTTGTGTTTTGAATTAGTTTTTTGAACTGTTATATTTCAAACTTTTGAATGGTGCTTTGGAATTGGCTTTGTATTTCTTCATAAGCTTCTGCTACAGCTGAGGGTAGTGAGATGAACAGGCAGCAGTACATGCTCTAAGCAGCAAATTGACTCTTCATTGTCAAGCAGAACACATATTACAGTTAAGAAGGACTAATTATCAGCATTTTGAATCTTCCCTAGCCACCAGATAAGAGCTCTGTTTTCAGTTGTCTCATCCAAAAGTTCCAAGCACAGAAGTTTTTAGCACAGGCCAGGCAATGATCATTGTGGGTCCCTTCCAACTCAGGATATTCTATGAACCCCTGTGACAAATACAGAAGAGTCTGCAGTGTATCTACACTCTACATTTAGTCATAATTTTTTTTCAGCTGGCTGATATTGATGATGAAGGAGTGAAGCTGAGTCTCCTGTGACAGCAAGATTGCTTTGAGGACTACAGTTCACTTCTGTTCCCATCAGGTGGGAGAATTAGTTCAAGTGTCTCTTGCATAAGACTGAGCACAGTAACATGGCTAATAACATTGCCAAAGCTCTCTAAGGAGCCGTTCTGTGCTGCTGAAAGTCACCAACTAGAACAGTCTGATCTTCTTTCTTACAAATCACAGGAACTCTTCACAGTGAGTTCACAAAATCAATTGACAGTATGCTCTGGCTGTGGATGACTTTGTAGAGACAGGTCAGCTGTGAAGACTGCACTGTTAATCACCCGTGGTGAAAGTGAAATCAGCGTAAGTGATTTGCTTAGCACCACCCAGGATCTTTTCAGAAGGTGCTAGAATGGGATCTGCTTTTCCAGAGGGCACAAAGTTACGACAACTGTATATAAATTCTTCCAGCTTCTCTTTATTCACTTTTGTTTTGTAATTCTTACAAAGGAACAGGAGCTCTAAAAATGGAAGCTTTTTTGGTGATCTTTATTTATTCTTACAGTGTATTTATGCTCTGAGAGAGGGCCCTTCAAAGAAAAATAGCCTGTAATCATAACAAAAGCTGTATTTGTTATTGTTCCTATCCTGCTGAAGTAGGTAGATGTTATCTTGAGTGCTTGGTTATTGCATCTCATTTTGCACAGTGTAAAAGTACAGTTTCTAAGAGAGTTGCTAGCCAACCAGAAAAATCTCTTTATAAAAGATCCTGGACAAGCCAATGGATTTCTATACACTGAAAGCCTGGTTATTTATTTCCTTCATGAATAAAACTTAATGAAAGTGAAAATGTTTTAGATAATATCTATATTTTTAAATGGTTGTAAGGTATAACCTTATATAAAAAATGCTTGCACTGCTTCAAAAAAGATGGTGATAGCAGCTCTCAGATGGGAAAGGGCAAGTTTTTAGCTTTGTGCAAATGGTATGTAAAATTTTTGGCACCCTCTGTTTCTTTAGTGTTCAAGAGCCATGTTTCCAAAATATGTAGTGGGAAAATATGCTTAATTCACAACAAAAATTGCAGAAACATGGCTGCTCTCACAAATGTTTTCTTTTCCTGCTGTATACTTTCTTTTCAGTGTGAGCTTCCTAGCAGTGTGTTTGGGAATAGCAAGTTCCCTCTAATGTGCTCAACACAGGAAGACATGACCAAGAAATTACCTATCCTCAATTAAGTGAAATTTGACTAACTAATGAAGGGAAATGAAGCAGAGATACTAAGTCTCTATAGCCCTACATCCTCCCTTATTATGAAGGATCCTTTTAACCAATGTTGCCTGTAATGATTTTAGCTGGTGGATATCTCAAGAGAAAATTTTGTAGTAGTCTAGCACAACAGAGTTTTAAGAGAACAACATTCATTGGATAAGATCAATATAGGTTATTTATTGTAAAAATAATAAGAATGAGCTGGAAATACTTATTTGGTACCCATTGGAAGCAGAAGAATTGTCTATTAGCTTGTGAATAACCTGTTCATTTTCTCTTAAGTTCCCCTGCTTGCGCTTATCCTGAGTTATCACTTGACACACTCTGTGGGCAGTCAGGGAACTCCCTATTGAGGGCCATTGTGCAGGCACAGAATGTTTCTTGTGCTTCTGTCTTGGACTGCCAGGCTTGGTAGCACATTGGGATCCTTCCCTAATGCAAGAGGGAATAAAAACCTCAAACATTTTACCAATGATTATTGAGTTTTGGCAGGAATGGATCTTCCCACAGGAGGAGCTACCACAGATTTTAGAGACTTACCTGTATTAGCTACTGTAAAACTTTCTGTTGAGATTATCACCAGCTAAAGGTCATCAGACTAAGAGGACACATGTTGGCTGGAGAGGATATTAGGGTTTTATATATTAATTTATTTTACATGTATTTGTATACACCAAATGTACTCTCCCTCCCACCCAGGGTTATTACCTCCTCACCCCCTCTCAAGATATATACTTATATTTTTCTCTGGAATATGCCAAAGTCTTCCACAAGTATATTACTAATACAATTCCTATCTTTCATATGTTGTTTGCTTTTTTCTTATCTTCTTCATGTAAGGAAAGGTTTTTTTGTAGTAGGTTTCATTTTGACACAAGTCCTTTAGAAAACAAATATCCTGCTGTGTCTTTCAGGTAGGATACATCAAAGGATACACTTTGCATTTAAAAGACAGTGAAGTTTGCAAAAGTTCCTAGTTCTTAGTTTCTTTTCCGATTTAATGCCAGAGGTTGAAACTTGCCCTGGAGAAAGCTCAGAAAAGCAAAAGTTATTTAGTTTTGTGGTAGAAAGTGTCTTTTCACCTGGCGAGTGTAAAATTAAAAGAAAAAAAAAAACCCATACTTTAAAATATCAGCTTTTCCTTCTGGCTATTGATGTTGTTTCATATTTCTGTCTAGTTATCATTAAGTACCCTACAGAGTACACTTTTCAGAAAGTTGGGAAGATGTGAATGGTAGTCTGAAAAAAATGAAAAATCACAAGCGAAACATACAGGACCCTTGCTAGGAAGCTTTGCAGGTACCTGTTGGAGGCTCAGATCAATCCTTAAAAGAGTGATTTCTGTAAAGATTCATGTTACATAGATAGCTAAATCAAGTCAGTTAATTTGATTCATGCAAAACATTTGTGGAGTTTGAGGCCTGTAAATTGACAGAGTTGAAGGGAAAAAAAAAAAGGAGACTGGAGAAGTGATAAGCAGAAACCATATGCTTTCGATTAAGAGTGTGTATTTTTTATCTTGTAAATAAATTTAGACCCAACTGTAAAATTAGCCTGTGGACTGGAATTCTTTTGGCTACAGTATGTGTGAGGAGTCCACAGAATACAAAATTAAACATATACTGAAGTCATATGCATGCACAGAAAGAGAGGCTACATTTTAATTTATAAAACCCTAAGGAGTAGCTTGCGTACATTATCGGTATTGGCTAAAGAGGAAGAAAGCAAAACTGAAAATTATCTTTCAGTTGACCTGGCCATTAAAATGATGCATCTGATGTTTTTCTGCTGGAAACAGTAGTTTAGTGGGATTTTGACAAAAAAGAAATGTATATTTCTGCATATTATTGTATTGTTAGTGGGTATTTTAATTGCAAATGACTTCTTGTACTACCCGTATGTTTTATTCTAATAAGCAATGACATGACTTTCTTGCTCTGCTGAGTAGAAGACTTGCTGTCTGTTAGAAGACTGTAGTGTCTGCTGCTAATATTTATCCACTCTAGTTTTCTCAAAGCTGTAAATACAGGGAATTATATCTGCTTAAGTCTTGAACTGGTTAATTAATCTCTTGTTCATAGCCTTCAATATCAGTGATATTTGTAGTTGAATTTTATTACTCTATTTACCATCTTCATTTCTTCTCCGTATTTCTTTTCCTATGTCTTTCTGGGTCTGCTTCCTTACACCCTCCTCCCCCAAATTCAAGTGCCATTTCTTGGCACTGATTCTTTGTTGTAATGTGTAAAGACCTAGTTATGAATTAGTAGTCAGAATTCAGAATGTTCCTGTTTGTTCACCTAGTCCTCATATGCAATGCAAAGTCTGCCAAGTGGACTAGATTAAATCCCTAGGATTTCATTTGATTTTCCACTGTCAGTGGGCATTCTCCATAGCCACTAGCCATATTTTTGGTTTTCAGTTCCAGTTAAAAAGGACATACCTTCTTTCCTTTCTGCTTAGTTTGTACTAAGACAACTAGACAACTAATTGTTAACAGAGAATATATTTTTGCTGAAAATTAGTTTTTGAAATCATTCCAAAAGAACACCATTAGCCTTCTGCATCAAACCTAGGATAACTTTGTTAGCAATACAGGGTGGACCTGGAAGGTGCTAACAAAATTCTCGCATTCATAAGTCATTCAACGGATGTGCATGGTGGAAGATAACTATCTGAAAAAGCTCTTGACTCTACTTAACCTCTTTTGTACACAGGATATAGGTTCTTGTTCTGCAGCATTTAGCAGAGCATGTACTCAGAATTGGACATATGTTTAGGTTCCTAGTTCAGTGAAAATTGGTTTCAGCATGTTTTTAAGTATAATGGGAGGTTCAATGAGAGGTAGAATATGTCAGTTCAGTCACATAACTGGCTTATAGCTCAGCACTGTCAGTGGTCACTACAAGTTCAGAAAGGTCTCTTTCATAGAGCTATGAGTTACCAGCTTGTGTTTCCATCACTTTTCTACTTTCTTTTAAACTAATGATCTGTATTGGAGCATTAATGGTATTGTTAGTAAAGTATAATACAGAGAAATCTTGTCTTTTCAGGAGCTGCATAGATTCTGAGGCTTAATAGTGGAGAGCTGACAGTTTTTTTCTTCTAGCTATTTCTGAGGAATGGATGCTGGTCTGTTCTGAAACCTCTAGAAGAATGTTCACGAAGGTATAATGCAGCTAAATAACTAATTAATTAATATCTATTAATTAAGGATTGCTATATAAACTCAAGGTAAGTGTTCTCAGTTATACTGCTCTTTGTAATTGCCTTCTCTGTTTTTTTTGGGGTTGTTTTTTTGTTTTTTTACCCCCCACATTCCCTCCAAATCTGTTTTTCCAATTCTATATTTTAGATTTTTATTTTCTTCTCTTGTCACTTGAATTCAGTTTAGGCTCGAGTTTCCCTATTCTTCCTTCTTTCCAAACTTATGTGGTTATTTTGCATGTTTTTTTGGTTTTTTTTTTTTTTTTTTTTTTAATGAAAGAAAAGAATGCTGGAACATAATTAAAAGGACATTTTCTTTGCTGCCTCCTCTGACTATGAACATGGCTTTGACAAGTAGGAAGGAAAACCTACAGAATGTCCATGGCATGGAGAATGTACCATAGAATGAATCATTTTCAGCAGCCTTGATGAAGTGGGAGATGTTCTGATTCGAACTGGAGCCATCCACCTACTTCTGTTCATTACAATGACACTGCTCCGTTCTCTTCTCTGAACTCTGAGAGTTACTTATCCACCCACATGGTTAATCTACAGAAAACATTCTGAAAGGTTTGTTCCTTACCCTATAATCTTTTATACTTTCTACCCTTTTTGTGTCATCAGCTAATTTAGACTATTTTTAAAGTTAAGTAATATATGTTAAACCATATCAATATAGGATTTAACTGGAAGCTGTAAAATTCTGAAAATTAATATTTGAGTATATAAATATATATATCTTACAAACGGCATTTTAATAGTAAAATATGGGTTGTATATAGTTTACTGCAAGATATAATAATTAGGTTTTTAGTTGCATATTTAAATTTCAATTTTTTTCAAAAATTCCTTTCTTACTATATTTTTGTTATAAGATGGTTTAATTAATTTTAGAAAAAAAAGAGTTAAGTCTTTAATCTTATTTTCTCTAGGGTATTTCTTTCCATTTGGTAAAGTCAATGAAATGAAGCATTATTAACAATTTCAGAGCAGAAGAATATTAGATGTGTTTTTGAAAAAACAAAAGTGTGAAATTTCCTGTATGTGACATGTTTTGTATTGGTTTTTTTCTTCTTCTTTTTTTTTTTTCTTTCTTCTTTTCCCTGTTCTCTCTTTTAAGCAACTTTCCACCTTAAAAAAACCTGCAGCATATAAGATGTTCACACACTCTCTTAACATCTTCCCTGCACTCTGCAGCTGTGCCTGCTCAGGAGTTGTGCTCCTGTCCCTGCTTCCTATCTACATAATGCAATCAGTCCCCTGGGCCAGCTCATTCTACCTGGAGTTGGTTCATCACAGTGGGCTGTCCAGTGTATTACAAACCAAATTCCTTATCCCCCAAAAAACTAAGTACTGCAAACCTGCTCTAATAGTAAGATAAGCAAAAGATTCCTGAACTTCATGCTGCGATGGTTGTGTTGCTCATATTCCTTATTTAGCAAATAGGGTGTTTCTGCCTGTAGCACATGAGCAGTTACTGACGAGCAGACAGTCCCCAACAAAAGGTGTGCTGGAGGTTATTAGGCTCTGGCATAATTTAGTGATTGATGATTTGCATACGTTTTGTTCGAAGGGCCCCTTTGACGTTCCCTTTCCTAGTGCCCGACTGATGGATGTATTTTATTGAGATGGGTGCAGATTTGTTAAAGCACTCTTACTATTTCAGCCCTTCCATGTGGTGTAAAAGGTTGAGACAATAGATTAATATATGCTCTGCTTTCTAATTCACTGTTTTTTTCAGAGAGAAAATATACCTAGATGAGTTTGTCCCTGACATCTAAATAAGCAGTTTGACAACCAAAGTTCTGGACAGATAAGCACATCTGAGAAGATAACTGCATAAATTGTAAACTCAGTCCTATAACTACATCCAATCTGTCCTACATATGTGCCAAAGTCTTCCCTCTTCCCTTGCTCATGCTTTCATAATTCATGGCTGTAATTCACCTGGGGATCGCTGGTGCTCTGTCAACGTTTAATTGTTCTAATTACTTAATTATCTGCTCTGGTGAAGTGGTAAAGCCTTGACATTTCACATTTTCCCTAGGAATATGCATCTGCGGGATATATCTGTATTTGGTAAATACAGGGAAAAATAACTCAGTTAATCCAGTCTTTCAATTGCAAAATCTACATTGTTACTGATTCCTTACACTGGGCTACTGAGCCCCCTTGTTTCCTCAGCCTGTAGATCTTTGTGAGGGATTTCCTCTTCAAAATGAATCTATTTAGTTATGAATTTGCTGGTGAGATGGGAAAGCTAAAAAGGATGTGTTGAGTGATATTTTTGCAGGCTAATCCAAGTAAATTGGAAGTCACTGTACAGTGGGTTCCTTTGAATAGCGAGGGAGAAGCATGTCCTCATCAAGCAAGAAAGTGATCTTGTTTACAGATACTGATGTTCAGAGAGCATAGTGGCAACTGCTGAGTGACACTTCAGGTAGAACTGTAATAGATGATGAGTAAAACTTTGACTTTAGAAAAAATGGCTAAGAAGCATTTTTCAGCAATAAGTAGGCGTTTGTTTCTACACTGTGGATTTTTCTTGCAGAAGATTCAGTCAACTTAAACTTTTTTCAGTAAAAGTTTCTGTAGTAAAGAAAAATGAAGGCTTTGAGGATCATAAATGCTGTTTACTGTTAAGAATTATTTCTTAAATGTATCTTCTGATTTTTTTTTCCTTCTCTGAGAGTGGGAAAGAAAATGGTCAATGTTTGTGTAAATGAAAATGGAAGATAGTAAAGAAAAATGATTTGTGAGGTAACTATTCCTTCAGTTTTTGAAATAAAATTACTCTCTAAAGGCTGGAGAAGGCTTTGCGTTAGCTTTGACTGTGGAAATGAAAAGATGGGTAGACTATAGCATATTTCTACTAATAGCAGTTAAATAATGCCTGTGCTCTTATTGTAATGGGGGAAGTACTGACAATTTTCTGTTTTCTTTCACTGGATGAAAAGGAAGAGGATAATTTTATTTCATCAAGGGGATTTATGTGGTTGAATGCATTAAGGGAACGTGGTGCAAAAAAGCACTGCTTTTTAAGAAGAATCATGTACAAACTCTGTTCAGCTCCTTGGAGAATTTCAGTAGCTGTAACTACCAGGATTCATGGAACCAAGTCAATAAACTGAAGATCAATGTCTCTCTCTCTCCCCTCCCCTCTCTACCTCTATATGTAAAGAGGCAGCATGCCTGTGATAATAATAATCACACACTTTTGCTTCATGTTAGTGCCTTATGTTATTCAGAGAAAAGTAATTTTTGTACCGATGATCACAGTAACAAAGCTACAGGAGCAGGAAGAATGTTGTGAGGGTTTAGTGTAGAAGCTCTGCTGGTTATTTGGACAAAAGAATTCAAACATCAGAAGAATAGGTAATGCCAGAGAAGAAGATGGAAAATGTGAAATCTATCAGCCTTCATCAATATTGTTGTGATTAAGGCCCAAGGAGCATGTTTCTTGATGTCAGTATAATTTTCAATGTCTCACTAAGCAAGTGTGATTTCTTAATAAACTCTAGGCTGGGATTGACAAATATGTACCTGAAGCTTATCCAAGGTTTTGGGAGATTTGCTGAAAGTCATTTATCTCTGGTCTATGTCATAATTTTTTCTAAGTTATTAAGGCTTTATGTGTCGATATGTGAATTGCCTTCTAAAGATAGTATTTACATATGAAAAGTCTATATTGAGATGTAGATATTACTATTTCCACAGTTTATTGCATTTTAAAAAGTTTCTTAAAATAAAAGGCTAATTCTACAGTTATGCTCCTGCTGTAAAGCTGGGATTTGTTGAAAGACACAAAGAGGAAAAGACATACTTCTGGTGTTTTTACTTCTAGACTGGTGAATCTAGAAGTGCTTTGAAGTTTCCTTCTAGATTGCGGCAAGTTTTACTGGACACAAGTCCTCATCTTGTCTGCACTTTTATTTTTTATGGGGAAATGCCTTGTGCTTCCCAGCTTTTCCTCTCAAAGAGGCTGGGGGAGGGGCTAGTGAAATTTGCTTTCTAGAGGAGACCCCTTTGGGAAGTTCCCTCCCAAATCTGTCCCAAACCAGGACACAAACGCAGCTGGAGTTTGTGGTTTTGTGACTCAGTCAAGCCAATGAAACTCTTTGTGACTTCTGAAGGTGCTGTCTTACCTAACAGCCCTTCTGCCATAGCCACTATGAAAATACAGATTCTTGTATGGTTTCATATGAAGTCAATTAGAGGAAGTTATGTCAGCACAAAACTGTTCCAGTTTTCTTGCAGTTATTATTTCTTCCGGTTCATCATCTGAAATTGGCTCATCTTTGGAATCCGTTTGAAACTATAGCCCACCAAGTAAAAAAAAAATGCAGAGAAAGGCAGTGAGCTCCATTTCTACATTCATTTTGTGGCTAGATCTGTGAAGGAAAATATACTGATACTAATACTACTACTAATAATACATATAATAATAATAAAAATAAAGTTATTGAGTACCGTTCCATAATTTTTAAACAAGAAATAGAGAAATTGTACAATTTTTTATTTTTATGTGTTTGTGCTTGCCCTTTGAAGTGAAACATATGTTAAAATATCTTTTTAAATAGCCTAGAAGGAAACTGAAAATCAGGAAATTTGTCATTGAGAGTATAGTAGGCTATGTGTCAGCTTTAGAAGGCATTTTTTCCAACAAGTTTTGCTAAGGCACTTTTTCCTTTGACCTGCCTTAATTCAGTCTTCTCATTTGACTGACTGGAAATGGTTTGTAGAGATGCAGAGTTATTGGTTCTTTCTGATGCTGTGTTGCTGTGGGTGAACTGCGTGATGCAAACACGTGTGTCTGCATTTGATGGAGCAGAGGCATTAATGACAGCAGCAGCAGCAGCAGCACTGTGTTCTTTGCATCGTTCCCTTCTGCCAGGTGTGGAAGAGGAGGAGGAGGAGGAGGAGAAGACAGTCTGTCACAGGCGGGTTCCTGCAGAAGAAGAGACTGTGAGGAAAAGTGGTAGGGCTTCCTACACACTCTGATCCATTTTCTCATGGTGCCTACTCCCACACTGCCTGGTGTGTTCTTATTAGGAGCTGTCTGCTCATTTCCAGTATCTGTCTCATTCCTTAGAGGACCCTGTTAAGATGCATGGGTCATGCAAAAGCAAAATTTAGTAACACTCTAAAAACAGGATGAGTGCTAAAGCGAAGGATCCTTCTCACATAGTGTAAACCAGGTAAACTCAAACTGTGGCATAGCAAACTACTTTTTTCCAAATAATCAGAAACAGTTTTCTCTCAGCCCAGTAGCACTATACACCCTGAGAGGACCTACAAAAGTTGGGTTTTTTTGTTTTTTTGTTTTTTTTTTTGATAAAAGATAAAGTCCTTGATTCCCTACTATCACAGTTGAAGTGACTCCATCTCCCTTGCACCAGCTTTAATTTGTGCTTACCTCAAAAATAATTCCCAGAATTTTCTTTCCATATTTTACCCTCATAAACTAACAAAATATAAGATGTTACTTGATAACAGAATTAAATTTAGAAAAAATATTAAAAATATTTTGACTTCAGGGGGATGTGTGAATGATTGCCAATGAGTATAATATCTTTTCTCTTGTGCTGAGTGCAATGAATTTCACTGCTGGTTAAAAGTACATTTTATGCATCTCTATGACACTCTTATTTGTAAATTGATAGGATTCAATTTAACATCTTGGATACTTTTCTGATTCAAGAATTATTTTTTCAAGTTATGAAATGATCAGTCTTCAGTTGAATGCAATCACCAAGGCCAATGTAGCAAACGTGTCAAAGGAAAATCCTGCTTTAGGGTAGCCCTTATATGTGCCTTCTCTCTCTGCTTTTTTCTCTCCCTGCTCTCTAACAAATGCTCTCTCATGTGTGTACTGGAAATGGACTATCTTTTTAAAAAGATGAAAGAAAACAAATTGAAGTCCAAAATGAGTAGTATGCTTTTGTACCACTGCTTTTTGCTTCTGTAATTTAAAATGTTTGAATTAACACTCTGAGATCAACTTGTGGATTAAAAAAATAGTGTATTCATAAGATGGGGTTTAAGGAGACACCAAAAAGACCTTAAGCGTAGTCTGCACTGGCCTTTGCAGCTAGCAGTGCTGTCACCTATATTGTGGTAGTGAATTTTGTAGCAGTGCTGGCTTTTATTTTGTATGTAGTTGAGTCTTAGTAGACTAGAAGGAAATAATTTCAATGATCACACTCTTTTTGTTATGAGTTTTCCTGCTTTCCTTTGACATGCTTTGTTATTGACGTTTTTTTAAAAGGACAATAATTTTATTAGTTTTTATTCAAATTAATCATCTTTCCAATTCCTTTGACTATGAAAGCAAAATGTTGGATTTTCATAATATATGCAAACAAATCTGGAGAAAGCAAATACTTTGGAATAAAGCCTAATTATTATGACTTCATCTTGCAAATAAAAGATGTGACTTAAACTCTTCTTTCCATGATGACACAGAAGCTGCTCTCTGTGCAAATGCTTGGATTTCTGGGCTTCTGGTGGAGAAGGCTCCCCTTCCTTTTGGTCTTGTGGCTAAACTGACTGATGATGCCAGTTGTAAAACACAGAGCTGTTGAGCCCACCCTTAGAATCACAGAATTATAGAATAGATTTGGGTTGGAAGGGACCTTTTTAAAATGCATGTGCAGATAAGGAATTTTGCAGTGATGTCATGGAGTTTATTAATTCCTCATGGCAGTGGCTGGGAAGCAGACACTGAGATGTGTGTCCAACAAGGTTGGCAGCACTTCCAGGAAGAGACACTATTGTCTCTTGATTCTTTACCAGGAAAAGAAGGAGCTTCCAAAGACCTCTTAGACACATGGGACAAAAACTATTTTCTCAGATCAGACAGGCAAACTCTGATTTGGCTTCATTTTAGGTCCTTTGTGTGCTGTTCTTGAATGCTGATATGGTAGTTTATGATTTGTAGCTAGAAGTCAGTTCCTGATGAGAAAGCATGAAAAAACTGTTAGCAGTGTTTTTCTGGTATTGTTAAAAGAATTTTAACACCTTCATCTGCTTCTGATACTCAGCCTAATGAAATCAATTCAACTTTGCAGCCTCTGATAATGTTTAGAAGGATTTAATTTGCTTCTCTCCTATATGTTTTGAAGTTATGTTGTCACCACTGATGACTTCTTGCATTGGTTTCAGTTACAGAATTAATATTTAGCTAAGATCTTGAAAATGAGGCGAAGATCTCAATGAACACTATTCTACCCAGCATTTTAAATTATGTGTTCGTTTTGAGAATCATTCATTTTCTTTATAAAGTAAAGCAAAGCAGATTCTTACTTTAACTTGATGTCCTTTTCTGTTCCGTTTAATAGTTCACCTCTGCTATATTTATTTTACTGGCCCAAATGAAAGATCTGAATATGGTATTGAAAGCAAGGAGGCAGGTGAGGGAATTGAAAGATTATTAGCATACAGCAAGTCACTGGAACTGAAGATACTTTGCAACAATTTCCTTGATTGTCCCTTTGGGAAACAATAATATCTGTTTACCTAGCATGTTCTTAGCTCAGACCTCTCAGGATTTAGAGGATATTGAAAACAGCAATGTGTGGAGGCCAGATATATGCTAGAAGGATAAGGATGCCTGCATTTTGCCGTGGGAAGTGGAATTATATCTCAATCCTGTGCACAACAAGCTATTTATCATGCTCAGAAAACAGCAGTAGGTAACAAACTTGAAACCTTTGCAGCTAGGAGACTGTTTATATATCTCCAAACCTTTTTTCTTGTGAAGAAAAGACTCTCACCTCCATGTCATGTTGCATTGCAGTTTACTGTGGAGTGCTGCAGTGATTTCTTATTTTAACTTGTTGCATTTTATCTGAGGATAACTGATGTATATTAATTTGATGTATCAAATGATACAATACAGGTCTGAACTCGTAAGTTTCCTTTAGTTGGTTTAAGGTGATTTCACATTTGCTATGAAATTGCTTGTCTTTTTAGGGAAAAAGCATCTAGCCTTATTTGGGATCCAGTGATTTCTTTTTTAAAGACTTCGAAATAGATCAGCTAAATGGAGTGTGAATGTGGGGCAGGGCTGAGGCTTCTGGCCAGTCAGATATGAGGAAGATATTGGACTCCATTCTAACTCTGAGTGAAGGGATTCTGATTTTTAATACCTGTGAAGAAACTCTGACATAAGGTATGTCTCTCAGACAAAGATGTTTAGAGGTAATGTTGCTATGGGGATATTTGGTCTCCTGAAGAGGATCTCAGGCTAGGCCTGCACCAGTTTAGTCTACTGTGACAGAATTCAGTGCAAACTTACGGAAATGGGCTAAAATCATATGGGAATGGGCTAAAATCATACGGGAATGGGCTAAAATCATACGTTCAGGGCTGCTAAAAAAGGCCAGATACTACAAGACCACTTAATGTTGCCAATGTTTAAAGGTTTAATCCTTGCTAATGATGTAGAAGATGGCATGAAATAAGTAAAAAAATTCACTTCTTGTACAAGCTGAAAATTGTTTCCATTATCCTATGTCTTTTGTGCTACAAAGGAACTGGCTTTGTGCATGTAAAGATTTTAGCTATTTTTAGTAGTAATACACATTCAGTAATAACATAATTAGTGCATGCTTTTATTAATAATTTTTGTGAAGGAGACTCTAGTTGTCAGTTATTAGGATTAAATTTTACTGTCTCCATCCCCAGAACTGGTTATAGCTGTGCTAATAGAGAAACATCTTCTAACAGTGTTTTAATGGAGGCCCTGGTAACTCTATTGGAAGTGAGTAAAAGAAAGAATGATGGGTCCATGTTTCTCCTAAAACTTCTCTTGGCCAACCCAAGAGACAGGAAGACTTATTACACAATACGAAATACAATTCTGGCAAGTAAAGAAAGTTCCTTTTGGTTTTGATTCATCCTTAGTTTGTTATTCTCTTCATCACTATTTTAATAACTGTTGTTTTTTTTTTAATAATAGGGATTTCATCAAAACTCCTAATTGTCTTTATTGAAGATGATTATTTTTACAGTGTTACCTAATGATGTTGTGAACAGTTTAAACTTCTGTGTCTGTATGTGGGTATGGTTTTATGGTCTTTTTGTGATTTTTTTTTCCTCTCTTTTTAAAAAAGATGTGCTTTGTACTGTAGTAACTTCATTCTTTCCATATAGCTTAACTTTTGACAACTGCAGAAATTACATTCCCAGGATGAAGGGAAGATGAAAGCTAGTTGGATTTTGACAAGAATGGACCAACCAATAGCAAAAATAATTTGCTTTCTTTTGACATAAATGTGTCAATTTTTGAAAAGTATTTGACTGCTGCCAAAGCTAGACTGGTATTAAAAGCTTTACATTAACCTGACTTTCAGAGAGAAGTGAAGTGAACTTTTATTCTAGGTTTGTCCAAACAGTACTTTCTTTCTAATTCTTATCTTAATGAAAGATTTTACACTATTTTTACAGTTGGTTGTAATTTTTCATTTAAAAACAGTTTTCTGTTCAACCTAAGATGTTTCCCTGTGTGAGTTAAATTTTTTTTAATCTTTCCTTTTCCATTCCTTCCTGGGGAATTTTTCACAAGCAGTAAAAAAGTTATTAAATGCACATTTTCATGTCAAAGTTTGATTAATTTGCTGTAATGAGAACAATTCCCTTTTAGCTCTGCTTCTGAAATCTAAGACTGAAAAACAGAGCCTTGTTAGCTCTTCCAAATTTGGTTCATAAATGCATTGGAAGATTAAGATCTGTGGTGTTTTTGCCATGTTTTCTGGTTCCACATAAACTGTTCGGAGAGAAAATGCTGCTGTGGATTCTCTACAGAAATATTTATACAGATGGATATTTCACTGTCTAAAATCCTTCCACTCCATATTTCTCTATATTTCTTCCTGCTGTTTTGAGCTGTAATTTCACATATAATTATAAAGAAATTATAAATTAGGCTCATCATGGGCCATATTATATTCTATTTGCTTGAACTAATGTAAATATCATGATTTTTAAATAGATAGAAAACTGCAAAATATTTTAAAATATATCTGCAATGTATGTTTTAACATAGTGTCAATTCTACAATAAATTCAGATGAATAAACCCCATTAACATTTCTAAGATTTATATTGTAATGCTGAAGCGTTCTGATTGCTTTAAGGAGATTTGAGTTTGGTCAAGTTCCAAAAAGATAGTTCTCCCACTTCTACCACTTTTCTTCTTCATAAGGTTGCATAGAATTAGATCAAGAAATACAGTAACCGGTTTTATCAGAGCAGAAAGAAATTTTGGATTTTAGTGAGCTGAATGTGTTACTTCATCTTTAAACTGAATAAGCTACAGAGAGAAGAAAACCGAGGAAAAAGCAGAGGTGGGCCAGTGGTAATTTCCTGTTTGTCAACACTCAGGTTTAAAATTTTTCTGAAACTACGGCCTTATCCTTGAGTGCTTTTACTGCTGTTGTGCTTTAAGCCCAGCTATTCACCAAGCCCCATGCAGCTTTTGCTCACTCCCCCATGAGGAGGATCGGGAAGAGGGTATGAAGGGTAAAAGCTGTAAAACTTGTGGGTTGAGATAAAGGCAGTTTAATAGAGAAAGCAAAGCCGCACACACAAAGCAAAACAAGGAATTCATTCACAGCTTCCTGTGAGTGGGCAGGCATTCAACCATCTCCAGGAGAGCATGGCCCCATCATGTGTAATAGTGACTTGGGAAGACAAACACCATCACTCCAAATGTCACTCCCCTTTGTTCCCTCATCCCCACTTTGTACACTGAGCATGATGCCATATGGTCTGGAATTTCCCTTTGGTCAGTTTGGGTCACCTGTCCTGGCTGTGTCTCCTCCCATGCACTCCCAACTTCCTTGACAGTGTGGCAGTACAAAAAACCAGAACAGGGCTTGGCTTTCTGTAAGCCCTGCTCAGAAATAACAAAAATGTCTCTACATTATTACTATTGTGTTCAGCACAAATCCAAGAAACACAGCCCCATATTAGCCAGCATAATATATGTTACCCATATTCTGGAATTGTGTTTTTATTTGATCACTTATGCTGGGCTCATGATGCAATAAGGGATGTACCTCCATTACCCTGAATATTTATGTTTCTTGAAAAATAAGGCTGTATATAGATAGTAGCAACAGAGAGATTATTGGAGACTGATTTAGAGTGAAGTGAGATGGATAATAGTGATATAATCTTCTATGGTAAATGAATGCAGATTTTTCTTATTGTTTTTTAAAGGAAAGTTTCTTCTCTGTTTTGTTTGTTTGTTTTGTTGTTGTTGTTATAGTGCTATTTTTCTGAAGTGTCCTACCATTTGCTGAAAGACAGCCAAGAATCCATGCAGTCATGACAGACCATCACCACCAGAAGTGCTGGCAATATCTATAAGCAGTGAGTGGAAATCTTGGAAATCTCTTGGCATGACTGCCCAGCACATTTGATTACCTTTTACTCTCCCACTCCACAATCAACTTCAGTTTTATTCTTTTTTGTTTCTTTTTCTTTATCAGTAGTAGTTAATACTGAAACTTCCCCTTTAATAAACACCCAAAAGCCTCTGGAGAAACTTGCAGTCTGCTGAAGTAGGACCACACGCCTGACATGTTGTAAGGCCAGGAGGCTGTAAAGGAGCTCTCCACAGGCAGGCATGGCTGGTGCACAGGCTGGTGTACCAGCTGTCCAGCTACAGTTCTAACTTCCAAATCTAAGGCACTGTGTCCTATTTGCAGCCCTTTTGTCATCACTTCATTCTCTTGGGAGAGATTTTCCAGCTTTCCTAAAATGGCATGATTAGTGGACCTTGACAGCTGCTCCTTTAACAACTGCTATGCATCTGACCACTGACCTGCTGGCTTCCTGTGCATCTGTTGTTGGTCAAAGAGATCAATCTGAGCATGTGGAGAACCTTACTGAATGTACTTTATCTGGCATTAATTAGCTCCTTCCAGTACAACTAATCAAATACACGCACATACGCTGGTATTCTGTTACTACTAATTTTAATTAACATTTTTATGAGTGACAGGCAAAGGAATTTCTGTTAATAATTAGTGGAAGAGCATTTCTTGTGAATGCTGCTATGTGTCTGGCAAAAGAAATGTCCCACAAAGAGAAAGGGACATTCATGAATAAAATCTAGCTAAACAGTGCATCAAGACACCAAATCAAGCTTTTTTCAAGTTTAATCTTTGATGAATTTACCTTGTAAACAGAAAAATATCCTTCTGATCATGGACTAAAAAACTATACACAATAGCAAAATATATTTATTGGATGAATACATAAGTGAAGCAAAACTCTTTTCATAAAATTGGATTTATGAGTCTTGATTCTTCCTGGGTAAGCAGAATAACATTTTGTCTGATTGCCCAATGATGCTGATGTTGGTCAGGCCACCTGAAATCACAGCGGCTAAGCTGAATGGATAATGGGTTGTGGAGTTCTGGTGGGCAAAACCCTTCTCCAAACTTCCCCTTTTCTCAGCTTTTAACTGCTGCCATCTGCTTTCTTTTGGCAAAAAAAAAAAAAAAAAAAAAAAAAAAAAGCTGGTACATTAGGATGTCTCACTATGTTTTATATTGAGGAGAACAGGAAAGTGTGATAAGAAGGAAATACTGTCCTTTAGATTTCCTAAATTGCCCTCAACAGTTTGCAACATTTTCTGTGACTGTCAATTGCAATGTGCAGTATCATATCAAAGGGCACATGGTGCCTTGAGTAATTTACTTATGTTTCTGTGCTGTGAAATCTATATTCAGAATATTGTCTTATCCCTAGGGAGAAAGGAGGAAAGGATGGGGGAAAAGCCCTGCAAGGAAATATTGTTACCTCTACTTGCAGTTCACTAGAGGTTTGTTTGGTTTGATTTTTCAATGAACTAATCTGCCCTTAATCCTAAGACTATAAAAATGGATTCCACAAGTCATAATTTGTATACATAACCTACTATCTATTTAAATCTCTTATTTAATCTTTTATCCAACTTCTTTTTTTCTTAGTTTTAAATCTCTCAATGGAAATTTAAGGATTTGAGCCTTAATGTAATAGTGCTCATATGCCTAGTTTGTTTCTTTCCATTTTTAAACAATCTTTAGGAGTTTCCTTTGTGTTTCTGACCGATTCTCATATGAAAAGATTAAATATTCAGAGAAAGATGTAGAATTACGGCCATATGTGGGTTTTTGTTTGTTTGTTTTTTTCCAGAGGATTGATTTTTATTGAGAAATAATCCTTCTGTTTTTCTTCCATACATATCAGAGCTTACCTCTAATCTTAGAATCCAAAGCCCTTAAAATTGCTTTAGATTTATTTTTTAATTTTCTTTTGCAGATTGGCATGGCTTTCTAACATCTGATTCAATATTACTTATATTGTAGTTTTAACCTTAAAAATCTGAGAAAAATGAGTTATGTTCAGAGTAAAATTTATTCCTAAAAAAAATTTATTGACAATTCTTTCATCCTCTGAATTGATTCCTTTGACCTTATTTGCAAATTTTGTTACTATTGCTGGGTAAGGTGGAAGGAAGGAGGAGCTGTATTAGGTGAAAAGATAGATAGCTGATATTTTTGTAATGTTTATTGCGTACTGTATTAATGTGGGAATGAGCCTAGTTAAAACCACAGTATTTCAATGGATACGAGTTAAGAAGGAATCTCTGAATGAAATCCAAGTTTGTGATCCTAAAATCTATAGCAGCAGATGTGGTCACAGGTCTCCTGTTGTCTTAGATGCAGCAAACTCATCTTACTCCCTTGCATTTTCCTTCCTTGTTCTGCCTTGGCCGAAGCAGAAACAATGATAACATCCTGAATGGCCCTAAGTTCAAACACAAGGAAGCCTATTAAGAAAAGTGCTGAAGAAAAGGAAGGTTTTAAATCTTTATTTCAGCTTGATCTTGGTAAACTTCGTAAAAAAATCTCAGAAGTTTCTTCACCTCTTCAAGAACCTTCTAAGTAATCTCAAACTTTTCTTGGTTTCTGGAATTGCTTTGCAAAAGTGACATTTCTTCTTGAAATCTAAGCTCCTGTATGTTTCTCCAGCATTATGAAAGAGGAAGATAGAACAGACAAGCAAACAAAATTATGAAAAACGTAGTGTTCCACTTTGTGTTCTGTTTCTTGAGTCAGTACACAAATTAGCTACTTCTTTTGCATGGCCATAAATCTAGGAAAAAAAAAGATTAAGTTATACAGTCATAGGATATTATACAGAATAATCTTTGAGTAACAAAGCTTTACAAAGAAGTCATTAAGTTTTTGGAGGATTGTCTCTTCCATTCTGTCTAAATTCTTGTTGCACTTATGTCAGTGTTTTAAAATCTTTTTTTTTAATAATGATGTAGACTTTAGGAGAGAAAATAAACTAAACAATAACATGATCAATATGCTGTGTGTCCTTAGTCAGAAGGAAGAGACAACCAACTTGTCTAGTTAAAGCCAGTGGCCAGTGTTAACCAACATCAATTTCTTACTTGTTTTTATTGGGGATTTCTCTGCTAATGGGGAGGGGGGGAGGAAAAGTTTTGAAAAGTCCTTTTCTGTGTCTTTGAAAAACGTATTTTTATAGATCTTGGCACTGGGGTCTTTTCCCATTAGATCAAATCAATTCTTGTATTTATTTTTTCAAAAAAATCTCTGTTAATTCTGATTTTCTTCACAGATAGTTTCTGATATGTAAACAGTCTCTGCAATTTCTTGCCAGGCTTTCCTTACCTATCTTCAATCATATGCTAGAGAGAGCTGAAAGTGCTTCCTTTGAAAACCTGGGATCTACAGGTGGTTTGGAGCTGATTAGGCGAATCTACTAGGCTGATAAATTCTCTTATGAAATTTGGCTTAGAGAAAAAAATACAAGTGCTGATGATGGGGAAGATATGTTACTGGCTTTGGCTGAAAACAAGTGACAGAAGCCTCTTGTGTAGTTTTCATGCTTTCTTAGCTGTTTGTTACCTGCATTCTGGCAAATAGCTTCCATCCTCTCTAGCTCTTCTTGCCAGCCCTTTTTCTGGCTCATGTTGTCAAAGCTGTGAGCTCAGACAGGGGCTGCTCTTTCTCCCCTCTAATTGTTCTGCTTTCAAACCACCTGTCTAATGACTTATTGTAGTGATTTTGCAGCATGAGGAAAATAAGTGTGAAGCTGTTAACTTGCTATCCCTGGATGCTGTCCAAAACTCAAAACAGGTCTAGCCCTTGCCCAATGGATTCTTCTCACCTTGTCACACATGCTTTTACTGTTGTGGTACTTAGATTAAACAGATGCTGTCTCTACATGGTTACAGCATGTGCAGCTTTCAAACTTGCTTACTGTCATTCAGATCACTAAATTAATATCTCATCTATTCAGCTTTTTAATGTTTGTCGTTCTGCAAAAGGCATTTTTCTCTAGCTAGTGATAATTTGATTAATGTGTTTAATGTGCTTGTGTATTTTCTCATGATTAGGGTTTAATCCCAAAGTAATAATAATGTCTCTGCTGATAAGCTGGATGAAATCCCCATACATATTCTACTCCATTAGCTTTCCTAATAATTTTAAAGCAATTGCTCTGAAGATTTCTGAGTGTGATTCCCATAAAATGCACCATTCCCTAATCTCGTTCTCCCTTTAAAAGCTGAGGATTTAAACTTTTTTTTGCACTCTTAGGCATCACTGACTTGTCCACTCTATCCAGTTTACACTGTGGGATGCTGTCTGGAAAGCTTCCAGTTTCCTTGGTCAACCACAGGGTATGTGCTTGCCAGAGCTGTGAGAATGAATGTGCTGCTGGTCCCCAGAGACACTGTAGCACCATCTGTGAAGAAGTGTTATGGAAGAGGCTAATTTAAGTTCTGTTTTGGTCGGATAGACAAGAAAAAGTACCTGTCAATATTTGTAAAGGTAGAGATCAAAGACATAGAGCAGACTTCTGGAAATTCTTTAGAAGCAAAGGCAAGAATTTGGATTAGTTTCATGTTAGAGAAAATGCACAAAGTTTCTGGAAATTTCATATAATGCAGCTTTACCTTTAACCAGCCTGTAAATACAGGAGATCAGAATCACAGAATCACTATGGTTGGAGCATAGCACTGAGAGCCAGTAGTTTCTTGAACACCTCCAGAGATTGTGTCGCCCCTACCTCCCTGGACAGCTATTCCAAAGTTTAGCAATCCTTTCCACCTTTATTTACATCTGCAGTCACCACTTTTAGATGTTTGCCTATCTGTCTATCTGGTAGTAAATGTGCCAAGACACTGATGTTTTTTATTAGCTCAGTTTTTCCAGAGCTCAAAAAAGAACTTCAGGACATTTCAGTGTTAAATATCAGGATTTTTGACTAGGCTTCAGAAATAAAGATTTATATAGATATTATCTAAATTACTTGGATGTCTTTATAAAATATACAGTTTAAATACATAGTACTGTGCATCACTGGGCTGCTAATATGCTTGTTTCTTTCAAAACTCAATTCCAATTAAGTTTTACCTACATGCAATTGTTCTGGCTGAATGTTCTTTTGAATCTAAATGGAATTTTTCTAAAAATGCTAGAGACTAAAATGTCAAATAAATGCAATGATATAAAAATATTAAAGTGAAAATGAAGTTACAGCTGAAAGTATGCCACCTGGCAATTCTGTTCAAAATTTGCTACACAGCTTTTCAGGTTTTCAGACCTTAAAGAACCAATAAGAACTTATGCCTAAGAGTCTCTTACATGTGAAAGTTTTTAGGACATTCCTTTATTTACTCTCTAAATCATGCCTGTTATCCTTCTGTAAACAGAGCCTTGTGGTAAGATGTTTGGCCTCTCTTTCTTGTTAGCACTCCATATCCTGAATTTTGTTTAATTTTGTGATAAAAGGTACTACTACTACTATTATTATTATTATTATTATTATTAATAATAATAATAAGTGATGATTTTCAGAACTCTGGAAAAAAGTGCTTAGTTTAGAAATGTCTTTAATGTCATAAAATGCTGTGAGATGCATGCATTGCATGTTCTCAAGAGCCTTTTGAAAATAGGGTTTAGCAAAAAATGTTGCTCCAATAGAGAATGCTCTGTGTGAGTTTCTTTTCACTATAAAGCTTACAAAAGTCTCATCAGGTACTGTAAGTTTAGTGTTGTTTTCTTTGTTTGCTTTTAGTGATTAATACCAAATATACCAAGCATTTCAGTGTGAAAACTTCCATGGTGTTTTTAGTGAAAAGAAGGTATTTTTCTCCCCAAAGCACTCAAGATTAATTAACTGATGTGTTGTTACATGGGTGATGGTTATCTGTAAGGTCTTCTTCCTCTTTTCATATTTTAACTAAATGCTGTGAGGGAGATATACAAGCTGAATTGTCTTATTAAAATATGAATTTTGCAGTTATGAAAAGCATAATAATTTTTAAACCTTGCATCATGAGTGTTAAATTACTTCAAAGGCTTGTATTCATGGGTAGAACATCATCCATCTGAAAGGAACAATTAATCTGAAGAGATTCACAATTATGGAGTACCAAGGTTTAATGAACTTTATCAGACATTTTCTCTAAATGCTTTTAAGGTGTTAAACAAGGTTCATCACACCAAAAACTTGATAGAATGAAAAAAATTTATAATTTGAGGTAGGTGCAAATTAACCATCAAAGTGATTGTTTTATTTATTAATGTATTGAGTAAACAAGGCATATTAAGATATTTCTTTATTCAAGAATCAAATTTGAATCTGTCCCTGGTACTCTCAGAAAAAGAAATAGATTTTTGCTACAGCCACACTTTTTCTTCATTTCACACTGCATTTTAAAACAGCACAGAATCCTCTGAGTTTCTTCTAAGACGTAATTGCACAGGAAAGGGAGATGATAAAAGTAGTGAAGGATAGTACAGCCCCCTATACAATATCTTGGGAATTTTCAGATAAGTTTCCCTAGCCAGAATTACTGGTTTCACTGAGCATTAGAGCATTTTAGATTTGAGTTTGTAGTGTATAAGATAGGAAATATGAGAGTTGATTTGATATCAATTATTCCTTTGCCTGATGTAGATATACACTCTTTGGATGAAAGAATGAAGCAATAGAAGCTTGTATTGAAGGCCATGAAATTTACTGAAAAGTTGTTATGCTGAGTAGAATGTTGCTTATGGCAGGTTTCTTCTGCCTGAAAGTTGATATTCCTCTGTTTGACCTATTTTCCTCAAATATTTTTTTTTAATTCTAAGTGCAAAAAAGCTAATTTCCAAGTCTATTTAAAACATTCTCTTCATATTGGCAGTAAACCAATGTTCAGCCAAAGTCTGGAATGCTTTCTCACAATGCACACTGGACTGCTTTTCTGTTTTACTTTGTTGATTTAATTTTTTTTTTTATGCTACAATAAAGATTTTGGTTTAGAAGCAGAAGAGGTAGCAAATATGTAAGATTCACTCCTTAACTCACACCTTGAGATTACTCAAATGATGAATAACCGCTTACCTTCTTGTCTTGCTATGAAGATCAAGGTCAAGATGTGCTGAAATTACACTTTCTAGGGAACTTGGAGAACTGGAAAGTCATGGGCAATTAATGACTTTGAGAAAATGAAAGAGCTGCAGATATTGCTGAAAATTCTTCCAACAGAAGGATACTTAGAGTGACATGTCATATATCATTTTTAGTAAAAGAACATTCTGTCCTGGCTGCCTGAGGAAGCCATGAGAAAATGCTGAAGAGAAACATGCTGATGAGACAGAAGTCAACCTCAAATCTATATTCTGCAGATCTGTTTCATTTTCAACCCCAAAACATTTGAGTGTCAAATAACAAACCTATCCCTAAATTCATTTCCAATGTTCCTATGGTTACACAAAGTTTGTTATGGCTTCTGCAGAGGAAAATTTCAAAGTAAAATTTTGACCACAGATTTGCTGTTCTGCAGAAGGTGAGTGCTAAATAACAAGAATGACAGATAAAGTAGCTTGCTCTATATGAAACTTGTACTATTCATAAAAAGCAACATTTTGGCAAGGTGATTGATTTTCCTGTGACATGGTTTTGGAGAAGGAGGCAGGGTCAGTATCATATTGTTACAATGTCTGCTTGAACATGATTTGCTATGATTTCTTTTGGCTGCTCACTCAGTAAAATGTTTGTCATAATCAAGAACAGGATATCTTCCAGCAACTATACACAATGCATAATCTTGCAACATATTAAAATAAGATTCTTTTCAAGTTACGTCTTTGAGATATGTATATAAATATATATATATATTATTAAAAGTCATTGGGATATCTTTAACTTGTGTAAAAGGCTTGCTTTTATTCTTGGAGACTCACTAGTAGATTAAAGGTGTTTTATTTTTTTTTCTTTCATTACTTTCTCCCATTTGCAATGGATAAAGGAAAAAAGTGAGGAATAGTGGAAAACCTTAAAAGGGGTCAGACAGGAGAAAGGAAAAATTTCATCCTTCAGACATTCACTTAACTGTTGACTAATCAAAAATATGCAAAGATTAATACTGTCAGTGCTTATTTCAGAAACATGTAGCATTTTGAAACAGGGTCTGTGCTGTGTCTCAGTGAAACCGCAAAGCTTTGTACTGATGGACAGCTCCAACCTCTATATTTACAGCTTCCTGAACTTTGGATCTATTTGTGGGTTTTAAGCTCAGCAAAGAATCATGTGGTGATGCTCGGTTTTGAGAAGCACTGCCATGCTTCAGAAATCTTGCATAGCTGGGGCTGGGTGTGAAATGAAAATGGAATTTTTACCACTCTTACCATGGAGTTTGCCACTAAGAAGTCTTTTTATTTATTTTATAGATTTTATAGATTTATTTATTTTGTAGACAACACTGACTCATATAGAATGACACTTATTACAAAACACTTTGGTTTTGAGAAATCCTTGGTTTAGAACAAATATTTGTTTTAAAAAAATTAAGGTTTCATATTTTTGCTTTGAAAATAGAAAATAGTTCTAGTAATTTCTTTATCATAAAAACTTATATAATTTGAAATTAAACATTAAAATAGTGAAAAAAGAATTATTGAATTTAATTGAAACTGAAATTTAGGTTTAAAAGTAAGTTTGGCCTTTTGCAGAATGAGTGTTTTTAGGGTCTAGACTTTTTCATTTTTCTGGAGAAGAGTTTCCTTCTCTAACCTCTCTGTGCCACCTTTTATACCGCTAATAATTTTTTATTATTTTTAAATTTCAAAGTATACTGGTTTCCAAGTTTGTTCTAGGAGTGTCTCACTGATCTGACACTTTTGTAATGATAAAGGCCTTAGAGGAACTCATGAGGGAGAAACCCACCCACAACACAATAGTCCCATTTCTGAGTCTCCAAGTTCACACTCTGCTAAATCGCATGGGATTTTCCTCATCTTTTGCATTTTTGTTAACTAGACCAGACAAAGTAAGAAAAGTAGGTAAATGGTAAAATTTTGTTGAGATGTTGGCTCTGCTAAAGACTTGAAAATCAGAAATTAGTGGAACTCAGAGAAAACTATCAATAACAGTACCTGCAACTGCTGTAGACAATGCCCTAATTCTACACTGTTAATGAACTCTGTTTTTCTTATTTTTCTCTGGCTTTATTTGTTTACATTTGCTGTTTGCATTCTCATTTCTTCTAAGAAAATGTTCTACTTCCATAAATTCCCTGGGAAAAAATCCTGAATAAGAAGAAATCAATGGCACAACTTTCACTCATGCCACACCTGAACTTGTCTAGGATTTCTTGAAATTTCCCAGCACTTTTTAGGTTCAGCCTATTTGTCTATCAGAATAATCTGTTTCTCATGCTGTCTATTTCAGCATGGTCATCTCATGCTTGGGCTCTGATTCCAGCCATGGGGTCATTTACTGTGCAATGAAAAACGTTCCATCTTAATAGTTTTTCAAAATACCTGTAGTTTTTTATTTTTCAGTCACTGAAATACTCTCTATAACTTTATGAAAAATCAAATGTATCTGAGTATTTTTTTAACATTACTCTGAAATTTTTACTGTTGATATCTTTTCCCATGTCTGACTCTGAGCACTCCAGGAAGTCTGTATGACAAATTGACTTTTTTTTCTCTCAACACCGCAATGTTGCAGTGCTTTATTTGCACCAAAGCTGAGGTACTGAGGACTGGGGTGAGTAGGGCTGTGCAGCTACTACACTTCAGTGCTTAAGTGTGCCTCTTGGCCTGAGGACATGAAACTTCTTTAGACCATCAGGCTATTTATATCAAACCGTCATGTGCATATATTACATGTGCACCCAGCCTTTACTAGACACTTTTAATTCAACTGCATCATACCATCATATAAAGTATGAAGAGATGTAGGTCATTCTATACCCTGAAGAGGAAGGAGAAAGACTGATGGTAGCAACAGCAGTGCCTGTCCTTCACATTTCTGTCACTCTGCAGAAGTGGACTGCTGACCACAGCAGCTGAGTCATGAGGACCCGCTGTCTGCAGAGCATTGCATTTTGTTACATCTTAGAGTGTCCCCATGCATGAGATGTCTAAGTGCTTATCAGAGCCAATGGTGGAGTCCATCAAGCCAAAGTTCCCTCCTTCTTCGTTCACTCAGAAGAGGTCTCATGAGGGGTGGCTGAAGGAGCTGGGGATTTTAGCCTGGAGAAAAGGAGGCTCAGGAAAGATCTTAGCATCCTCTGCAACCACATAAAAGGAGGCTGTAGCAAGGTGGGGCCTGGTCTCTTCTCCCAGGTAATAAGTGACAGGCCAGGAGCAGATAACTTGGACATTACGAAAAGCTCCTGAACTAAAAGATTGGCCAGGCATTGGAACAAGCTGCTCAGGGAAGTGGTAGAATCATCGTGCCTGGAAGTTGTTTAATAAACATGTGGATGTAGCATTTAGAGACATGGTTTAATGGTAAATACAGCAGTGTTAGATTATCAGGTATACTGAATGATCTTAGATTGTTTTCCAATCTAAACAATACTATGATTCTAAGAGGATCTCTGTTCCTTTCTCTTTCTAAAGCGGGCACAGGAGGTTTAACTGTAGCTTGGGATACTGGTAGGAAGAGAAAGGGGACATTGATGAAGGAGAAGGTTATTTCTATAAAATCTTTGGCTTCTAATCAACTTTAACTTTTATACCTAGGACTTTGTTTATGGATCCTGGCTATATTCAGGATCACAAAGCTGAAAGCAATGCTGTTTTTTTTAGCCTTAGGGGCTTTTCTGCCCTCATGCTACTTACAAGCCAGTCACGATTTGGCCCATAAATTGCTCAGTGCTTTGCACTTTCAGAGGAATGATTAAGAGCACTCTGTCTACGAATAGGCTATTTGTACTTCACAGCCATCAGCAAAACTCTGTTAATAGATGCTGTAGTGTTTGGCTTTGACTTGCCCTTTGCAAAGTTCACACAGTCTGCCATCTGAATCATAGACAGCAGATGCACTGAAGTCTGATCTCACTGCTATTTGCCAAAACTGAAAAGATATTAAAGACAAGGCAAAAACACAGACATATCTGACACTGCTGAGAATAGGCCATGTAGTTTAGATTTTCTTCTCAAATATTATCTTTTTGTACATGACATTTGAGGATTAGTTATTATATGACTGTGTTTTTAAGAAAAAAATTGATCAAACAATGGGTGCTCATGAGCCTCTTCTGTACCTTCTATCAAATGCTTTTTTGTAAAACTGATAAATATCAAATATTGATTTGTGTTGCTTTTTTTGGCACTCCTCTTGAATTTGTCAAGTTTAATGGATCTTCCCCATGATGCTTTATTTATCATGGAATCCATAGTAATTTTCAAGAGAAATGACAGCTCTTATGATTGAATGGGAACTTCAGCATTAGTCTGGATGAAATTTGCCTGCTATTGATTAAAGTCAGGTGTCTTTATAATTATGGAAGTGATCTATCATCCTTTTTTTTTCTTAAATAATCTGACAATAGTAATCTCACAGCATAGTCTGTTCATCCTGTATATTAGAAAGGTTTTATAGCTCAGCACTGGGAATTGAATTTATATAGCTTGATATTGGTGCATGTTGCCACTTACCTCTTTGATACTGGCACCTCTTGGCACAAGGTTAATAAATACTTTTAAGGAAATTACAGGAAAGGATATTGTAGTCTCATTCAATGGAAATCCTCCAGGAGCAAAAGACTGTATTTGCTGCTGCTTAGCAGCCAGATGACAGCCTTCATGGTCAGACTAAATAAGCAGGAGGAACTCCTTCACATACTGAGAAGTAAACCCCAGTCATTCTTAGCTTATAATTTCTGATATCAGGGGTGAAATATTTTTCTAAAGATTCACTTTTTAAAATGAAAGTCTTTTTCTCTGATAACTGTCCCATAAATGGTACACTTAACAAACTCCAATGCCAAGGCAAAAACTTTAAGCATACTTATCTAATTTAATCCTGAAATGATCCAAAACAGTATAATACTGATATTTTTGGGAAGACTTGCAAGAAGTGATCTATTTCTTGTAAGGAAATGTTATGTTTAAGAGTGCATACTGGCATGTAATTCCACCTCAGGCTGTGTGTGTGTGTGTGTGTGTGTCTGTGTGGCTTCATTCCTTCCTGCAGCTTTTGTTAATTGTTGGGAGTATTTAGTATAACCTATTGTGTTTGAATTTTGGAGGTCTATATTTGTAGAAATATTCTTTTTAGAGGGAGCACTATCACTATTATTTACTTTAAATAGATACCCAAATTACACAATGAAGTTATATAATGTCTAAGCAAATACTTATTTTGGATTTCTTATATACTTTAATACTCTGAAAGAGTCAACATTAATGCAACTCAGATAAACTCAGAAAAGCTTGCTTAGATACACATTACCCTAAAATTATAATTTTTTTTATTGTTCCATGGTTGAAAGTGCCCTTTTAAAACTGTCATGGAATAGTCATCTTGTGAACGTTCAGAACAATCATCTGATTCTTTGTGGCAGCTGGTGGAAAAGTAAAGCATTTTCTGTTAAAAGGTCTGTTTAGGGACTTGTCCTGACTTTACAATAACAGTGACAATTGAGCACTAGAAAAAGAAGGATTTTGATACAGATTGACTAGTTCAGTGCTTTCTTCTTACTAAGCAATGTGCTGACAGCTGAATGATTTATGATGTCTCATAAATAAGAGGAAGTATTGCTACTTTTTTTAAAAAAAATAGATTTTTTTAAAATAAATAAAACTTTGAGTGAGAAACAGATCCTGTCTAGAAAGATGAGGGAAGTACAATTCAGAAACTACTCAAGTTTCATTTACAGTCAAGCTTCCTTATTGGTCCTTGCATGCCTTTTGCACTGACACTCAAAGCCTGACTGGGTCTGGAGATGTTCAAATGTAGGCTCATTAACTTTGGCTAACATGCTGATAAAGCTGGGTTAAGATTTGAGCTGGTAACGAGGCTTGCATTGAAGTATTGATTGGTGCAGCAGTCAGAACAATGGCCTTCTGTTTCTCATGGAGGTACGAGGTCCATGGAGGAATGAGAATGATGCAGAAAATCCTCTAAGGGGAAAGAGAAGGGGAAAGAAAATGGGAATATGTAGAGAATAACAGTTGAAATCCATGGAAGAAATCTTAGCAGCTCATCCATGTATATGTCTTTCATAGCCTCTGAGGAAACCATTGCATCCTGTCTTCTTGCTAAACTTTTCCAATATTTTAAGTATTTTTCTGTAAGCTGAGACTATTTGCTAACAGTGTGTAATTTACTCTTTCACAGGCTTTACCTGGGCTGCTCTCTCAGCTTACTTGTATGTTTCAAATATGATACAAAATAAACACAGGTCTGATTTTCTTCTTTCCTGGGTGTTCAGAGAAGGAATGAAAATGAATTATATGTTTGGGGTGTTTTTGCCAGACTCATCATTCTTTATGCTATTTTTTTGGTATCTCAGAAACCCATATTTAATATGGTGCAGTGATCGTGAAGATTTCAGCCGAATTTTAAACCAGGGCTTATAGTTTCCTTTCCAGTGGACTTCTTAGAGTAAAAGATACAGCTTTTGCATGATAAACTGTGACTGTTTCACCTTGTTATTAGAAAGAAACACTCAAATGACTCTTAGGTTTTTTTTTCCTACTCGTTTTCTTTGCAGCTGAATATGACCTAAAAATAAAATTGGTCAATTGCAGTCTAAACATCAAAAACTTCTTTAAAAAAGTAATGATATTACTTCTTAAAAAAGTAATGATGTCATTACAATATTAACAGCACAGAAACAGTGTGAGGTGCACACATTTTCAGTGCCTTTTTGCATCACACCCAGAACCACTTCTAATAATCTAACAGTGCTGTGGGGACCATAAAGCCAGACTTGACTGACAAGATTCAAAAGTTAATAAAAAGAAATATTGGAAAAGAAGGAAGTTTTTAAAGGATGCCAAAAGATGCACATTTAGCTAAGAGATTCATCTTTTCTAAAGAGAGCAAAACATTCCTTTGACATTTTAATCTAATTAATATTTTAATAGAGATGTTTATCACTCTGAGATACCACTCTCAACTCCTAGTAAGTGTAAGCATGGCAGAGGAACAATTTTCCATTCCATTCTACTCCTTATTTGAGCAAGTGTGGTAAGGAACTGCTTAGGGACACAGACACTGGTGAATGGTTTCACTGTTAATCTCTTAGTAACATTTTGGAGCTAATTTGGATGGTATCATCATTTATTTTTAGAAATGTCTTTTATAGTAACACTTAAAAAAAGGAATTCAATGTTATTTTAATATTTCATATTTCAATTAATATTTACATTAATATTTCTTTGTTTATTTGAATTAATATTCTTCATCAGGAAATACAAAAAGTTAAACATATTTATATCCATTAGGGATGATTTAACTGAGCCGTTTATCTTTCAGCTATCTTCATTGACACTTTAGGAGAGGAAGGTGAATTTAAACAAAATCTTCAGTGCATCTGTCTCTAAATAATAGTTCTGGGATAATTTGGATTAATGGATTTAGAGCTGGATGTTGAAGACAGAATGGCACTTGATGAAGTTAGAGTCACAAAAGGTAGGTAAATACACTTGGGTATCTAAAATCTTTGGTATTTCAGGTACCTTGCCAAATATGTTCCAAGGAGCTAGTTATTTTACTACTATTTACTAGATTTGCTTTGTATACAAAGGTCTCCCTTGTTTTTTCCTGTTATTATAATGTAATTTACAAACTGGCCTATTCATGTTTAATATGCTATACTGTTGATGTATCATTGTAGCACATCCAAACTGCTCCACAACATACACAAACACGTGTTGGACCTGAAAAATGGGAATGTCTACAAATTTACTGTATCTTGGCAAATTTTGTATTGGAAACATGGTGAAAAAGATGACTCATATTTTCTCAAATTTCATGGAACAATGCCATTTTTTTGCCATTTGATGGTGTTGTGAGTAAAAGAGAGAAATTTAGCTGTGAATCTGTGGCTAAGGAATGAATAGCTTTCAGAAAAAGAACAGAAAATGTGTTCCTGCTGTTTCATTCTCAAATGCCAGGCAATTCATGAGGAGGAGACGACCACGGGGAAGAACACAATCAAATTGCATTGCTGTACTGCAAAGCTCATTGTAGATTTTGTAATTTGTAAGGCTTTTAACTAGCAACAAAGGCTTTGAAGTTTTTTTTTCTTAGAGAAGTGTGATGTCTGATTGAACGTTTATTAATGTGTTTTGGTAGGTAGCCATTTTACTAATGAGTATGCACTCCCATTAAACTCTGACATACCCAGCAGCAAAGCACAACACTTTTGAACATCTCTGGAGGATGCCACATGAAAAGTTTGATGTATAAATATTTTCATAATTAGCAAACTCTGAAAAATGTAAACAATACCCTTCTGCTGATTTATAGCCTGCCATTCAAAATATGGTTTAAGAATAGCGTGGTCTATGTGTGAACAGCCAAATGCACAGAAACCTTTGTGGGTAAATGAGGAATGATGACTGCTTTCATCACAGAGCTGCCAGTTCCATTCACAGGGATGGAAACCTTAGAAGGGTAGAGACACAAAGAGTCACAAAGAGTCACTGAGCCCAACAGGGTCATCACCTAAGTTGCTTTAGTACCCTGATCTAGAGTGTTGAAGCAGCAGTTCAGAGACAACGGAAGATTTGTTTATTGAAGTATTGTAGGCACTAATGTATATATTACAGGTTTCTTGTACTTGCTGTCAAGCCTCAAAAAAAGTTTGAAGAGATCTTATGGGAAGTAGGAGAAGAAGGTTCATGGAGATTAACATGAAGGTTGCTTGTGATTCACTCATCTTGCTTTTTTGTCCCCAGCTGTGGGGCATTCCTAGGTAAGGCAGACAAAAACTAAACACAGGGTGGAGCAAGGTGGAGTCACTTTTATTTTGAATTCCCTTAGGTGGCTTAATTCACAGTCCAAAGTTCCAGAAAGGAGGCAGATCCAAGCAAGGGTAGGTTTTAGTGGTTGCAGCTTCTTTATATGGTTTTGTCATAATGGGCAAAAAGTCCTTTGTAACAATGTTTAAGCCATTAATCCATATTTCAGTCTCTCACAGTATGTTGTTAAAGTTGTTCTAATGTGTTATTGAATATGGGGAACAGGGAGGAGCAGCCATTAGCCCATGGGCTATTTCTAGCCCAAAATGTTTGACTCAGTTTCTTTCTGCTGCTTTTCTGTGTTGCTCCAGATAAGTCTCAGGAGCAAGTTACTGATGTAGCTTCTGACATTCCTGGTGTACACATGGTTCCTCTTGGTGCTATGATGTATGTATGCATTTACTGTATTGAGGCTTTTCCTATGTCAGCTGAGCCCTCAGGCAAGACAACAACTGAGACATGGCTGTTGCCTCTCCTGCCAGCAGAGAAGATCTATTCTTTGTGACCAAAATATTCACGTGCAGCTGTCGTGCAATAGGATCTGCACTCAGATGGAGGGCACTTTGATCATGGTAACAAACACTGCAGTAAACTAGAGACTGTCCTAGTTAGACTTGATGCATAGGTATGGCTTCAGACCAAAGCTGCTTCAGCAGCTTTTTCATGTTCTTTTCTCTTTCTCAACCACCTGCCTACACTGACATCTGCACCTTAGCATCTTATTTCATGCTGCTTCCCTGCTGCTCACCCAGTGGGAGTCTTTATACTCCTAGGATTATGCAGACTTCTACTTAATCAACTATTGTTTTATATCATGTATGCAATTGAAATTATCCTTTTGGGTTGAAATTATTATTTGAGTTATGTGTGAGCTTTAAGGAAGACACCTGTAAAACTGGTAATTTGTAGAGGATTTGTTTAATCATAATTTAGAGGACTTTCATGTCCGCACTGAAACTAGTTTAGACTCCTTTTATAGTGAATAGAGACAAAAGAGCATTTCAAAATTTATTTTTTATTTTAGATGAACATTTTTAGACAGTGTTCTATTTCTTTTCTCTTTGTAGGTATTGGGTAGTGAAGGACAAAAATGTGTCCAATGTATTCCATTATATATGTCATTCTGGTGCCTAGCTGATCTTTGTTCTCTTACATTTTATGTTTAGGAGAATCAAGTCACACTGAAGAAAATCCTACCTTTGAATTCTCTCGTGTACATTTGCATTCCCCAATCAAATTGTTAATTAAGTATTCTATGTTACACATGTTTATCAGCTGTGCTGCTGCATACTTTTATGTAAATAGCAGTAGCTATCCATCTTGGTTTGCTTTATCTGATGTGTTTTCATACTCTATTTGTATTTTATTAAAAATACTTAATCAAAGCTGTTTAAATTACTCATTGGGCATGAATAAATCATTAATGTGGTTTTACAGTCTTTAATTGCAAGTCCCATAATTATAGCTACAGAAAGAACTGTTTAATTAAGAAATGTAAAGTTAAGTGCCATGTCACCGATTTCACATTCTCCTTCTTCCCCCTGTTATTTCAATCAAAGTTTTCTTTCTGGCATTATTTATCCCTAAACCTGGAGTAATGAGCTAAATCAATGCAGTTCCTTATGGAATAGAGTGGTATCAACATGAGTAAAAATGAAAAAGTCTGTCTAACTAAACTGCAAGTTTTTCCACTTGTTATATTTAATAGCTCATCAAGACTTCAATCTGCTTTTCAAACTTACTCAAATACACGATGTCACTGGTTAAGCATAAGAAGAACAAGAAGTTCCTCTATTTGTCATATGTCTGATTCTCAGAAATTTAAAGAGCTATCCAAAGCACAGAAGCTAATGACATTGTTAGACTTCAGGAAAAGAGGGAAAAGAGCCTGACAGGTCACAGCAAGCCTGAGTGGCACTGTAGAGCCACACTGACAGGTAGGCTTTTGTTTCAGAAGGTGGAGGAGGTACAGAATGTGACTATTTTAGGTTATATTCTCAATCCAGAGGGAGAATGTAGGGAGAAGTTAAAGTGACCTATTAAGGTGTTGGAAGGGTTTCTGAAATGACAGTTTTCACAATCCCACAGAAAGGAATAGAGTGGCAGAGTAAAGTTAATAAACTTAGGAAAATCAGTCTTTTGGAAATGACAGGCAGGGTCTCTTGGGAAAAACGGCTAAGTAATAAACCTCTCTCTCCATACCTTCTCTAAATATGTTATGAGAAAATGGAATATGTTAAAAAAGCAGTGGCAATCTATACTAGTGCAGAAGTAGGGATATGAAAGCATATGGAGAGGTGGGGGGGTTTTATTATTTTTAGGTTTGTTTTGTTCTCTTTTATTTTGTGGCTTTTCTGGTTGGTAGTTTGGCTTTGGTTTGGATTAAATATTTTCAGTATTTCCGCAGTACTTCCCATGGTCCTCATTTCTTGATTATACTTTCAGTACGTTTTGTGTACTCTTTTTGAGTTTCTGGCCATTTACCCTTCTTCCATTGCTTCTCAAATTTAATCAATAATGACGGAGAAGGTATTTTCTTTACTTTTTGTGTGTTCATAAAATATTTTTTCTGCATATGGATTGTATCTGAGAAGAAGAAGAAAGGTTAAAGACAATAATAAAGGGATAGTATAAGTGAATGCATAATACAGAGAACCAAACTAACATGTGAACTGTCTAATTGGCAAAAAAGATGAAAAGATTAATGGAAAAATTGGAGAAATAAAGGAAAGCATCCATCACTCTTCAAACAAATGATAGCATTAAAGCATTTGTTTTGGAGGATAAAGATACTTTTTAATTATATGTCTAATGCATTATTTTTTAATATGGGCAGAGAAAGAACAGTATTAAGATACTTTCATTAACTTGGTGGCTTTTAATTGGGAAACTAATGTATTTTTATCTTCAAGGGCTTAAAAAAAGGAAGAGGTGCTTTTTGAATCATTAATTACTTTTGAGAAATGATGAAGGACAGGTTAGATCTTAGGGGACTAAAGAACAAACTGTATGTAGAAAATGTAGTTTAGGATGAAGAAAAAATGAGCAAAATGTGCAGTGCTAGGGAAGAAAAAACATGCTCTAAATGAATTATGAAACAATTTATAGGACCTAGAGGATAATGAAATAAGAAGAAAACAACCAGATGAATTTGACAAGAGCCAAATGTGTAAAAAAAATCTATTTACTTTCTTCAGTGGAAAATGCTGATCTAATGGATTAAAAAAGAGAGCCTGTAAGAATTTACCCTGTAAGAATTCTGATATTGCCTTATGTGATGTGAGCAAAATGCCCAGTGTCATTGCCCAGGTGAAACTGCTGATCAGTGCATGTGCAACCAGCTGATGCCCTGTCCCCCACCCCACACCCTGTGGTTTTCTCTCAAATTGTAAGGACCTTCTTTGGTACAGCTCTATCTAATATTTTCAGATTCAGGTTTGTTGTTAGAATATAGTTAGAACATCTCTGCATTTGACTGTGTTGGGTATTGCAGGAAAACACCATCATAAACTTTGAGAAACGATGAACCAGCGAATCACCGGTAGTGCAGTGGAGAATTGCAGCTTGCAGCAGATGGTCAGCCACATGTCTAGAACGAGGAAAAGGTCACATAAACTTTTTTTCCTTTTCTTGTAGGAGTAAAATTACAGGTCTTAAATTTAAATGAAGTAGCAGGAGTTTTGCTTGTAACACATGGGAGTTAATTATTATTCTCTGATGTGAACAAAACTCTCAACTGAAACAGTATGTGAAGCTCTAAGTATCATCCTTGAAGGAATATATAGCTAAAGTGAAGGATATCCAGAAGAAAAGAAATCAAACAGGTTTGGAAAACAATGAAAATCACGAAAGAATTCCACTCTGGTAAGTTTAAAAAGAGATGATCTCTTCTGCAAGATATGCAAATCCCTAATAAAAAGATGAAAATTGCTTCCCCACACCCCAGTAGTACTAGGAGAAAATAGGAATAATTGGTAGATGTCGTTAACAAATGAGGAAACCACTTTTAAATGGTGAGGCTCATAAACCACTAGAATAGCCTACGAAGGAAGAGTGTGGAACCTCCTTCAGTTCATGCTCTATAGAATAAAAAACTTAGATATTGGTCAGAGATGATCTACATGAGTTTGCTTTCCTACTGAATGTCAGACTTGTGGATCTTGAGGCCTCTTCCAGCCCCGCCTAAATTTTGCCTTATTCAGAGGTTGTTTCTTCCCTTTCAGAATAAGTTCCCCTGTTAAACTACTGACAGAACTTTTGTAAGGAGAACAGTATGTTCAATAATTCAGAACACACAATGACTTGTGTGGGATGACTGCAGGTACATTGTCATTGTAGTCAGTATTAATGCAGAGAAATAACTCGTGTTATCAAAGATTCCATGGTGTAAGATAACCAACTATGTAATTTAACCTAAATATTAAAGGGAGATAAATATCAACAGAATATGCAGTAGGAAATAGATTTGAATTTGACCTTTTCTCTCCATTATTATTGCCATATAAAGTATGCATGAAAATTTGGTAAAATTATGTCATGTATTTTGTGATCTACCGATAATACAGTATTTCCTGATTTTAGTGCAGAAAGAAACAGACCTTAAGCTTATTAAATGGTGTCACTGCTATGTTTTTCATAATTTGATTTGAGTTTAAATTTCTGCTGTAGCAGTCTTTAATGAAAATTAATATTTCAGGGATATATTAATCTATTGTACCAGCCAGCTAGAAATAAATCCTAAAATATTGAGCTACACACAATCACCTCCCCCCCCCTCACCCCACTTTGATATTCCAACTGATTTGGAGTGTACCGAATCAGACCAAAACAAAAGAACCTCTTTGTGAAGATTCTGGTAGTTCTGAGAGCTAATGGTTTTTAAATAAGCTAGGGAAATACCAGAGAATTACAGAGGATAAAAAAAAATACCCTTAAGTACATATTAAAGTTTCAAATACGTCTACAGTTCCTGAAACAAATTGAAGAGCTGCCTTTTCTGTCAATCTAGTGGATTTATATAGGAGATAATGTTTTAGACAACTATTGCAAATGCTAGTATTAAATGTTTCTTTTAGAGGAAGAAACTTAGAGGTATTGAGCTGTTTTCATATTAATGATACAGGCTATGGCTGCTTGCATATTTGCATTTTATATTACTTTACCATTTGGACTTTAAATATTTTCTCTGTTTCTGCAGAGACAGAGAATAAGAAAAATTGCTTTGAAGGTGATTTCTTGTTAACCAATATTTTTCAAAATGCTCTTTCCAGATGAATTCATACCATTTCAGCCTTAGGCTGCCAAATCCACCTGGAGATATCCACATTTTAGGATCAGTTGCAAGGTATAAATCAATGAGAACTCAGTCAAGTTCATATATCTTCTACTTCTCTTTGACTCATCAGCTTCAGGAGAAAAAAAGGAAAAACAGTCTCTCCTCTGAATTTTTCAGGAGCAGTGTTCTCTCCAAATTGTCCCAAAAGCCTAAGATTTGGGCCATTAGTCAACATTTCAACTTTAACTTTTCTCTTGGGAACACTTTATTGCAAATGAGATTAAGGATATTTTCCTCTTTAAAACTGTATACCTAGTGAGCCAGGGCATATATTTCAGTTTCAGCATAGCCTAAAGCACCCATGTGTGCAGTCCCACAGCTGCAACTTGCTCACTAGCAACTGAGGTAAGGAGCTTAATAATGGAACTACACTCCTGTGTTACACAGCTGATGGAAGCCCTTTTCCAATTGTGTTGTAAATGTTTTCTTCAGAAGCATCAGGATCTGTGTTATTAAAATGAGGGAGAACCCACTGGGATGAAAACTTACTTGTACTAAATGTTGTGGGGGATTGGCTTCCATCCAGCAACTTTCCTTTTTGCTCCACAGCAGTTTGTCACCCAGTGCCTCAATGGACTGCCATGATCCTGTCCCAAGTGTGTAGAGTAGGAGGCTTCTTACCCTTAAACAATCCACATGCAAGGAAACTTTCTCTATGGAGCTCTCAGGTTGGTAGTGCCATGCACAGGAACTGAGGATGGAGGTGGTGGGGAGGAATGATTTGTTTTTTAATGTTTATTTGGTGGTTCTATTTGCAAAAACTTCAGAAAAAGCAAACTGGTTTTAACCTGGAGAGGTGCAAGAGTCACCATTTTCTCCCTGGTAATAGGAAAGTAATTAGTTACTGTGCATAAGTGTTTGACTACTAGTTTGTTTCATCTCTTTAGTGTGGTTTTTTTTTTTTTTGGTGGTTTTTTGGTTTTTGGTTTTGTTTTTGGTTTTTTTTTTTTTGTTTGGTTTGGTTTGGTTTTTTTTGTTGTGTTTTTTGGTTTTTTGTGTTTTTTTTTTTTTTGTCTCATAGGAGTAGTTTAGGAAGCTGAATTCTACTTTCCCTGATCTAATTATAAGATTTCAGTACTTTAAAATTTTCCTCCACTTTACATAAATCTGTTAATGGTGTCTGTATGTCCTTTTCAGACTTCATTTCTCTGTAGCCACATCTTTAGAGGATTGATAAATACTGAAGTCTTTAAGACCTTCTTAATCCGTAATTGTTCTGCATATTTCCCTACAATGCTATCTTTATAATTTTCTTTTATTTGTCATTGATTTCAAGCTTCTGATGTTAATTTTGGGTCTTGGTTCTAACTGCCAAAGCAGCTAGTGTGCTGGCCAAAGATATGAGAGAAATAATTTTGATTCTGAAGGTGCCTAATAACTGGTCTTTTGGGGGATATATGTTTAAAGGAGTTTCTCAGGAGGCTACTCCAATACCCAGGCATTCTCACAGCATTTTGTGATGCAAGTTTTCTTTAGTCCCATCAAAATCTTGCCCTGTAATGGAAGAGTTTACTTAAATGCAGGTTCAGAAATACACCCACTCACACCTGCCCTGCTCACCAAATTCTGTTATTTGCAACCCATTTTCTGGGAAGTTTACTGAGAAGTGAACAATTACAACTGGAGTTGCAATGGTATCTGTGAAACAGACCCAGTCAGTACCCTGCAACAAGGCATCCATTCAGCACCAGTGCATCACATAAAAGGTTTTGCCTAAACTGAAAAGCAGAGGAGTTAATTACTGGATAGGTTTGTCATTAGATAGAGGTTTGCCATTAGTTTAGAGCACTTACTGTAAATTTGTTAAAAGTATTGCATTCAGACCTTCACTGGAGTTTGAACCTGTCTTTCAGCCTGATATGAATTTTTGAAATCAGCCACAGGGGTTGATTAAGGAAAAAAAAAATATCCTGCAAAATATTTGCACAGAGGAATGATATCTACCATGTAAACAACCATTTGGAAAAAATTTTCATTGCAGTGTAAGAGCTGTGCCAGAAGTTATTGGCCAGCCATCTTTGCTTTTCTGACACTGTAGTGTATTAGTGTAAATGGTTGACTGAGTTGCTTTGGTTGACTTTTACAGAGACTGTAAATGCTTTGAAGAAGTCTTTCCTCTAAGTATTTATATTTGAGACTGTTTCCACCATATTCGGAGTTGGACTTATTTCTCATTGTGCTGTTCCAGTTAATGTTACAACCTCTTGTAGACAAAGTTTTGCTTAGTTTTCCTTCAGATTTCCTATTGTATCTTTTGTATTTGCTTCAAGGGGACTAAGATTTGGAAAGTGCCAGTGCCTGTGGAAGTGTATTGGTTTAAGTTGCTGCCTCTGGATTTGTGTCTGATAGATTGCTTCCCTTAAAATTTATCTTTTTCATGTGTTTAAGACAGTGAATACATTGGGCCAGGCAGCCTCTATGGAGATAACTCCCCTCCTTTTGTGTGGAGTAGGCTGGAGAAGGAGGAAGAGAGAAGAAACCTTTGGTTAGTGTGTTTGGCAGCCCTGGGCTGGTTTCTGGATGTGAATTGTGGATGTTGTGTCTTCATTGTGTTCAATGCCTGAGAACCTTTAAGCACCACTGCTGACAAACTCTTTTTTCTCTTTGTGTCTCCTGCCATCTTCTCCAATGGCTATGGCATATCCTTCCTTTTAGAGTGCCCTTTGTTTTCCCCCTCTGGCTGTTATTGAGAAATCATGTGTAGATAGATGTTCTGGGATCTTCATGATGGGCTGTGTCATCCAAACTTGTCATCCTTTTATCCCTTTCTCTTCTTACTCCTTCTGGGTCCTCCACACACATGCACTCTCCCTTCCTAGCAATTTTAACATTTCTATTACAAATACCTGTGCAGAGAGAGAAGAAATTGTTGATTGCCACATTTGTGGTCCATGCACCATGCAGAGAAGGATTGGTAGGAGTAGAGCAAAAGTAGAATGGAACTTGCTAGGATAGATTAAGAATTTCTCTGAAATTCTTAATTAAAGAATCATAAAAGGAGCTGCAGACAGTCCTTTAGCTATTGGATGCACGAGGCCCTTAGAGACAGCTTTCTTTGCTGTGCTTTTAGCAGTGCTCTTCCATCATCAGAGAGCGTGTGGAGAGTGATACATGCAAGTAACACTCCGTGGGAGCAAAGAACTGCCAAGAGCTGGTGCAAACACAGGAAGCAGCTGCCAACAGCCTTCTCTCTGTCTGTGAGGATCACCATAAGGTACCAGGGAATAGGAACCTTTTGTCTTCTTAGCCTACAAATACTTCAAATTATGGAAGGCAGCAGGTCTAGTGTTAGGACTTCCTCTCTTCCTCTCGCCTTAAGACTCACTTTCCAGGAAAGCAGAAACTGAGTTTCATAAATGCAAAACGAGAATAAAAAAGGTTGCTGTCAACTCATATGTGTTGCAGTGGTTAAAGGCACTATAGATCTCAAGTGCTGACTTCCTCTTGACAAATTGGTGCTTTTGTCAGTTGTGGTCCTGTACGCATCCTTTTCCTCAAAAAGGCCAGAGTGTAGAGAAGATTAAAATTAGTAATAAGAAAATAAATTAAACAATTTTAAAAATGCTGAAAGAAGAAAAAATAAGTAAGATGTCAATAGAACAGAGATACCACAACTAGATAAGGGAGACTGTGGGTAAGTCATAAAAGAGAAGAAAAATGTAATGGTGAAGTCACAAAAGATAGGAAGACTGATATTACAAGAAAAAAGGTAAAACCAAATGGGTGTGTAGCAAGTAATCGATGAAATCATTATAAAGTATAATGCAAAGATATTTGTGACAATGAGGAGTAACAGACTATAACAGCTCTAACTACACAGTGCAACAGAGATACTTGCCAGGCTCTGAAAGCATTACAGCTTCATCAGCGTGTGCCTGGGTTAATTAACACGAGTGTGGAGTGGTGCCGAGGCAGCTGCAGGAATCCCAGCCCTGGGGCCAGCAAACTGGCAGATGGAGCATCTGCAAGGTGCTTTGAGCTGCACCTCAGAGCAGAGGCCAAGGTTGCCTGAGCCAACCACATACCAATATAAACATGAAGACTTGGAAACAGCCTTCCTGAAGAGTTTTAGATGATAAAGAGGAAGAAAGAATGAAGAGGAAGAAAAGGAAAAGGGAGAAAGAGAATAGACAGCTAGGGGGGTTAGGTCCCAAGAATAAGAAAAAATAAAAGAACATAGTGCCTCCCACATACTAACCCCATCAGCTCACATCTTCCTGTCATTTTTTCCAGTTTACACTAAATGTTTGAAACTGCATACTTGTGAAGCCCTTTGGAGTAAAAAGTAGTGCAAAGGAGATGAGAATTTTTTTGCCTGGAACAGCTTACAGTGGCACTGTTCTTTCTTCTGTGTGATATAAACAACTGTTGCTGTTTTCAAGCTGTGTATCATTCTCATCGCTGTTAGAAAGAACTATAAGGTTTGTTTTTTTTTATATTTTTAAAATCCTGGTAGTATTGAAAGCTACTAGGGACCACTTATCCTGTCTTTTAGAGAGTGGAACTAAGACAAAGGGAAATAGATTGTTCGCTCAAGTGCAGAGGAGATGCGTTCCATATAAAATATTTCATTCCAAACCTCCATGGTCTTTGCTGTCTCCTCAGCAGAGATCCACATCAGCAGTCCTCCCACTAATTTTCCAACACAGGAATAAATAAATCATAGATAATTCCTGTTCTTGTGGCAAAAACTCAATATCCTGCCTAGCACAGGAATTCTGTGGCTTTCTCCTGCATTTGGATGAGTGCTGCAGAGGAATGAAGTATAGTCCAAGAAAAATGCCACAGTGAATGGAAATTTATGTGGCAGAATGAACTAAGTTAGCAAGGTAGTTCTGGTGCTGAATTAAATATTGAAGTGAGGGAAATTGCTGCATACAGGTTGGACTGTCATGCATTTTAATGTTGAATTCAGATAGCCTCCTTTTTAAAGTTTCTTCAGTTAATCTTGGAGAAATAAAAGAAAAAAATCAAATGCTGTCCTGCTACAGAAATTTAGATAATTGCTTGATTCAGAGTTTCTTTCAATTCTGTTGTGAAGAACTGGTCTTCTGAGCTGCAATTAATTTTTTTTTTTCCCCGAAGCCTCAGTCTAGGTGAACTGATAAAAGCTGAGACATCTTTTTTTATTATTACTTTTTTTTTTTTTATTTTTCACTTTTAATTCATAGTTAGCTTGTTTTTCCCCATGATAGGTGTTAACAGGAGTTCTTGTAAATCACTCCAAGTGCTTTTTAAAAAAGGAATAAAGAGTTCCAGGATTTTATGGGAAATATGAGTATTGTAGTTATAATAATTAAGCAGGTGATTGAAAAGTACTGAAAAATAAAAACCATATTATCTGTAAATGTGGAGAAAATTAAGTAGAATTCTCATGAAGAAATGGAAAAAAATCCCTGTATTTCAAGATGAATATTTACTGGAAAATACAAATGATGATACGCATGTATGAGGCATTTGAAAGAATGCAGCTTTGGTTGTAGTACCAAACAGATAAAATTTGAGGAATAATTAATGACATCTGTAAATTTGTGCTGGTTTATAATCCACCTCCTGTATAATAAATGAGATGGGGATGCAGAGGAAATTATATGTGATTTCATATCTGAAGATTGCTTGTCACTGTGTCTATGCAGGCGGTAAAATATGTAGTCAAGTATGAGGAATTCTGAAGAAAAAGAAGAAATGTTTTAAGTTCAATTATGCAATATTTATCTGAAGTCGTAAGAGCCTATCATGAGATCAAAGCTAGAGTTTTGAATCTATTCTTTTTCTGGTTGTGAACTTTGTGAGTACAACAACAAACAATTACAGCCAAGAAAACTAAAACAGAAGGCTTTTTCAGTAGGAGCTTTACTATATTTCCTTTATCACTGTTCTTATCATTAATCTGTTTCTGACTTACAGTTCTGTCCCATTGTTTCACTTTAGAGACTGGTGCCTTCTCTATAAACTGCTTGTGGAAAACAAATATCTACTGAGATGCTGTTGCAATGTATTTTATTGGATAGGGTTAGAAGTATTTCAGTTAGCTACTCCACTGATTTTTTTTCGCTTAAGCTTTTATAATATCTATAATATTATCTATAATATTAATGATATTTTTCATTTTATCATATCATATAGAGAAAAAAATTAGGACAAAAACTAATTGAATCAGTCATGCTCATGCTTTTTGTTCCTGATCCCTTTATTCTCAATATTTAAGTAGTATAGTCAGCAATTTGACAAACATTTTGTAGTCTAAATTATGTCTTGAATGGAATCCTTGTAACATTTTGCATGAACACAGATGACATTTATATTTAAGTATTTTTATCATGTAAGCATACAGTCTAGTTTTGTTCACAACCATATCCTTAAGTAAAACCACTGCTGATTATCCCAGCTTCAAAAATATGGTGAAGTGAATCCCCACACATGTATCTGAAAAATCAAATTTAGCTTTCCTCTTTCAACCTTGAGAAATCACATGATGTAGAAAATCTGTGACAAAGCAAATGAAGGCAGAGTTTGACCCACAGAGAGTTGGACAGGAAGAAAAGAAGCAAGACTTCATGCAAGAATGGTGAATACTCAACTTGAAAGAGTTTCTAATGCTCATAAGTTTGCAACACCCATCAGGTATTGCAC
>JANRMJ010000001.1:92276314-92286821 GCA_025584955.1 Alethe diademata
TAACATTTTGCATGAACACAGATGACATTTATATTTAAGTATTTTTATCATGTAAACATACAGTCTAGTTTCATTCACAACCATATCCTTAAGTAAAACCACTGCTGATTATCCCAACTTTAAAAATATGGTGAAGTGAATCCCCACATATGTATATGAAAAATCAAATTTAGCTTTCCTCTTTCAACCTTGAGAAATCACATACAGCATATTTAGAGATGTAGAAAATCTGTGACAAAGCAAATGAAGGCAGAGTGTGACCCACAGAGAGTTGGACAGGAAGAAAAGAAGCAAGACTTCAATCCATGCAAGAATGATGAATACTAAACTTGAAAGAGTTTCTAATGCTCATAAGTTTGCAACACCCATCAGGTATTGCACAGGGAGTTTTCAGCTACAGAGGGCAATGTACGTCTTTTTGTTAGTGAAGAACAATTGAAACAAAGGACTTCCACCTAAACCAGGTAGCATTTAAGGACTTGAGCCTTAAGCTGTGCTCTGAAAGGCCCCTACTGAGAGGGTGTGTCAAACTCATGGCATTTCTCCTGAGAGGTCCCTCACTCTGATTCTGCTTTACACAGGCAGAAACATTCTGGCTTGAGGATCATGTAGGTTATACCTGTCAAAATTGCTTAAGAGGTCTGGCCTGGGTATAAGACCAGGAGATGATATAGCGCACACAAAAAAATTAAATTACAATAAAAATAAAAAAAGAAAAACACACCTAAATTTTCCAGATTGCTATTTAATCTAGTCTGGTTGACAGGAAAAGTATTATTCATCCATAAGGGTTTGATTAAGTGGAAGATTAATTTTCAAGCAGGACATTGAGAAACCTATTAACTTTCCAATTTTTGCAAAGGAACTTTCCTCCTGTGATTTGTTGTGTGTCTATATCTTACTGAGAAGAGAAATCCTCATTTATTACTGTTTATTCTCCATGTGCCCAGAGGGCTTGGGGTATAAACCAAATTAAAAATTATCTTGTCTACATGTTTTACCTAGAGCAGTGGTGAGCATCCTTTAGCTGCGGAAGAAATGAACAAAAGATTTGTCTAATTTGTTTTCTTTGCAAATCTCCTGACTCTATAGAGTTTTCTTAAAAGGAGGTCTGTGGGGATGTGGGAAGAAAACTACAATTGATATAAATGTCTGCCCATATATCTGTCTATTTATATGAGGTAGCAGGATCATGACAATCTCTCCCATGAAATGGCAATGAGCCATTGATCCAAAACTCAAGAGCCTCAGCCATTGGAGTCTTAAAAAATTTAGAAGTATATCTAGAGGATATCATAGATTAAAGAAATTCAGATGTCCTCAGGATTCTGATGGTTAAACCTGTGGAAAATTAAGATTGGCCATCGAATCAGTGAGAAAGGTAATCCATTGGAATTGATAATGAGGGGTTGTCCCCAGTGAGTGTCTGTCAGCCCCTGTTCTTGCTTGCAGACTGGCTTCTGGCTGACTTCCAAGTATATCATATTACTGAAATCCTCTATTGGTTTGAGTATTTTCTTAGACTTTTCTCTAAGCCTTTTAAATTTACTTTTTTTCTAGACTTACTTTTTTTCCAGCCTTTCCCCTGCTCTTCACATACTCCTAAATGCCTTTTATTTGTGAACTCTTAACTCCCCCACAGTGCAACTAGCTGATGACTGTAGTAAATGCTTCTACTTTCCTTCACTCATGCTGAAGGCAGAATTCCTTCCCTCTTCTGAGAAAGCTTTGCTTCCTGCCACAAATAACATGACAGGGAAATGATAAATGAGTTACATGTGCTGGTATACAGTTCAATGAAAGGTTATAAAATAGGGGATTAATGTTTTGGCTCCAGCCCCTCCAGTGCCCCTGATTCAGGTGTATGAATGCCAGGAGAGGGACTATTAGATCTTGATGATGTTCATCATGTTGTGTTCTCATTGGTACCCAGGTATGGGTTTGTCACAGATGGTGATTGACAGTCTGTTTATCCTCAATTATAAATTTATGGCTTAGTTCCTGAACCTTTTATGAGGCCTTTAAAAACCTGGTAATCTGATAGGATTCAATAAAAGACAGAGAGGTAGAGTTATTTTGCTGATTCATCCTGCCAGCCACACTGATACAAAAACCTGGCTCCACACCAGGAGTGTAAAAATGACTGAGTTTCTCTCTGGCAAAGAAGACTCCATATGCTTTACGGACAGTAAAGTTCAGGGAGAAGATTATGTCAAGATTTATGTCTGCTGTTATTTAAGTTAATGAGGGAAATCTATCTAGGGGTAATGCATGCATGTGATCCAGTTGAATTAACTGTTTTAAGGGCATGATGAAAGCCTATCAGGTTGCATATGTTACTAGACTTTTTCTTCCAGTTCTTGCAGCGATGTTTCCTTTTTCTTCTCCTATTCATACACTTAATGAAGAAAAAAGAATTTTTGAGGTTATGGGATTATGAAGAATTTAATTTGCTTTAAGATTTTAAAGGTTAAAAGCCTAAAGAAGTTAGTTATTACAAGTGGGAACATGAAAGTCAGCTGGAGTTGTCAATTTAATAGGAAAAATCAGATTAGAAAATGGAACTACAAACTAAGTGTACTTTTATAATGACGGTAAATTAATTATATTAATGCAGCCCATTAAACATTCCATTTATACATCAAAACCTTGTCAGGTAAAAGAGGTCTTAATCTGATGGTTTAATATTTTTATTATAAATTTATATTTTAGTATCAGTTTATATTCAACAGTGCATCTGTTCTGGGAATCTATACAGATGCTTGCCTGCTGTCTCTTTGCCAAACTGGAAGTGGTCCCACCTCAACAGTATAAGTACTGGTAGAGAAAACAATCAGAAAATCTTCTATTCTTCCAGTCATGGACAGGTACAAAGGCAATCAGTGAGCTAGCCTGAGGTCTTGTCAAATGCAAAATAACATTTAATATCTTGGGAGGAAGGAGAAGAATTACATTTTAATAATTTACTGTCCTCAAGTACAGCATGGCTTCTTTTCTGAAATCACAAAGGTAAAAACTAAATATCATTGAGTGAGCAAAAGTTTGTGACAATTCTAGAATAACTGAAATAATCAAAATGATAATAATACAGTAACTATACAGATTTACATACAGCTATTGTGACAGAACGTTCCATGTTAAACTTAGGATGATATCTGTGTTAGTTGAGATAAAATATTGAAAGCAATAGTCTAGAAAGTCTAGATCAGGAATTTTCTGTATTGTCCCATTGTGTGTCCCTGTCTTTAGAAGCTGCACTCGTTACCAGGCATACCAATGGTGGAGTTAGGGGTGTATTTCCTTGCAAGACTGGAGATTAGTAAGATAGTAGAGATAGTAAGACATCTTTCATCTGAGTACTGTGGATGTAAATAGATGAGATAGAGAAAATGTTCTGATTCAATGAGAAGAAAAGCAGGTGTGCACATGTTATCCAGCTAGGGGCATCTCAGTGTAGTCTCCCTAGCCTACATTTATTGGGCTTTCTACAGCTAATGGAGAAAGAGAAGGACATGTTCTCTATCACCAACTGAAACAGTCCATTTCTGTGCAGGTTCATCACATGGATTAAGAGGATTTCAGAAGTTGTATGTGATGTCAGGCACTGGGAAAATGGCTAAAATTAGAGCTCTTGGGTAAAAGTAAATACATTCTCTGTAATTGCTTCCAACTGAGAAATGTATGTGGTCATTCTAGTCCCCCACTCAAAAACACTTCTGTGAATGAAGAGTGAAAGCAAAAGCCTTGTTCTTTACATTGCTTTTTCTTGAACTGAATCATATAGACATTTTATTAGCCATAGGTCTTTTAGCTTAATTACTCTGCTGAGAAGGGTCAGGCTGCAGTAAAAGCAATAATCAGAACTCAGTGAACTGGTTTTTGTCTTCAGCATGTTTCCTTCTAATGTTATCTCCATTAACCTTCCACTTAATTGGTAAAGTAAACCTCTCAATAAATTGCCTGTGTTCTGATTTCCTTTTAAAGTTAATACTACATAAAAATATTTTCCTTTGGTAGAGCAGGCAATTAATTCTTGTTGCTGTCACAAGTGTGTGTGTTTCAAGATAAGTTGATAATACTGTCTTGAAGCAGTGGAAAAGACCTGGAAGCACTGGAATAAACACGAGAAGATAGGAAAAGGTAGAAGGCAAGGAGGGGCTGAAAGGAAGTACCTGTAAAAGGAGGAGAGGGAAAGAAGACATTGAAAAGTTGATCAGAAAATTACTGTCTTCAAAGAAATTGAAACTTTGCAGCTATTGAGTACAAGAAAGATATGAGAAACCCTTGGAGTTAAATGTTTTCCTAGAAAGAGCAGTATTACATTCATATTGATTCACTGAAAGCAGTAATATTAGGAATAAAAGTTCATTCCTTTCAGCTCCTGGTTAAGGGAGGACACATATGGCAGAAGAAGGGCCAGGCTGATCAGGTATCAGCATCCCTGGTAGTGCTGGCAGGTAGCTGTGCTCCCTTACTCTCTCTGTCCTGACCCTATTCATTTGCTTGCTATTTATTTTTCCCATTTGTTTTCTATTTTATGTCCCTTTACATATATTCTTTTAAAAATTATTCTTCTACTTTTCAGTCTTCACACTTGTTTCGTTTCTTCTCTTCAGTTTGAAGTCCTTTTTCCATCCAACAGAAAACTGTGTTATTCGGGGTAAAGGCACCTGTTAATCAATGTTTTCTTTGTAACTTGACTTACTAGAGTAACAATAACAGGTGAGGGAAGCACAAAAATTTCTGTGCAAAAGTGTGATCACACTTGGTATGACAACTGTGCCTGTAGAATAATGTCTGATCTGAGGCAGGAGGAGGTGGGTCTGAGCTGGTTTCTCTGGTTTTCTCTGAATATGCCAATCCTCTGTGGATTTTGCCACTTTGGCTGCATACTGCATGCCCTTCAGGATTCCCAAGTTGAACAACATTAGGGATTCCTCTACCATACTCTTTGAGGAAATGAAATATTTTTTCTATTAAAACCTGTAGCTGAAGACTGATACACATCCAGGTGATCATTTGTTCTGCAGACCTCTGAACATGAAAAGGACATTGAAAGCTGCAGGGATTAGGAGTGACTGTTGTTTTGCCTTTGTTGACCCGGTTCTCTTCAGTTATTTCCAGCCTATGTGATGAAAGCCCCAAGGTAAGGAGTGACTGGTTAGGTGTAGCTTAAATACTTGTGTAAGTTCTCTCCTCCTTGAGGAAGGTTATCTAGGCAGTCAAGAAGACCAGCTGCTAGTGAAAATGTGTTTTCTCACAGTTGTTTTTTGGAAAGGAGTTCTTTTAACAATGTAGAGGGCTTTTAGAATTGCTAATAAAAAACCTGTTTCTACTTTTAAAAAATGGCATCTGTCATTGTAAGGGTTGTGGTGACAGCATTTTGACTGTTACAAACCAGAGCATTCGTGTTTGAAGTAATTCAGTCCAAAATGAAGTACAGGAAAGGAGAGAAAAGTGAAACTAAATTGGGCAAAAACAAGAAGAAGAAAAGGCTATGGGCAGGCTCATGGCCCTAGGCAATATGCAACTGATGAATTGTAACAGATGAAGCTTTATTGCCATTCTGATGTGGTAAATAAATTAGTAATCTCATCAATATCCTCCTGAGATAATTTACTTAGTACAGCAGGACCACTCCTGAGTCTTTCTCTTCTTAGCTCTGTTTGCAGAGTCCTCTGACAGGGAACCACTTGCTGGTGGGGATGCAGAGAGGAGGAGAGCTGGGGAGCTCCTCCAGAGACTTCAGAATAATGCTGACCTATGGATGACAACTAGGCGTCCAACATACATTGCTGCTGATTTGGTGTTCCTGCTGTGTAAACTGAAAATGTGGTATTTAAATGTACTCTTTACTGAAGTAAAAGTAAGTAGTTTCTCTCTGTCCTTGGAGACTGCTCTTCTACCTCATTGAGGTCTGTTAGTGAAATTTCTTTGTACGTTGTTTCACAGTGCAAAGGAAAATGTGAGCTTCAGCCTGAGTACTTATTCAAAAAAGTTGGCAGAAACAGTTTTAATTCAGTATCTGTAAGGATTTAGCCACAGTGCTTTATATTTTTAGATGTAAAATAGAAATAAAATATATAAAAACAGCTTCTTTGAGTAGAGATCTGAGCCCTGAAAATTGTCCAACAAATTTTTTGAGCACCTGGGGGCTTAAAGAAGCATGAAAAGAAAGTATGGTTACTTAGCTGCTTGCAAAACAAATGAGTCTAGAGGGAGCCACAGTCCAATATGCTTTGGCACTCTTGTATCCTCCTGTGGTCATTTCTATAAAAAATTCTCAATATCATAAATAGAAGTTCAAGGATGAATTGTATTCCTTAAAATAAACTCAAACTTGATCAGATGTCGTGGATGGCTGAGAATAAACCAACAGAAACTTTGCAGTCAGGAAGAGAACTCTGAGCACATTATATTAATAAAGTACCTGACATTTCCTGCTAAAAGCCTAGAATTTTTTTTCCAGTAACTTCTATGATAAATCAATAGAAAAATTGTTGTTTACAAAGACCATGATGAAAGAGCATGCTACCTTATAAATGTGGATTGCCATAACTACCTTATTAAAACAAAACAAAATCCCCGCTATAACTCTCAAAATCAAAACCTACAGCAGAAGCATAAAAACATTAATATAAGCAAGCTAAAAAAATTAACAATCATATTAAATATTATGGTAGTAAATTAATCCAGTTGTTGGATGTAATAAGAAATTCCCAACCATCTTTAATCCTATTTATTCCCCTTCAGACAGCAGTCGAAAACTCCTGGTTTGTTTAAGTCAATCTTAATGTCTTAAGTAATCTTAATGTCTTCATTGGTCACCTTGAGAAAAAATTATTGAAATGGAAAAGGGAAAAAGCTGGATGGATTTAGAGCATGTACGTCTTGTAAAAGAGGTGAGAAAGAAGAGGGTAAAATAGCTCAGTGCAGACACCAGTACGTAGGAGAAATGATAATTTTAATGCACAGCTTTGTGTGAAATCTATGTGAAACTGGCAATATTTAATACAGAAATCACACAGATGGAGGGTGAATTGTTCAGTAATAGGTCTGGTATAATAACTCCCTCTAAAATTAAAATGACAGAATGATTTGTCAAATCTCTCCTCAACAAGATTCTGTTTATAGGATGACTTACTGCACTAATGGAACAGAAAATATCGAAGTTACTCTTTATCTTTCTAAAGAAATGGTTCAGCAAGTAGCAGTTTCTTGGAATAAAGACTAGAAATTTGATCTGAGCAAAAGTAACAGGAATAGCAATTGTACTAAAATGAAGCAAATAGCAAGCACAGATTACATCAACTGTAATAACACCAATTTTCATCAACCCAGGGTTTATACAGAGTACACAGAAACAAAGGAGTGGATTATCTAACAATAAGTAACTGTGCAAAGTTGCATCATGAACTGAGAGTTCATTTCCCAAGAACTTGATGACTCTCAAGTCCACACCTTGGTCTCTTCTTTTTGTGGCTGTACTAAAACCTTTCTTTAGGCTTCTTATTAATTATGTCACACACTGCCTTTATGTTTCCTGCTCTCCTGCCAAGTTGTCTCCTCCTATTTATTTCCTATTTATATACTTTTCAAACTCTAGTTTTAGTTTCCTAAGGTTGAGTTGTTTAAGGCTTTCATCCCCCAAATGCCCACCTACTCCTAGAAAGCACCCTGCTTGTTTTGGATCTGCTGGCAGTGGGATTTCTAGCCTAAACATGTATAATCCTGCTACGGAATACATGCACAAGAATATTAGTACAGTCTACTTCACTCAGGATAGACAAATGGACTTTGGTTCACTCTGCTGAGTATTCTTTTTGCCATGTGAGGTCCACTGGTCAAAAACCTCTCTTGACCTTCAATTTCCAGCTTGTTTGTTAGATGCTGCTTTAGCCTGAGTGGCTGACTAGGCTGAGCAGCTGCAGTGTGTTTGGTTCTGCTGTGAAACAGCAGAGGAAAGATCATGTCTGAGGGCAGACAGCTGAGAGCAGCACCATCTTACGTTGCTGTAACGAGGTCTGACCATCTGTTAGTGTCCTGGCATTCGACATTGCTTGAACTTTATGAAATTTAGATCATATTTTTTTCATTATTTCTTGAATTAAGAAGGAATGTTTTCAGCTACAATTGATAGCAAAAGTAAAATTCCATTCACGGGCACTGAACATTAGCTAGTATGGGAAAGTGTCCATATCAATAAAGCAATGCAAATACTTGAGTTAGGGTGGTTTGTGGTAGCATTTTTTTGAGTTGAGCCCAGCTCACAAACTCAGCACTGTAAATGATTTTCATTACTAGTGAAACTGTTCAGCCATGTTTTTAATGAGTTGACTTAATGTGAATAACTACATTTACAGAAAGAACTTCAATTTGAAGAACTTATTATTTGGTTAGGAAATTGCTTCTGTATAAAAATGTGAAAAAATACCATAAAGATCTTTTGAAGAAAAAATATGCTTTTGTCTCTTCTATTTTAGTCTTCATTCCTTTCGTATTCTGAGTAAAATTGTAAAAGAAAAGTCATAACTCTAGAAGCATTTTATGTCTTAGGTCCTTTTAAAGTGTTTTTTCAAACATTCTTTTAGTTCCATCACCCCATAAACTGTATTTTGAAACCACTTATCAATACATTAACTCAGCTCATGAATTTAAGCTTCACAAAGCATTTGGAGAGGGGGAGGGTTGACTTTTTCTCCACTTGAAAAGCTTTCTTTTGATCACGGCTGTTATTTTTATTTGCACCATGACTATGTTGTGCATCTTTTAGTTGTTAAAAAATTAGGCTATGATGTTTGTGTTTAGTTTAAGAGATTAGTTGTGTAAGGCTAAATCAAAAATGTGTTGAGCTGTGCAGTTTGGTCGATACAAGAGATGATGCTGGGAGGAACCACATCATAATGATAAAGGGTTCTTTCTCTACTGATGTTACTTCCTTCAGTGATGAAAGTGATCCATTAGATCCATTACAGGTTCAGTGACATGCTATTGCTCTTCATGTTCATTCTCAGCAGTTCTGACTCTGTTGCTGCTGCTTTGTCATAGTAATGAAGGAAACATTAGAAACATCACAACCCAGGACTGCCAGGGTTCCCCTGCAGGCTCCCTTTCCCACAGTTTATCACAGCATATCCTTATGTAAAGGGTGCCTAGCAGTCTTTCTCCATCACTTGTTCCCCTGCTGCCTAGACTGGTAGCTCTCTTCTTAACCCCCTCTGGGCCTTTTACATCTTCACCAGTCAACTCGAGCTTTGCATTTCTATTTCTACTCCAGATATCATAGTGCTGTAGTACCTAAGTGCATGTTCTACATGTTCACTTTATCAAGATAATCTCCTATGCCCTGAGGTTTCCATCTTCTGTCTTTTCTGCTTGGAATCATTACATTTTGCCTATGTGCACTATTTTTTTGGCTTCTAACACCTAATATTTTTCTGTCTTCTCTCTCATTCCAATCCTATTCTGTTGTTCCTTGTCACATGTGTAAATATCATCCCTTTTATGATATTTCAGTGACTTGTAAAGCCTCTTCAGCCTACCCCCTTAAACCTGCAGCAATTTTTAGGTAGCTGGAATCGGACAGCTGCAAGGAGCACTGCTGAGTCCAAGGAGATTTTATACTTTTTTTTTTCCTTCTTTTTTTAAAGATTTGTCTCTATAAAGCTAAGTGCAGGATTAGCACCTTTAATTGAAGTCTTCCAGGAATAGGGACTGTATTGTTTTCATGAGTATGTGTGTGCGTTTTCCAGAAAATACATTATATACTAATTTTGTGCAATTGATGCTACTTTAACTAACAGGACTGTGGTGGGTTGATGCTGGCTGAATGCCAGGTGCCCACCAAAGCTGCTCTATCACTCCCTCTTCTCAACATGATGGGGACAAAAATATCATGAAAGCTTTGTGGGTGCTGAAGTAAGGACAGGGAGAGATCACTTATCAATCGCCGTCATGGGCAAAACAGACTTGAATTGGGAAAAAAATAATTTAACTTATCACCTATCAAATCAGATAAGCTAATGAGAAAAAAGCCCAAGTCTTAAAAACAAGTTCCCCCTTTCCTCCCTTCTTCCCAGGCTCAACTTTATTCCCCATTTACTCTACCTCCTGCCTGGAGGCTGCAGCAGCATGGGCTCCTCACAGGGTCACAGACTCCTCTGGGCATTTGTGTGCTCTCGTATGGATCCTCCTGGGGCTACAGCTGGATCTTTGATCTACTGGGGACTGATTTACCAAAATAAGAGTATTGGTCTAATAGGGATGCTCAACTGTGACGGACAAAAGACGCTCTAACTATTTAAAGTTAGAAAGTGTATGTTTATATGTTTATTCAGCGCTGGGCAGAAGCGTGAGGTAATCCTCTGACATGCACTACAAAATCACAGGTGATCACAAACTCTATTTATTGACCAAGGATTCAAATAAATACATATTCATAATAACAGTCCCCCCATCCCCCGCTTCCTATGGTAATTAGCTTGAATAGCTATTAAGCATGCGTGAT
>JANRMJ010000001.1:92288328-92308184 GCA_025584955.1 Alethe diademata
TTCTCCTTCTCCTTCTCCTTCTCCTTCTCCTTCTCCTTCTCCTTCTCCTTCTCCAACTAATGGAGTAGTAGAAAGGCTCAGAGATAGCCTAAAACTAAAGAGCATTTAGTGGGTGTCTGAGGATTCTAGCACTCTATTACTGAAATTCACTAACTAAAGATATTTTGGGATGATATGATAACTTCTCCAGATGCTTATAATTTGTAGGAGTTTTAAAGACACTGGTGAAAATTGAAAGTAATTTTTTAAAATAGACTTTGTAGAGGTAATATGATTCAGATTTGTCTCTGGTGTAAACATCAAAATTTCAGGAATTATATGTCTGGCATAGAAGTTTTGAGAATGGTGGTTTCTGCTTTTGTACTTCTCCATCCTTTTCTTCCCATGGTTGATAACTTCAGCTTGTGCAGTTAAAAAGCACAGTACATAACATTTTTACCAGAGATATTTTTTTAATTAAATTTTTTATTATAATCTACTTGGCTTTTTACTTTTCAGTTCCCAGGTACATGTCTTTATGGTTGGATTCTCTCAACTTTTAATTCTGCATACACTGAAGATGCTTAGAAGCAAAAATAAAGAGACAAGATCAATTTTACAGAACTGATGAAAAATGTGTGTAGTGTTTGATAAATGCATCATTCTGCACAACTAAACAAGATTCATTGAAAGCATGCCAGACATGTTGTATGAAGTCTGGAGCATTTAATTGTTTGAGATCTTTGCCAATCTTTTCAATTAAGATTTGTGCATCCAGTACTGAATTAATTTTGTATCAGTAAAGACACTTAGGCAGTGATAGAATAGTCCTATGAATGCTTTACTGGATGATCAATTCAGTTTTTCAAATGACAGACCAAAAATATAATGAGAAATGATATTTAAATTATGATATGAAATGATATTTAAAGTCGATTTTCCCAGATGTAACAAATTTCTTATACTTTTGTTAGGAATTATGAATTATTGCATTTTCCAATAGAGAAATTATTTACATAATCACTTCAGTGCTCAAATTTAAGTGCTTATTTCCTTCTCCTGTTGATTTTTTTCATGCATATGATATATGAAGGGAACATGGCTGAACGTAAACAGACAGTCTCTTCAATTTGGCCTGTGTAAAGTGCATTTAAAGCTGGAGATTCTTTCTGTATCCTTGGATTATGGAACAATTTTACTGTCTATGCCATTTAAAAAATCCTTTGATCACACTTTAGTCCAAATTAATAGCAATGCAGCCATGGTTTCACTGGAATTTTAGTGTGTGTCACTGATTGCCTAAGCCATTTAAAAATTGCGAAAAACCAGTGGAAAATGGTATGTTGTATGAATGTATCAAACATTTTATACATAGCCTGAGCTTTTCCTTGAGACCTAATGTATTTGAGACAAGACACCCAATTAATTTTAATAGGATTGGCTATGATAGGCTGTTCTTCGCATTTTGATATGTGCAAACGCTGTATAATAAGAGTCTTGCACTTATAATTTTATCAGGTGTTCTGAATTCACAGACTTCATTTTGGCAATTACAGGTAATTTTTGTTCTCTGTAGGAAAAGTCATTAGATTTATGTAGGGTTGCATTCTGTTTGAGGGTTGTTTCCAGAGTTTATATCTACAAATTAGGTTTATATCGGACATGCAACACATTTGTTCTGGCAGTTCCAGGAAAAGCAAGGTACTGACAGCACTCCGGGAGCAGAATTATACGATTGCTGGGTAATTGAGACCTTACCTTTAGCTGCAGTGTGGAAGGAGCACAGCTGCTATTGCTGCTTGAGCAAATCACCCTGTTTCTTGGTAGGGAAAGAAAGGGGACCAGGCTGGATAATAAGCTCTGAGGCAGTGCAAAACACTGATGTGATATGAGTTACTGTGCAAGTGCCACCATATTGCTACAAAATACTTAGAATATTGTGCTTGTTGAACTCTAAGCTTCCGGGAAATGCCCTTCCTTTGATCTTCCACATGAATAGTGGGAGAGGGGATTGGGTTTGTGAGAGATTGGTTTTAGTATCAGCACCCATGCTTTTTTTAGTGTCTTATTTGTTGGTTATTTACATGACTGAAGTTTTTACCCATTTTATTTATTGTGCTTTAAAACTAAGTAATATTATAATGAGATTTGGAGCCTCGACTCTGCCCACATTAATGTTAAGTAGTTAACTGTGTTTTTTTCAGCACTGTTACTACTATTACCTTTCTCATGACAGTCTAGTAAGACTCAGTCCTTTATCCTTTATTTTTTTTAGTTACTTAAATAGCTACAAAATTCCATTAGTTACATGCTTAAAGCAAAGCAAGTATGAATGCAGTCACAGTGGCAGGATATAAATGAGGATACCAAGTAACATGCTGTGAAGAAAATACATTTTAAAGATGCCTTGGATAATGGTATTTAAAATGAAGCATATAAACATGAACCTCTCCTTTCTTCATCCTTTTCCACACTCCAAGAAAAATGAAGAATATTCCTTGAAAATGAGGGTGTAATATATAAAGAAAAGTATCTATTTTTGTAAATGTAGTTTTCCACATTTTTCCCAGAACTTTCATTCATTTTTGTTTGGCATTCTTAGCAATGCATTTGTGGACCATAATATTACCTTTCTTTCTCATGTTACTTGTATTTTAGAAGTTCTTCGGTAATGAGGGGGAAAATGATGCATACTAATTAAAATTAAAGAATAAAGAATAAAAGTATCTGCAGCTATCCTCCTAGATATATCTATTTTGCCATGTACCTTTGGTGGATGAAGCGATTCAAGACTGAATCATCATGTGTATAACACAAATTCATGCCTTTCAAGTCAGACTTCTGCTATAGCATATAAATGACTAGAACTTTTATTGGATGTAGATGTCTATGCCTCAAGCCAAATTTTAGAAAGATCTTTTCTCAGCTGGCATTTAGTACTGGACACAAATTGTTTCCCAGATTCCAAGTGCTGTTTCTGTAAACATTTGCAGAACAACTCCTGTCTTAGCAGCGACACGTAGTTAAACTTCTGGCTTAATGCCTTAGTCTAATTGTGATCCAGAAACTCTGTTTTTCTTCTAATTTCTTCATGGGATGCAAAACATGACCATCGTGGCATGAACAGCAGGATCAGGTAGAGTGATTGCAGTCAACTGAAGGAGAGGAAGATGGCAGTAGACTCCTATTGAGTTGCAGTTTACTCAGTGGAGTAGGAAATGTGCGATACATCACAGCCTTTGGAGAGTTTCAGCTCTGCTAGTTAAATGACATAGAAAGCAGCATGTGTGTGAGGGAGGTGGAGATCAGTCAAATTTAATTTGTCTGGGTTATTCAGGAGTCATGTTTGGTCATTCTGTTGGTCTTGTTCCTGAAATGAAGAGGGTATTTGGAGAGGATTTTACAGTGATCTGTAGAAGAGGTTTTGGTACTAGTGACCAGTGTCATTTGAAACTTATTTCTACTCTCTGAGTACACAAAGGGGTTGAACTTGGGGAAAGATACATGCCTGTTGGTGGCTGGGGCCAATCTTTCTGTCATATATGAGTAGCAATTATCTGAGTTTTAAAGGACAAAATGTATAAAGCTACAGATAAATCTGATATATGCGTCTTACAGATAAATCTGATATATGCGTTTTACAGACAGCATTATATTCTTCATAATGACAAATCAGAGCACTGATTTATTCAAAAATATTTAATTGAAAGAGACTGTAAATACAATATGGAAGATATGATATAAAAATCTATTATTGGGGGTGGAGTTTAATTAAAATAAAATGTTTCCAATAGTAAGTAGATTATGCCTCAACAAACATAAAGAGATATTATATGTGTTCATAAACTGATTCAGAGTGTGAACACTGGGGAAATTTCATTATGCAATGCCCCTTCAATTAGGCAATTAAAATTTATTTACTCAAAAAGGGTCTATTTTTTCATTACATTTATTTATACTGACACCAATCTGTACTTTTTTCTCCCTACATTTATGCTGTTGATATATTTCTGGGAGAGATACTTCTGGAGTATGAAGACTTGATTAAATGTTTTGACTGAAAGGAGGATGATGGGAATGGGCAAGTTTTTAATCTTTAGAAGAGTATAGGAAGCTGTCATGGATGACATGACAACCAAGAAACTCTGAATCTTTTTTCACAGTGTAGGAATTCTTTTTTCACAATATTACCAGGGGGCAGGATGTCTGGATTTCTTTTCCATTGTTTCAACAGCTTCCAGAAACAACTACTTTTTGTTTTCAGCATGGACTGGTGTGTGCTGTGGTTGGCTGTGCAATTTAAATTCAATTTTAAACCAGCTACTTTGCTTATATTAAACAGGAAATATATGGAACACAATTCAGTATATCCTGCTGAATATAAACATACCTGAAAAAAAATTGCACACTTTATTGCTAGTTTATTATACAGATGAGCTCACAAGGATAGAGTCAACTTGGACATTTCTGTAATTATACCTCCAGTTTCAGAGCAGTTTTGTACTGTTGGCAGAAACCAAGAACGTGTATGGAAGGAAAAGTGGACAAGAAAAAAAACAAAAGCCAAGTACAAGAGTCCTTTAGGGTTCATCAGAGCCAAGAGCAAGATAAATTGTGAGGTATTAATGCACAAGAGTTATAAAAGCCCTTCATGCTGTTCTAATGCTAATGCTTCAACTGAAATTAACACTGACAAACGTGGAGCAACTTGACAAAAATCCAGAGCTTATCTACAAGATGCAGCAGGGTTCTGCAAGAATTGTCATTCTGTAACAGGGTGCATGACCTGTAGTCATCTTATAGCAGGACCCTTGCCTTTATCATTGACAATAACAGGGAAGTGTCACTGTGGGTTTTCTTTGGCAGCAATTTCAAGGATGGAAGTCTGCTGGCAGGTGAGCTCTCTTGTTTGTTCTCAAAATTGTTAGAACAACAGAAGCCTTTGAAAGTAGGATTAATTTGTGCCCCGCAGATGAGCTCTTAGAAGGAGGCTGTTCTTTAGAAGTAGTTTTTTAAAGCACCAAAGTACATTGACTGGTTTCTTCAAGAAAGCAGTCTGTTGATGATTGTAGAACATTATCACTTTTTTTTTTTTTTAAATTTTGACTGGACTTTGAAACAAAGTATCTGATTTATGAAATATTTTGTTTTTCTTTAACTGAACAGAATAGACTAATGCAGTTTTCTATTTTCAATGGTGGAATCACCTTTGTGCTAATGGCTTGAGAATGTAAATCTTTGCCTTCTAAAATTGCACTGATCACTTTTCTTCATTAGTTTCTAAATATTTCATTGCTGGGCAGGCTTTTACTCTTACTAAAGTGGTTAACCAATTTTTTAGCCCATTACCTGTTCTCGAGGAGTCACCTTGTTTTCATATTGTTGCAAGGTAAACTACTAAAGGCAATTATAGATCAATTATTGCCTGTTTATTTTTAATCAGGACTATTTGAGGTAATTTCTGTTCTACATTTTGTGAGGGAAATGGAACATCCTGTGTTCTTTTGCACTTAATATTATTTCAGTAGTCCCCAGGTTTGAATGGACAGAAAAAAGAATCTTACTTTGAATAGCCCTTCTACTTCTGTAGGTTTACAGCAGTATGTACAATACTCTTTTTCAGAGCTGTCCATCCCTCATAGAGTGACTGTCTCTCTCTCCCCATCTTTAATTATGTTTTCTTTTTTCTCTTTCACCCTACCCTTTTATCCACAACCCCCTGCAGTGTGCTTATAGTAGGAGTTCAGTGACTAATATTCCAATTTCCATGCCACGTGTGTAATTAACTTCTAAAACTTTGTAAGCTTTTGCAGACCCTTTGACTTATGTTTTTCCTTTCAACTATGAGCATCTGTGAATCTTGGGTACTCCATTCCCCTTAAGGATGGAATGTCACAAATAGATATATTAGAAACTTTTATATTTTCTTTTGTCACAATCTAATGATTTTGACAAATATTTTCTATCCATAGAAGTGAGATTCTACCTCAAATGTCACTGCTAACAAACTGATTTGTACGTGCAACTTGAATAGTTTACCAAGTGAAATATAAATGCATGTTGCAATTTGCTCATCCCTGTTGCAGCAATAATGCTCCAGATTAGAAATGAGGACTGATGAATGGGAGGTGAAACACAGAGAAAAATTAAAAACAACATTTTTTTAAAACCAAAAATAAAATTAATCCTTTCCTTCAAGGAATCCAAATACCTACAATCTTCATTATTTTTACCCCTAATTAATCTTAGTAATTTATAGCTGAATTCAGGATGAGAAAAATAATATGTAAGCAGCTGCTTCTTGTTCTGAAAAACCAGGCAGAACCACAGGTTGCAGAGGTAGCTATGGAAATACAATCAGTTATTGTGACTACATGAAAGGCAAATTCTACAAAAAGTGAAATTGACTGGAATCTGTGAGTTTCTGCTAATACAGAGGCCTGTCATGATGTGTATACATTTGTTTTAGATTTTGTTTGGCATTTCCATCTTAAAAGAAACCACGCTCATTTGAATAAACGACCTGCCATTTTTTCTTAAAGGGAAAAAAAACTATTAGAGTGAAGTTATTTTCTTCCATTATTTCTTTCAAGTAGTGTATATCAAAATTGAAATACTAATGCCTAGAATTTGATTTGATCTTCAAAAAAGGTATGTGAGGGAAGCTTTGTAGAAGCTTTTCATGTGTACAGTGTCATTGTCTTTTGAAGTTCAAATATGGCAGAAGCATAGATACAAGGTATTAGAGTCAATGGCACTACAAAGGAGGATGTGATCAGATGGATTTGCTTTTGCATCTCTGAACAGCCAGTAGGGAAAAATCAGAGTTGTCAAAGCCATCGAAAGAGATACTGACTCACCTTGGACAGGTACTATATGTAGTCAAAAAGAGGAGTCACAATTTAGCTACTTTGACTGCCATGCATTACAATTAACTTTTAAGGGTAGAGACTAAAAGTTGTCCTGCGTCAGGCTAGGGCTTCCTGAAGGTTAAGGATAAATACTGGAATCAAATGAGTTTGATTGCAAAAAATGCAGTTCAAAATTAGGCTTTTGGGAAATAAGTGTTGAGTTTTGTGACTGGGTTGGTAGGGAGGGTGACATCATTGACCAGGGGGGAAAAAAAATGCGGCTGCAAACTGCCAGTGTAGGGAAAGACACTCAAGCAGTGTATTAGAACAGGTTGTTCCAACATATTTAAAATGTCCTGAATATAAAATCAAGCTCTAGGAAGTCTCCAAAAGAAATAAAATGTACAATTTTGCTTCAGACTGGGATTATGTATTTTAGCTGTTACTTTCTCCTACACAATAGAAATATTTTTCTGTATGTGTTTATGCTATCAGAATAATGGTATTTCTGTTCCTTGCTGTTTTTGCTTTCTTATTCTTCTCTTTTATCTGTTTTGTCTATTATTTTCTGTATTCTCACCATTTTCTCTATTGCAGATGTTTATTTCCAGCTGCTACAGGCTTCACAGTCTTATTTATCCACAAAAATAGTAAGTACCAAAATATCTGTGCCAAAGTAGACACTGTTCGAATACCATCATTAGACTTCAGAAACTGTGCCAAAAATTAGCTGAATCATCCCTACCTTTATTTTTCAATGGGCCTGGTTATGAGTAGAATTTCTCATAAAGATTCTTGCATCTCTGTGTTTGGAGATCTTCAAAAGTTTTCAAGACAAAGCCTCAAGCAACCTGATCCAAATTTGATCTCACTTTTAATTTCAATTTTACTTTGAGCAGGAAGCTAATGTCCAGATGTCCCTTAAAAAAAAATGAAAAAAAAAGTTTTAGTGCAGAACTTTCTTGTTCTAGATTGCCACGAAAGTCATAAAGAGTATAGTTGTATTGACTGCAATCAGATCTAAATGGGAAGATTTTCTCTGCTAGAATCTATGTAAATGGAAGCTGAGATTGAAGAACCTGGAGGAATTGAGTGGCTTGTTTTACTGTTTCTAACTCAACTATCATTTGCTGTCATGTTTTAGCTTATATTTCCTTCTGGTTTTATATCCTTGAACATGGGCAATGGCCCCATATATTCTAACAGATACAGTAATACTTTCAATTGTTTTAGAGGAGCTGCTTGTTCCATTGTTATAATTTTAATTTACTGAACTATTAGTATTTTGCCTTAAAAATACACCAAAAGAGGGATTTGAGGAGGTGAAAGAGTCCAGAGCAACTTTTGCTTAGATATGAATATGCATGAGGAAAAAAGCAACTAAATTTTGTTGGTGAAACAGAACAAAGATCAATAGCAAAAAAACCCAGCTGTTTGTCCTTACTTATCACACAGGCAAAATAAGAAAATTTACCCCAGCAAAGACTGTCCACAAAAACAAACCAAAGAAACCCAAAAAACAAACAAAAAAACCCGTCTATTACTTCTATTGGAAAAATAATAGGAATAAAGGAATAAATGTGTAATAACATTCTGAAAGCTTTTTGGTAGTGTTTAGGGGGAGACCATTATTCCTCTACAGAAGCCATTAGGAACTGGCAGATTTATTAAAAGAGTTTATGCTAATGGCTATAACTTGGACATAGTCTGAATTACTAGTGGAGAATGCACTATAACAAGTTATTTTGTAATTCTAGAGCCTTTGTTGTATGAATGAGCAATTCACAATAAGGTAACAAACTGACTAAGGACCTATATAATTCAGATCTATTAATTGCTTTAATTTTCCATCTGTTCACCAATTTTAATTTCACTTATTAATTTTTAGTAGGAACACATTCTTATAGCAAAAGTTGCTGAGAGGTTGAACATTAAAATCGTATTTGCCAGCAGCAGTTTTTAGTACCAACTAACAGTTTAGGTAGCTTTAAAACATGTAGTAGTTACATGCCTTTCTTCTTTGGAAGCTCCTTGAATAACAGTCAGGCTTCTGGTTTGTATTCTGTTCAAGGAGATTTCCTTTTTAGCAAGTAATTTGACTGAGATTTAGATTTTGGCTTGAATCTTTTACTGAGAGTTTTTTCACCACTGTTTAAAATTCTCTCTCACATGCATAAATCTTTGGATAAATAAGAAAAAAATATGATCCTTTACTTCCTTAGTCACTGTGGTAAACTTTTCCTATGAATAGATCTTGTGCCTGGCTTTCACAACAAAGCTACATGCAACATTTTCTCTTAGCAAGAAGCTTTCTGACAGTTCCTTGATGCATCTCCCACCGCAGATGTGATAATGAAGAGGATGAACATGAAGAAGAAAGAAGGACCTGACAGAAAGGGGGTGTAGGGTAAAAAGAGCTGACCTGTAATGCTCTTTCTCACTTGCATGTGGAAACATAGGCATATGGAATACGGAATATGTGGCAAATAGCAAGTAACAAGCATTGATGCACACACATACAAGATGAGGCAGGAGTGACAGCTTGAATGAAAAGCATGTAAGGTTTGATCCTGACGGTTTTCCTTCATTTTGCCTAGCTGACATTCTGTGTTCTACTCTTCTACCATTTAAACAAATTAGTGAAGATGAAATGGAAATAATGCTGTGTTTGACTATAAAGTCCTTCATTTTTAATAGGGCTATAAAAATGCCGTTGATATCCTTCAAATTTAAGATGACTCATTCTTACTGAGATGATGCCAGTAACTGAGGTTATTAGTGGCATAGGCTGGAAAAAACCCAACAGTTTGGATAAATTGTTCTTGGGAGACAGTTCTCTTTGCATCATGGATGTGCATCAAACGTAGTTGTGTGTTTTTTTTTTTTTTTTAAGTCTGTTACACAGGTTGCAAAAGAAGTAGAAATTATTTTTAAAGACAATGGCTATAAAAGCCATGTATATTGCAACTTGTCTTTATACTAATGCTTTGATAGGCAGATAGTACATTGCAGTTTGTAAAATGTTTCCATTATTTTAAGACATGAAACTGATGATTAGTCATTCAAATAAATTGTAATTAAATGGGAACATTATGATTATATTATGCTAATGATAGAAGTCTGTTTCAGATGTTTGCAAGTTATTCAAGAGAAAGTATTAGGCAATTAGAAAAAAATATTAGTGTTTGTTCACTCTGAAGCTATCAAGTGATCTGATTTGCATTAACAATTTTAAACCTCTGTAGTCTCATTCCTAACAAATTGCTGATAAGTAGGAGATATTCCACCAAATGGAGGTACAGGAGAGAAGAAAGAAAGGGCAGAATGTCATTGTTTTAAGATTAATGTAACATAATTACTAAGGCAGTCTTTAGAAGCTGAGAGATTTTGACATTTATGGTAAGTTATTCATTAATGATACAGCACAATTTCATGGCTGTCATGCAGTTCTGTATGACCTCCCATGAGAGTTGCTGGAGCGCCACAATAAACATGGAATAGTAATATTTTCTAGTTTGAAATTATGAGAAATTTTATGTGGAAATGGCTCAGTCCTGATACTTCTGGGTGTACTTCAAAAAATAATTTTGAAAATGCAAAATGCTTGTACATATAATAAAAGAATAAAATATCAGTGAATAATTATGAATATCAAAGAAAAATGACCACAAAATAGTGAAATTCTGTAGAAAGGTTTTGAAAAAAGAAAAAAGTAGAAAATGAATAGAATGTATGTGGAAACAATATTTATTCTTTTAAAGTAAACAGCAGGAAAGAGCAAAACAAAGGTTGCCAACATAGATGTGTTTTGAATGTTATTCAAAGTGAGACTATTACTATCTAACAAATGCAGGAGTCTTCAATTACAGCAAAAATTTTATTTCATATGTTTATTTCATATAATTTCATTTTCTACATTATTGTTTAATATAATCAGAACTCTGCGTATGCTCTGAAACTCTGATAGCCCATGTTTAATATAATTTTTTGTCTTTCTGCATAAATTCTTCTGAAATTATATAGCTATTAGTTATCTATTATTAATGCTTCACAAAACTGAGGAAATAGGAATAATTTTTGATTTTTAGGGTGCAGTATGTATTCTTGGTAGGTAGGTTCCCAGCAGACTTTCCTTAGTCTATAAACTTCCACATTAGTATAGAGTACAGTTAATTACAGGGATACATCCCTGACTTTTGTACATGCAAAAACTCTGGTGAAAGATAATGTAGGAGAAGAAAGTGCTAAACTGTTGGAATGTGTGTGAAATGAGTGAGCTCAGACTTGCAAACCTTCCCAGCTGAGTTTTAATGTGATGTGGAAACTTTACCTTTTTTACTTCATTCTAAAACTTTGTGAAGTATAATTCAGGACTTGTAGCTCTTTTTCTTCTTCTATGCTTGTTGTCACAGTAATGTTAAATTGCTAAGAATTAGTGGAAGTAAGGGCATATCATGTTAGATGAAAGCTTGCAAGAACTGTATATTGCAAAATCTGAGCCAATGAAATATCAGTGTTAATCTTTAAAAGTTTAAAATCTTACAAATGAACTTTGGCTGAAATATGTAATTGATGACAATGTCCTAGGAAAACAGGATTAGATACAAAGTTTGTATTGTTATCAAACACAAGAATTTTGCCATTGGTGACCTGAAAATCATTCAACTCAATAGAGATTTGTTTATGCAGCTTGAGAAGCCTTGGATATGCAGAACAGAAAATAATGTAGGATTGAGTCTATTGTATTATAATGCCACAGTTGTCTATGGTAGCTTTGAGCAGATGAATTTCTTTATTGTGTTGGGTTTGAACTAACCTGAAATTGATATACTTAATGAGTCCAAATAGGCCTAACTGTTTGCTTGGGAATAGTAATTAAAATTGTTAACATGGTAATTTATATCTTAGGGTATTTCTGTTAGAAAGAAACACTTTCCATTAATCATACTGAGAGGAAATACAGTAATTTGAAAGTCTTCATAGGGCATGGGAGATACAGGCTGAATTCCCTGTACTACCTGAATAAAATCACTTATAAGGATGAGATCTGTTACTCTCCCGTTAAATGTTGTGCTAACAAGGCATTAGCTTCCTGTTGGACTTGTGCATTGTAGATATTAAGCTGAGCAAAGATTTATGTCTTTTCCATCCCTCATGACACTAGACTAATATGTAAAATTTTATTCAAATATCCTAAATATTTACGCTAAAAGAAAATATTTAAATGTAAGAAGCTAAGCATACTGTAAAATAATGGTTCTGAGTATTTAAACTACTCTCAGTTATGCAAGGCCAGATGTCTCTTTTGCTGATTTCAGTGCTAATGTAGGCATGAAAACATTGAGACGTAAGTTACTTGGAACCAGCAGATCTTGCTGACAGCCCATTATCCAACATGTGATTATTCTGAATTAACTATTTATTAGGTGTGACCCACAGTTTGAAAAAGACCAAAAAAATAGTGAAAGTTGGTGAAATATCAGAATTCTAATCCTAATGTAAAAAACTGCCTATGAGCAAGGTTGCATCATGTTAAACATTTATAGTGGGGTGTTCATTCATGGGAGGTTTCTCCATGCATCTGCATCTGGTTTTTCCAAAATGTGTAATTAATCCATATCTACAATTCTATACTACATGAATCACTAATAGAAGTAATAAAATTCTTCAATATACTGTTACTGAAATGTTAATTATCTCATTTACTGAACAAAATACATTAGGGACAGGAGCAATGCAAACTTCTAGTTTCTACAGCTGGTTGCTCTAACACATCACACTATATTCTGGGAGATATAGTGAGAGAGAAAGTAGTTATGCAATAGGAAATATCTGTAAAGGACAAAAATAGAATTTTAATCTTGGTATCATATGTATAAATATGTAAACAACCTTTAAGCAATGCTGCAGACAAATGCTTTAAGATGATTGCTCAGACTTCACTTGCACTGACAGATGTGATTCACTTCTGTGATTGAAGAGCAGCTGACATAATGGCAAGAAGAACAATAAACTGAAAAATCACAGATTCTAGACTGATTATATATCTTCTGTGGCACTCTTCACACACACAACCAATGCTTATTAGATGTAATGCTTTAACTTAAAGGCAGATATTTTAGTAACCTCTCAATTAATTCACAATGTTAAAGGGCATTTGAGACTCGCTCCTAAACCGATATTGTCCTCATTATATTTCTGTTCTGTGTTTATAAACTAATGATTAAACCCCCAAAGATATTGAAGAAGTAGGTGTGAAGCTTAATTAGGTTAGGGTGTGTGGAGTTCTGAAAAGCAAAAGGATGCAATAAAAGGCTGTCTGTATCTTATTTAATGCTTAATGCAGCTGCTTGTCCCCAGATAACTGTTTTTTTCCTCCAGGTAAAGTGTCATAAAGGGTCCATTAAGTCTTTCCCCATCTATTCTTTGGTAATGGACTTGTGTGGAAAACATGGTTCCTTAAACTGATTTCTTTGTTTTGTGTGCGGTATAAATGGCCTACAACACATTACTTGGGTTTATCATTCACAGAAAAGAATAACAAAGTATCTTGTAGTTTTCCAAACAGCCTCAGAGACTATACAGCTATTATTGCACTTGTTATAGTTATTCAAGCATGACAGGTTTTCAGCTGAGGGGTTTAGAAGCTTTTTAAGCTTGAGGACTTCTAACAGCATATTCGAGAGTGTTTCTCTGTTAATTTCCACAGAATTCAGCTCATTCACATTTCTACAAAAGTCAGTTATGCTATGGCTTTATGGGATATTTAATGGGTCATGCACTGAGTCAATATTCTCTGTATCTGTTGTTAAATATTGTACAATCAAAATTAAGTATATATTTAGCTTTTTCTGTCTTTATATATATATGAGAATGTTTGGTAGGGGGTGAAGGTGTTCTCTCTGTCTATCAAAGAATAGCTCTTTCTCACTCTGGAAAACTTTTTAATTCCTTTTTTTTTTTTTCTGTTTTCATGATGGTCTACTAGAACCCCTATGAATTGGCATTGCATATTTATTTAGAATTTTGAAGAAGTTTTAAAGTCTCTATTATATGCATTTTCCAATGTACATCTGATGAGCTTCTTTCTCTTTCATAGTGCTAAAAGAAGACATTCTCCAGGATAAGCTGTTACATTATGCTGCTGTGTGCCACTGGTGAAAGGTGGAAATTTCCATTCAAGTGTTTAGTTACAACTGATTTGTTAATCACATCGGGTCACCTCTTTGGTTGCACCTAAAAGAGAATTCATCATAATTACTTTTTAGATTGTCTTTTATCTTAGTTTAATAAATGGTTGATTGATTTCAGGTATCAAAAATTGATTTGACTTGTTACAGCTGTAACCTGTCCAGGAGCTGAAGATAGGGATCACCATGTCGGATTTTGGGTGCATTTTCCTTGCACCTTGGCATTCCTTTTGCCACTGTGCTGCCACTTTGCTTAGATCATGTTGCCTCTGCAAGAACCTCCTTGGAAAGCTGGACATGTGATAGGTCCAGAATTTGCAAAGTACACATAATGTAATATTCTTTGCAGACCTCTATCAAAAATCATTTGCATACATAATTTGACTAATGCTGGTATTAGTATAACTCTTCTTCATTATTTAGTGCTTTGAAATTCGGGTGCTCTTCTATGTAAATTCAGATTCAGGCAACGGAATAATTTTCTGCAGTCTCTGCTTGGACTAAACTATGTTGAACTGAAGATCATATGAATTGTAATGTTAAAAGAAAGACCAGATTTTTGTTTAGTTCAGCCAGAAACAACAATGATATTTTAGTGTGCGGCTATGGACTCATATAGAATGACCTGACCTACAATAATGGCTCTATGTCCCAAAATAATTGCTGTAGAACAGTCCTCATGATAGCTTTTGTGAAGAAACAGCCATGTTTTTCTTAAATTTTGAAGTAAGGTTTGTTAAACAATCCTTTTTTTGCCCATTTTGTACTATCTCATTTTCTTGCTATTTTTATTAGTTAATTGTTTTAAAGTAATTTTAATATTTTGCTTTAGGCAGAATGTACAAAAAATGTCTTTTCTTTATATCCTTCTGTCTTTTCTATGGTGACTGTGCTCCAACTTCCATTTTATCCTAATCTGTATAGTTCATGGCCGTTCGTCTCTAACAGGTTTTCAGAATTGCCACCACATCACTGTTTAAACTCTGAGCTCTCCAAGCTCCTCAGGATATTTTTTGTAAACGCCAGGCTCCAGTTTTGACCAAATAATTACTAGCATACTGCTAATAAGCAGGTGCAGGAACCAAGATCAGGTAAATTCACAGCCCTGTTCCACTAGAACAGAAGAGGGAAAACCAGCACATACATGATGTAGTTACAACAGCTCTGAGCTAAATGTTAGACCTTTAATATTCAGAAATCCTTGTTCCCTGCATGTGCTATACAACAAATCATTAACCTAACAGTGGTATTCTGGAATCTAATTTGAACTTTGCCATATACAGTTGCTAATTTCCTTCATTAGTCTTTTTCTTGCGCTTTTCTGTTGAGAATCTTTTGACGTCTATGTAGGTTTAACCATTCTACTCACTTCTCTGATCTCTCATTGTCATTTTCTTGAAGCTAATTAGATTTATCTTGTTATTATATCTTCAGAAATCCCCACTGAAATTTGGAGCAGTTTCTGTATATCTAAGCTTCCTTTTCTTGAAATATTTTCTAGGCCTAATTTTGTGTCAAAAAACCCAAACAAACCCATTTCTTATTTTTCTTTGATATAATGATGCTATGTTAAATTCACACTGCCATGTTTGGGAAACATCCATACAGAAAACCTACTAAGATTTTTGAAAAATATCTGGTTTCAGGAAGCAAAATCCATCATTATAGGGAATGCATCACAAGAGTATTATCGGCTGCCCCTAGCTCAGTGGATATCACACAATAACATGGAGATCTTTAAAAAAAAGAGAAAAAAATAAGTGTGTTGTGTTTTTGTTTTTGGTTTTTTTTTTAAATTTTTGTTGTCACTGATGGTTGGTTTTGGTTGCAGAGGGTAGCAACTCAGTCAACTGGGGAAAGATTTCTGCTGTACATGTGCATATTCTACTACTCAATATGATACATGAAACAGATTAAAGAATAAGTAAGTGTAGAGAATCAGGACTTGGTGGAAAATGCCTTTTTTTTCTATCCTATAGACACCTACATGTTCCTGAAAATACCAGTACAAGTTTATGTATGTTAAGTGACTACATAGGTAACACAATCTCTTGTTTATTTCATGTGGTTTATGGTTTTCAGGCCCTCCGAAAACAAGTTGGAGAGTAAAGCTTTGGGAGATGACCTCAGGGACAGATAAACTGTATAGAAAGACTGTGTAAAGTTTTGCAGGCACAGAATTGTGCTCTTTGGATTACTTATAAAGAAAAGTCTAGGTTTGCCCTAGAAAGCAGTGGGAAATAGCTTGCAGGACAATTTTTTATTAGTTTGTTTGCTGATAATCTCTTTCTGTCCCTGTGGCTATTCTGTGTCTTGGCTGTGAAAGGCTGTGAGGGAACCACTCTCTTGCAATGAAGAAAGACTGCTGCTCTTAAATGAGGCAAGCATCAGGCCTTGGTTTCCTATCTCCTCTCAGTGCTGAGGTTTTGAAAACTGTATTCAAGTGAATTTTCTGTATATCTTCTCAGACTTAGATGCAGAGGTGCATATCTTCAGTTCCTCAATTCAATGATCTGCTTTAGCTTTCAGTCCTTATTTTGCTAGTGCAGCAGACTTTTAATGACAGGTGCACTCCTTAATAAACAATTGTTTCCTTTGTTCAAATACAGAACTCTTGTGTCATACTTTCTCTGCAGCCTAATGGTATTTGTTGCCATTAGAAATCCTGATTCTGGAAAAACTATTGATACCTTATTTTGCTGTCTTAATGTAAACAAATTGAAACTGTTATCAGTGAAAGGATTGCTTTATTTTCTGAATTTCCTGATGGTATTATTTGTAGGAAAAGGATTTTTTTTTTCAGTGTAAAGTCTCTCATCTCTAACTTCTGTATTATTTATTTTCTATAAATATCTGCTTTTTAAAAATTCTTTTCACTGCAGGCTTACTGTAAATTTAGTGCAGTGATTTTAAAGTTCTTGTCCTTATTTTTAAGGCCCTGAATGGCTGTGGTATTTGACTCATTTTCTCTTCTGCATTTTCTAAGCTGCTAATTACAGTCTGAATCATAAGGTTACTTTTTTTTCTATACTGTAATTTTGTGAGTTGTGAGTCACGAAAATTTTGTAGCTCTACCCTTTTAAAGATATTGCAGGATCCTTCCTTGCTGCCCACTTGGTGTTCTTATTTAAATATAAGATTGAAGAAGGAAATCTTTGCTGCTACTTTTAACTTCATATTTAGTTGTACATGTTCAGTACTTCATAACTTTTTTTTTAAGGATAATGTGTTTTTCATAGTTAGTAAGTCCCCTAAAGTATTATATGAAACATAAAATGTGTAGAGTAATAAGATGTATGTATTGCTGTGGGGAAAATAGTTCAATACATTTTATTTCTACAGGGCTTCAGGTAGATTAATGTGAAATAAAACAATAATTCCTGTATTTCCTGTCATTTCCATATTTTTCCAGTATGTTTTCATATCACAGAATTATAGAATGGTTTTTGCTAGAAGGGACTTTAAAGTTCCAGCCTACCTGCCGTGGACAGAGACATCTATTACTAGATCAGGTTGCTCAAAGCCCCATCCAACCTGGCCTTAAGCACTTCTAGGGATGGGACATCCACGGCCTCTCTGGACAACCTATTCCAGTGCCTCACCATCCTCAGAATAAAGAATTTCTTTCCAATATCTAATCTAAACCCATCCTCTTTCAGTTTAAAGCCATTCCCTCTTGTCCCATCACTCGAGGCCCATGTGAAAAGTCCCTCCCCAGCTTTCCTGTGGTCACTCTTTAGGTACAGGAAGGTGCTCTAAGGTCAGCTCGGAGCCTTTGCTTCTCCAGGCTGAACAACCTCAGCTTGTCTTCACAGGAGGGATGCTCCAGCCCCCTGATCATCTGGACATCACAGCTGCCCTCTGGACTTCCTCCAACAGGCCCATGACCTTCTTATTTTGTGGACCCCAGAGCTGGATGCAGCATTCCAGGAAGGCTCTCATAAGAGTGGAGTGCAGGGGAGAATCACCTCCCTCGAGCTGCTGGTCATTCTTCTTTAGAGGCAGCTCAGAAAACAAAACAAAAGTGCTGAGTGTATGTGAAGCACATATGTTCCTTATGACTCATGTAGCTATCTCTCCTAGGCTGCAAATATTTTTACAATTATCATATTGAAGCTAAGAAAATGATTATCTTAAACAAAGCAATATGACTTATTGGCATATCCAAATATTTGTGGTCTTGTCCTGTCATTACTTCTTACTCAGAAAAATACTGGGATGTATTTTCCATTGAAAGAAAATAAAAAAATGATAGTTTTTAGAAACAATTTCCACAGAAAGCTGAAATGCATATATTTGATCTTTTTCCCCCTGAAAGAGCAAATAAATTTAAATACTGCTAGACACTAAAGAAGAAGGGTTTGATTTATTTATGTGAAAGACTGCTGATTAAAACCACACGTAAACCTAAAAAAACACAGACCTCTAGCTTTCATAAATAGTAATTCAAACTATTCTTGCTTTCCAAGATCAACTTAAAAATATTTGATTTTAAACACTTGGTAGAAGATTTGTTTTCTGATGTTTTCTCCTTCTTGTTAACTTGAACTGTTTTTTAAACTTCTCTTCTGGCAATGTCCTTAGGCACTGATTTTAGGAATCAGAGATTTCAAATTATTCATAATTGTGTAAGGCTTGCAATAATTTGTGATAGCAGAACTTAAAAAAAGACAGAACACTCACATTTCTTGTTTGCTATAATGGTCTCCTTTACTCTTTTTCCAGTATTTTGAGCCTCCTAATAGCCACATAATTGTCTAACATTATCTTCTATGAGAGGTGTTTCTGTTCCACTTGGGTAACTTTGAGGTTCCCATTATCAACAGCAGGCCTCTGTAGTTTGGTGGAGCGAGAGGCTGAGGCTAAAGGTGGATTGTGATCTCTTCCTGGGAAGATTTGCTGACCTTGTCATGAGGCTGGGGCATATAAACAACTCATTCGAGGTTAACAAAGTTACACAAGTCAATTAACTCACTGTAATTGGGAATACCAAAGCTATTAGCCCAGGGCTAACATAAAATAATACAAGTGTTATTATGAAAGGCTAACTTGATAAGCCATGCACATGGGTATGGATTGTGGACTATTGCCTATGGCTGGCTCATTTACCTGTGTAAAATCATTTATCTGTGTTTGATTTTCAGTCTTACGTTCTCCTTCCAGAAGGACTAAACGTAGAAAATCTCTCCACTCTGACTTCAATTGCAAAAGTATGTGCAGTGCTAGGAGTATTTGATAGGTGTTTTGCTGAAGAACAGCTCTGTTGATGGAGTACTGTAGATGAAGGGGTCTGCCTACACCAGCTCCCCTCCCGAGAGCCTTGTCTCCCAGTGCCTCTTGCATTTCACTGGGAGACTTCTGCTGCTGCCAGCTGACATGAGTGGTCTCTTGTGTTTTGGCATTGAAAATTATACCAAATTTATTGGCACTCAGACCCTGCAGGAACATGTGCTAGGTGCTGTAATTGAAATGCGGGAAGATGCCAATTTTTTTCTTTTTAAGATGCTAAGTATGAGAGCTAAAAACCAATGGAATAAATTTTTGGAGTAATTTTAAATACCAAAAATAGATTTTCAATAAGTTCATTGATACTTGAGTGCATTCTGGTAGAGGGACAGATAAATAAATGCCTACAAACTTTTGCTTGGTATAGCTGCATTACAAAAAACCCTGCATATAATACAAGACTGCTGTTTGCTGCCACTGGGGGATGATACCTGAAAAGTGTTGTAGGACTTCCCACAGTGACTCTCTACCTGTTCAACACCTTCCCAGGAGATATCAGGGAGATGTGAAATTTTAGGTGGTCTCAAAGGTGTGAGTTTTAAAAGACTTG
>JANRMJ010000001.1:92308284-92329620 GCA_025584955.1 Alethe diademata
TCAGGGAGATGTGAAATTTTAGGTGGTCTCAAAGGTGTGAGTTTTAAAAGACTTGGAATGAGATGTTGGAGTTACTAAGTAGACAAACTACAACGTTCTCAGGAAATTTGAACCGAAACTAGTTCAGAGGAAGGGAAGAAATAGGCTAAAGCATTGCATAGTTTTGCTATGCTCTTTTTTTTTCCCTTGATAAATTTTGTGGGTACTATTGAAGGCAAAAAAGGCAAATAAATCCCTGGGTCTGATCCAGAAAAGTTGTTCTTTTGACTTCAGAGATACTTGAAGTACTTCAGTGGAGTAATACTTTACCTCATGTGCTGCCCTTTAGCCTTATCAGGATCAACAGAATAAAACACACTTCAGTGTCACACTCTCCCATTTACTCACACAGATACATGTGTCTGGCACAAAATTTCCTATGTCAAATCTATACCATTTATTTCAACTCAGTCTTAGAAAGTGGTTGTGGGCAAGTCTTTATTCCAAATGGCAAGAGCATTACATGAGGGGATAGGTGTACGATCTTGTTTATAATCCTCTTGTGTTAAAATTTCAGTTCCTCCCTCCCACCCACTTTAAGAAAAAATATCTTGTTACAATAGCTAGAATACCTGAAAATTAGGAAAAACAAGACATAATGGTGATTTGTTTTCTGAGAAAGTATGGGATTTCCAGTTAAGCCTTCTTTTTGAAAGGAGCTACTCTCTATCTTAACTCTGCCATATCTATTATGTTTAACAAAGTACAAGCAAGTATGTTATTTTTCATTTTGCTTGCTTAAGCTTGAAAGACAGAATCTCAATCACTTTTTTTAACCACTTGAGCTAACAAAGCACTCTGTAGTTGATTATTATTCATGTCTAATGGGCATCTTTCATATCAGTTGCACATTTTCACTCTTTATGAATTATTTCACAAGGAGAATGAAATCCAATTTGAAACAGAATTTCTTATAACCACATAATAATTTATCAGTCTTATTGACACTTATTTTGCAAAATAATGGTATTGTACACAGGTTCTGTATGAGCAAATAGAATTACTGCTAACATCTTTTTTTTAAGGTTCTTGTTGTACACTCTCCCCTCAGTCAAACACTGTTAGCTCACCAATCAATCTTCTTGTCAAAAATGTTCTTCTTTGGCAGAAGAGACTGAGAAGTTTGACAAAGCACATTAAGTTGGTGATGTTGATTAATGCTTTTCAGTTAGTAGCATTTCATTGAGCAGTATAAATTAAGAATTTTGATGACAGTTGGCTTTTCATAAATTACATACAAGAGGAGCTTATCATTGCAATGAAGCAATTTATTTTTACTCTCTAAGTTTTGTCATGACTCTGCTTCATGTAAGTTTCTTTTTACTTTTTTTTGTCTTTGCCTTTTTTTTTAAAGTATAAATAGCAGAACTTAAGGTCCATATGGGTCTTCGGGAAAAAAGAAAATAAATAAAGAGGGCAAAGAAGCTTGATTCTGAGAGTTTGTGGGCATTCCTCCTTTTCATCAAAGCTAAGGAACTGTAGGGAGAAAAGTTCCAAGAGATGTAGGCCTTTTTGGTATTTTTTTATATTGCAATTGCCAGCTTTCCTGAACAATTTGGAAATGTGAAGAACTAACATGCATGCAGTGGTGTGAAAGAGTTTCTTTAATAATTATTTCATGGAATGCAGGAGATTTTCTTGCTTTTGACTGCATTTTCTTCAGTGTGTTCTTCAACTTCTTGCTGAAATTACCTCCCCAGGGTTACCAAAAATTAATTGCTTCTATAAACACCATACTTACAAAGAGAACAAGATCTCCAGGATGTTTTAAATACACATTGAAAGAGACCTGATCTCGGACTTGCTATACAAATTATTTATTATTGATAAACTCTCAGGTAGCTGTTTCACAGCAAGAGCCAAGAACAGTATTGTCATGCTGCTTCTTGAAAAGCATGAGCTTAGCTTAAATGCTGTCTGTAAACTGGGAAATCCTGAATGCTGCTCCTTTGAATTTTCCCTTCATAGACTGTATAGGAATGAAGAAAATATTTGGGGAAAGGATGTGACTGAAAACTTGGAAAAACACAGACTTCGATAAAGGAAGAGTTTTCACAAAATCAAAAATTTAATACCATTTTCTATGTTCAGTGAGAAATATTCCAGAGGCAGCCATCAGTTCATTGACTGACTGCATCTTACCCACCCAACATCACCCCTTGCTGTCAAATCACAAAATCCAAAGAGTCAAGCTATGTCACAGGAAGACACTGTCTTCTAATCATCATAGTGGAGTAATTGTTTTTGTTGTTTTGGTGATATTGTTTTTTTCCACTTCCCTTACCCTTTGAAATGTGAGACACTTATACCAAAGGCACAACCATGGCCTGCCTGAAAAAAAATTCAAGACATTGTTAATGATTTGAACTTCAAACAGAACAGTTCATGTAAACTCTATTCAATGAACAAGACTGGCATTCACAGTATAAATTCCTATACACATAAATGCAAGTGTTGCTTAATAAAAGTGTAATTTAATATGAAGATGATCAAATCACTACTGAATTTGAAGCAAAAGTTTTAGGGCTGTGAAGAGCTGACTTTGTCCAGCTGCCAAATCCAGCTGTCCCTTCTCTTCAACGGGACAGGGGTAGAAATTGAGGTGAATTAACTGTGGGTAAGGAAGAAGACAGGATGACCTACTGGTTACCACCATAGACAAAACAGAATCAGCTTGGGGAAAATGTGTTTGATGCATTGCCAATGAAAAGAGATTTAAATAGTGAGGAGGAGCAAAGGCAAACATTAAAAGTCCTTCACCCCAACCCCATTTCATCCCAGGCTCAAACTCCTCCCTCATTTCTGACTCTTCTGCCCTTCCCTCTGAACCACGCAGGGGAAGATGGAAAATGTGGGCAATTTGTTCAGTTTTTACTTAGCTTTTTCTCTCTGCTGCTCTTTCCTTCTAACACGATTGCCCTGTTCTGTTTTGGGCTTTCATTCACCACAATTCTTGAAGATAAACCTACACAAAAGCTGGAGTCAAAAGTCTGTGCTCTTTAAAGGCTCCAGTTCCTTGAGGGATTATCCTCATGTTCTGGTATGGGGTACTTCATGGGCTCCAGTGTGGATATCTGCACCAGCATGGATCCTCTCTGCCTGCTGATGGGAAATGCCTTCCCCACTCTTATCCTCCATGGGCTGCATATAAATGTCTTCTCTGCTGCCTGAGGCACCTCATTCCCTGTCTTCCACACCGCTGGCGTTTTAGGGTGATTTCACATAGTTTTTTCCCATTCACTTGTTTCTCTTCTCTCTGGAACTTTTTTTGATCTTAAATATGTTTTCCTAGAGGTGCCACCAGCTTTATCAATGGCCTTGGCTGTGTCCTGCCATGTTTCTTTTGTGGAGCTGGTAATGTCTGGCATAGCTCTAATCCTCTTCTCACATAGACACTCCTGCAGCCCCCTGCTGCCAAAGGTAAAACAGCTCCTGTGAATTTCAACTTTCTAATAGAATTACCCAAATAAGATCAATATGCCTATTTTCCCTACAAGTCAATGAAAAAGTGGTTTATGTATGTATGAATGGCTTCATCTATGGTCATTGCTACGAGCTCTGCCTTGGAACAGAAAACAAGGAGTAGCTTACCTGACTGAAACTACTATTGGATCTTAGTTAAGCAGAATGTAATAACTTGAAGCATAATTTAAAGAGAACACTGGAGCTACCACTTCTAACTTTTCTAACTCCATATATTTTGTTTTGATAAATAGTAAGAGTCCTGTTTTTCTAATGCATCTAGATTTTATGGTATTCATAAGAGGAGAAAGGAGACAATGGAGAGAAAATGGCAATAGATTTCTAGTGCTTCCTCACTTTTACTGAACCCACCCATGTAGCAGTTTTTTATCCAAGTGCTAATGAAGCCAAGCACTCCTATACTTCCAAATGGAACAGTGGAGTTAAAAACAGTAATGTCTAAGACTGTTATGGAAATCAGGCATGTCACCTGTTGAATAAGTGTGGTACATTCCCTGTAAAATTGCCACTGATGTATTTCAAGCAATGTTTTTAATTTCAGTATTCAGGCTCCCAAGAAGCCTGAGAGTGATTTAGCATTTTTCACCAAAAAAATTCCGTGTTGGTTTTGTCACCATTTTAATTTTTCCTTTACTTCCTTTTGCAGTTGTATAGTTTGGTATTTGTATTCTTTTCTGTGGAAATGAAACATCATTCTTTGCTGAACCTTTTTGAATAGTAAATTGAATGTACTGTTGAGAATAATGCAGTGCTTTCACCCCATGTACTTTGTCACTCTAACATTTGGATTTTTTTTCATTGCCAGGCTGTAGTGTGTTTGTATATTCCTCAAATAAAATCTCTTCTGGTAATATGCTGACCTTCACTCTGGCTGTAGGCACAAATATTAATAAAAGTTGAAAAAGAGGAGTAATATTCTTTCCCATTGTTAATGTCTAACTTTTCAACAGCTTAGGATTTGTAGAAATGAAAATAGACAGTACTTGAGGCTAAATCTGTGATACTACAGAGTGCAAACAGCACAGATGAATATAGTGAAAGCTTTTTTTCTGCTCACTTGCTGTGTATGTAAACCACAATGCTGAAGATATTGTTCAATTGACAAGCCAGTTAAGTCACTGATTTTCCTGTTGTGCTTGCTATCTAGGCTGTTAACTTCTAAAAATTATTTCCCTGAGGAACTGGACAGATATATTTTCTTATGTCAAATTGAGTATCTTACAATAATTGTTATGAAGCTGGATCAAGCTCAGCTTTTTAGAGGTAAAAATCCAATTTACTGCCATTTGTTGAATTATCTCCAGTTCACTGGAATTCTGTAATACCCTTCAACTCTCTTAAAAGAGCAGGGTAATATCAAAGGGAATTAGGAGCAAGAGATACCTGTAATTAAGGTCCCATTGTGAGTACATGTCTCATTACAGAATTAAAATACTAATGTAGATGTCTAAGCCTGAAAATTAGGTTATTAAGCTAGCATTTTTTTTTTTTTTTTAAATCTAGCTGCAAAAGTGGTTTGTTCTTTTTTTGTTGTCGCTTTAATTTTCTTTTTAAATTAATTGTTATTTTCCCCATCTGTCCCAAGGGAAAACCATTCTTGATTTTTGTATCCTAAAAAAATACAAATTTCTGTGATTTCCTTTGCAATGGAGCATATTACTCTAGTGAAAACCCCAGCAGGGTGCATTTCTATAAAGGGTTTTCTTAGATTTCTTTGTGTTCTGTTCAGGCATCAAATCACTGAATCACATAATCATCAAGGTTGGAAGAGACATTTAAGATCATCTAGTCCAAACATCAATGCAGCACCACCGTAATTTCCTCTAAACCATGTCCTCAGGTGCCACATCCAGACACCTCTCAAACGCTTCCAGCCATGATGACTGCACCCTGGGCAACTTGAAGCAGGGAGCCATCTTTAAGGGACTGGATGGATTTGTGGTGATACCAAGATTGTTATTGATATTTTCACACATTTAAATGGAAAAGTAGGCTCTCAAATTTCTCTCTGCCTTGGCACAGTGTTAGACACTGTAAAATCTGCCCATGAGGCTGTTTTGTGACAACAGCTGGAGAGCTGACATTTGTGCTATTCCTCAGCTTGACGCCTTGAGATCACTTGATCCCACATAGCTACTCATGAGTCGGGTGTTCTCTATGGGCTCTTTACATCAAAATGTGTTAGAGAAAAAGCTAATTTTGTTTTAGCCTTTTCCATCAGGCTCTTCACTGCACTCTTTTTAAAGCTCATTTGAAGCAGTGTGCAAGATGAACAGAGCCACATAACACTGCACAAGACTTCAGAGATTCAGGAGAAGGTAAGCAGCATGTGCTGAAATGCCTGAGTTTTATTTAAAATTGAGTGAAAAGAGAAAACCCAGGTGCAGACTAGTAAAGAAGGGACTAGTTGTGGTCAATTTAGGAAAGAAGTGGAGATGACTTAAGAGCATTGAAGAAGACCTCTCTCATTTCCTAAGTGTTGACTTGTATGGGGATGTATGGGGAACAGAGTGCGGCATCGGAAAATCAGCTGTGGTGAAGATAACCCCGAAAAAATCATAGTTTGTGAGTTTGAACTTGAGAAGTTGCTCTTTACAGTCACTGGTTTTTAACCTTTAGGCTGTAGCAGTCTTCGTGATGTCCCTGAGATAGGCAGAATTTCTTTCATCTAAGGACATTTCCTCATAATGTCTATTTAAATAAAATTTTAGCGTAGAAGTAGTGAACATACTAATTTTTCAGTACAGTAAACTTTATCTTAGTGAACACAAAGGCTCCTACCCTGACAATTTATGTCTAAACATGGAAATTACAGAGAGAAGGCCCAGGGGAAAACAGTGTCACTAATTCTGAAGTATGTTAGATATTTAAAAATATGTGTTTCAGTTCCTGCCAGGTGGTCTTTGCACACTGTATGCACCAAATAACCCAGCTGCTATCCCTGCAGAACTTAATTTATAATTATAACATTGTTGATTATTTTAGAATGTTTTAAATAAATTCTCCATAGATTTAGACTCAATAAAAGAAATTCATGCATTTAGTTACTACTCTAAAAAAAAGTATCAGTTAGTTCTGTGATGTACTAAAACCAAACTTAGTTTGCATTAAAATAAAAGCATACTTTTGCTGAGAGATTAGCTATATACTTCTTTGATGGGACATTTCATAAGATTTTTTTCATTTCATTTAAACTTAATTCTCTAATAATTCAGGAACAAGATTAAAAAATACAATCAGAAATAAAAATACTTGTTCAAAAGATCATGCATATTAAGTCTTCTTATTATGAAGTGTTCTTAGGATATCTAAATTTGCAAAATGAGAGTAGTGGCTCAATTTGCACTGAAATTTTTAAGTATTGAGGTCAGTTTTGTCCTATATTTTAAATTAGCTGCTTTTAATGTTTTTAAATACGACCAGAAATAATTTTCCGTATTTTAAAAATGTCCTTGGTATTAGAGGATATCCTTTAAATTGAAGAACAGTTTAGAACTACCCATAATTTACCTTTGCTTTTCTATTCTCATAAAATATTTACTATTCTAGAAATATTTAATATCATCTATTTCATACTGAAAAAGTTGCAATCTCTGAAGACAAATTTTGAATCTTCTTCTGCACAAAGATTGAACTACACCTGTGATCTATGTGCCAATACAGATTGTTGAATAAACAGATGTCTCATAGTAGTTTCTCAACTGAATCTGATGAAACAGTGCCCTCCAAGTCAAGGAAGGGTGAGAGGAGAAATGATTTTGAGATACAGCCAAGAGTCTGCTGTAGGGAACAGATTCCAGAGAATGCCACAGTCTCTATTTTACTGAGAGATCAATCTAGATACTTTAGATAGTTTAATGGGGTCAAAGGGGCTGGATAACAAGGCTTATTTTAGTATTATGAATCCACTGTAACTACAAGTTTCCTCAGAAAAGGTTTATTGCATAGGAAAAGGCCAACAGGTACATTATAATCCTCATAAGAAATTACAGTAACAGGAGGAGGATTCATCATGGGTAATTACAGTTGTTAAACCAAAATCTCTCTTCTGAATGCATACAAAGTAGATATTTCCATATTCTCAATGGTATTTTAAGTCCTTATTAAATATTAGCCTTGTAGTAAAGCTGCAACTGGGATTTAAAAAATTATGGATTTTTTTTTTCATCCTTACATCTCACCTGGAGTTTCTTGGAGATGGATTCAGATGCTTCATATAGTGTCTCCAGCTCATAGTCTCTGGGAGCTCAAATTCTCTTGCATATATTAAAAGTATTTATTAGAGATCACCACTTATTCCTACAGGCTCAGATCTAGTTTTAGGAAAATTAGTAATTTGCTTTACAAACACCTAAATGTAACACCTCATTAATTTCATCCAGGTTAAATCTCTGTCCATGCTTGCAAAACTACCCTATTTCCTTGTTTTTCCTCGGTTTCTGAACAACATGCTGCAAGAATTGCTATACTATTTCACTTAAGAATTGGAGGTATTGGTAAGATATTGAACTTGCCCAAAAGTACACAGAAATAATATGGTGGAGCAGATTTTAGAATTTGTTTTTCTCAAGTTTGTTTTCTTTGTCCTTGACCTTCTCTGTTGTACCTTTTAAATTTAAAAATATTTATCAGTAGAGCTTCCTGCACACCCCCCACCCCCCATCCCATTTCTTTACATAGGTTTTAATCTACCTGTGGTATCAATAGTACATTTAAATAATTTCTTATAAAGGTTTCTCTTGAAGAAGTCTAGTACAGGAGACAGCAGCTTGCACGACCATCTTAAATTTTTTACCAGGTAATAGGAAATTATTTTATGTCCTGTATGATGATATAGGTGTGGAATGGGTGTTTTGTGATACTTTCTGAACTGAGCAGCAGTTAGATGAGTAGCTGAGATGGAGTGTAAAGTCTTAGTGGAGCAGTTCATTATTTATTCTCTACACACGAGGGAGACATAGAGCTTTATCCTATGTCAAGCAATTACTGTTCTTATTATGATTAGAAGAGCTATGTGAAAACAACGAATACTTTAAAAAAAACCTATCTACTTATTTCATTATAAAATTCAGTTATGAGAATAAAAAATCTGATTCAGAGTAGCATAGATTTAGATGTCAGCTTGAGTATATATCTTACTGCATGGTCATAGCAACAACAACAAAGTTCTTCCTTTCCACACTTCCCTATCAAATTCTTAGTTTTTTAGATTTGGATGTGTAGTTACAAGCTAGATGACTGTATTGGGTTTGTGTTTCAAGGTTTTGGTAGTGGGAGGCTACAGGGCTGACTTTTGTGAGAAGGTTCCCCCTTCTAAAACAGAGCCAATGTCAGCTGGCCCAAGGGGAACCTGCTGCTGGCCAAGGCTGAGCCCATCTATAATGGTGATAGAGCCTCTGGGATAGGGATATTTAAGAAGAGAAAAAAAAACCCAAAAAACCCCCGCAGTACAACAGCAGCCAGGAGGGAGGAGTGAGAACATATAGGAGAAATGGCCCTGCAGATACCAGGGTCAGAGTAGAAAGAGAAGGAGGTCTCCAGCACCAGAGCAGAGATTCCCCACAGGCTGTTGTGAAGACCATGGTGTGACAGATGCGCCCCTGCAGCCCATGGAGATCCATGATGGAGCGGAGATCCACCTGCAGCACATGGAGGAACCTGTGCTGGAGCACGTGGATGCCTGAAAGAAGGTTGTGAGCCTGGAGGAAGCCTGGACTGGAGCAGGTTTGCTGGACCCTTGCAGGACCTGTGAAGAGATGAGTTCACACTGGAGCAGGTTTGCTGGCAGGGCTTGTGACCCCCTGGGAGATCCACACTGGAGCAGCCTGGTCCTGCAGGACTGGACCTTGTGGAAGGGACAGTTGGAGCAGCTAATGAAGACCTGTAGCCAGGGGGAAGGACCCATGTCAAAGAAGTTCATGGTGTGTTTTCTCCCGGGGGAGGAACCCCCCGTTGGAAAAGTGGAAGACAGTGAGGGGGAAGGAGTGGCAGAGAGAATGTATGATGTACTGACAGCAACCCCCATAAGGCTTTCACCATATTTTCCCCTCTTCAGCTGATGGGAGGGAGTGATAAGTGACAGGCTTAGTGAGCACCTGGCATTCAGCCAAAGCCAGCCCTCCACAGTGAGGTTGCTCCTTTTCCCCATTCCAGATGGTGATATACATCCTCATCTTCTCATTTGCTGAGAGAGACAAAAGCTTCTGTTTCTATGCATGCTGCTTTTGTGTGAAGCCATTGAGCTCTTGGCAGAGCATTTCATCTTTGAACTTGACATTTCCCTGCCCTTCAGGGAAATGCTGTTGGGCTGATCTTGTTCAGCCAATGTACCTGACTGCTGGCTTAGTGTGTCCCACGCAGAGTCTTTTACATCATTATTTGGTGAACTGTTAATTCCCTTTGCACTACTAGGTCTACTGCAGGATTCTTGCATTGATTTATAAAGCCTTCAGTTTGTTAGGCCATGCTATCTCCCTGATGAATCTCTTTCCAGTGTAGCATTGATTATCTGACACTTGGTATTTCAAGTTTTCTCAAAAGTAAGTTGTATTCTCTGGAAACTTTTCTCTATGTAAGCTGGATGGAGTTTCACTTCGGTCCCTCACATACCTACTGCAAAAGAAATTTCTTCTACAGTGTTAAATTTCACCATTAAAATTCACAGTTAAAAACCTTCTCAAACCAGCATGCTCTATAGGCTTAGAAATGTGGAGTTTGACACGGAAAATGCCTTCAGTTTCTAACAAGAGCCCAAGTTATTAATTGTGGGCAAATCTCCAAGAAAGAATGACTATAAAAATAGACATCCACAGCATCTGTGTAAGCAGAAACAAGAATGATGAGAGTTTGTTGGGGGAGCACCGTAATTATGCAATTTTTTGGAGGTGGCAGCAAGGCTAGGAAAACGGCAAACAAAAACAGTTTTTCCATGGATTTTAAGTCCTTACTGGCCACATTGAGGAATAACTAGATTTATGAGTGATAATCTTTGTTCAACATTAAATTTAGAATTGGACACAGAGGAGAAGTAACATTATAAAATATTTTTGGGTCCATGATTCAGGATGAAATCTTCAAATTTATAAAACCAGAATCAAAATTCTGTTCTCTTATACAAGAAGAGAAAAGGTGAGTTTTGTGCTGCTGCTTTTGGGCCTTATTTGACATTTCATTGTACAATGATTATAGGGCCCTTACTACTTGCAGACATAATGATTATTTGTAGAGATTGTCATAACAACTAAGTATCCCTTGTTGTGAATTATGACACAGCTATGAGATGCCAATAGGATATCAAACAGGAAGTTTATGGAAGTCTATGAGTGCATTACATCTTTTCCACTAAAAGGAGCCACAGGTAAACATAAATAGACTGAGAGAATGATTTGGGTTGGAAGGCACTTTCACAGATCACCTACTCCAAATGCCCCTCCACTCTCCACCCCAGTCTCTGCCAATCCTCCCCCTGGTCATGGGCAGGGACGTCTTCCAGTAGATCAGGTTGCTCAAATCCCTGCCCAGCCTGCCCTTGAACAACTCTAGTGATGGTGCATTCACAGCTTCTCTTGGAGAAAAGTTGTGGATGAAGAGAGACAAGAAGTAGTTCCATGTGTTTATTACTACAAGAGCCAGTTGTAGTACAAAATCTAGCTAGATATATGGAGAATTATGAAATTCCATTTTAGTGGTCTACAGCTTTGCCATATTTAGCACTTGAATAAGAATTTTCCAAACCAAGTTCTTTCATCTGTATGTGGTTATTATGTTCCCTGTTATTTTCACTGCTGCAAAATTCTTCATCTATGTCAGAAGTTAAGATTAAGGGAAGAATATATTTTTCCAGATGTTTGCAAAACAAACAAAACCTATCTGACTTCAAAATCCCTTCTATTTTTTTTTTTCAGTTATGAATTTTGCATACTTATGTGCTATTTGATTGTTTCCTAACATTATTTCTTTTAAAACCCTTTTTCATTTTTTAGGTATTTATCTGCAGGTGTATTAAATATATGGTGCATGCAGAAAAATGCACAATCATGTATGCTGAAAAAAAGAAACCTGCACACAACCATTCTCAATAGGTTAATTGTTTCTACTGACACTCATGAGTGAAAAACATAAAATAACATTGATGCTTATAAATAGTGCTGGGAAAATAAGCTGCAACTTAGCATTTCCTTCAAGACAACCTCTAGCTTCCACATTATAATAACATCAGGAGAGCTTATGGTTTTTCTGTCTGTGTTCTCTTAGTCGTGTTTTGTCAGTACCATCTCCTTTGAAATAAATTTAATCAAAGGAAAAAGGTAGCTAAATTAAGAGATTTGAAAATATTATATAATTAGGGATGATTAGGAGTTTCACTGTGAGATACTTATTGTTATAGATACTCATCATCACACCTGCTCTTATAATATATTTTAAGAATATAATTATATTTTCTTTAAAAGTCACCTACTGGATATTTTGCAGCAATCTTACCTGCTTTCATTTTTCTTTTATACAAGCAAATATAAGCAATTTTACTGAGTTCTTTTGGGACTTCTTGCCGAGCATGTGCAATCAACATAATTTTATTTCCTATGCCAGTGTGTTTCATGTTTACAGTTCAAATAAAGCTATCTCTGTCTCAGCAGATCCAGTATGCATGTGGAAAAATGGAGCTGATTTTTCAGAATGCACCTTAAAGTAAAAGTGTGGTTAGGTATTTGAGAGGCACTACTGAAGTTCTATGAATGTTCCCCATGCTAGATGTTTATGTGCATCCTCAGGGGGTTTTGAGACTGCTAAAGGACAGAATGGAGAAAGGAAGTGATAGGACAACTAATTAACAGGTTGTCATGAGCAGAGTATTTTGAGATGATTCCAGAGAAAAGCTTTTAAAAGAAAGATCCACCATGAGAACAAAATCCAGGGCATGTGCCTAAGGTCTCCAAACCAAATTATTTTGAAATATGATAAATATTTTAATTAAAATTGAGTTATGCATCCTGCATTTGCTTACTGCAATATAGAGTCACTATGAGGACTTACTGCATCTTAAAGCTGAAAGCTATGACTTTACAGATTCTTTTTTTTTTTTTTAACTTAATTAACTTTTAATTTAATGTACAAGAGAAACACATTATCTACTTAAGAGATACTAATTTGTAAGCTATTTTCTTTAATCTGAATGGAGCTGATATGAAAATACTTGCCTTCATTAACAGCCGCACAGACATATGGTGAAAAGGTATTTTTGACCAACAGCACCAGTGAGGTTGGCACAATCTAGAGAAATAGTGCTTGCTAATGGACTAATTCTGCAGAGGCAGCAAAGAGCACAAAGCACTTCTTGTTTCTCTGAGCTCAACAATATATAGCAAGAAAGGCTTACTCAGTTTAAATAACCTCTGCAGTGGGTTAATTAAAAATAGATACGCAATATCCATCTCATTCTCTGGTAACTTCAAAATAATATTGAAATTTCCAATATCTTTATACAAATGTGTTGATTGAATGGCTTTATACTGCTGCTGGGATCTAACTGGTATGAATATAGAGTTAAGAAAATTATATATTAATGGTTGCTTGTGATGACCTCTGCTTAGAGTTCAGTTTGTAAATAAGATACTTCTATGCTGTGAATTTTGAAGATATGAAAAATAAAGGGACACCTAAGGTGACTTCATTTTTGGTGCCTCTCTTGAATCTAAGTTTTCAAAAACAAGTGGAAAAGGACTTTTCAGGAAGTTGTGACCTTATTATTTCCCAAACACAAAAAAATTCAAGAGGGAATGACCTTCTTTTTCTCCCCTCTCCAATCATTGTAAAGTTTGAAAATGTCTCATGAAGTGTAATGCTGGCCTTTGGAACATCTATTCAGTGTCAGTGTTTCCTGAGACTGAAGATTTGCAAACAAGCCTGTTTAGATTTGTACACAAGAATGACATTTGGCCCAGTGTGTTCAGACCTTCTGAAGGGAGTTAGATGCAAGACTCTACATCAGGTTATCATCCCCTTAGGAAAAAACGCTCTGATACGCCACAGTTATTGGTACAACACCACTCTGTGGTGCCTAAGAATTGACTTTTAATGGAACAGGAAATACGGGAAACACTACACAGGAAAAAAAGGCTTCTAGGAAAAATATTATAAATTATGTGCACATTACTTATACAACACATATGAAATATAGTTTCTACAGTAGAAGCAGCAGCTTTCTCATAGGATAAAATTAAATGACCTCATTTGTTGGCAAAGGTTGGTAGCCAGAAGCCCACCACATATTTTTTATGGAATTCCTAGCCTCCCAGGAGGATATCTCTTTTCCTTATCTATTTTGCAGACTGTTTCTCACAAAGTGGGGCAAAATGTGCATGCTTTTAATGCAGCAGGCTGAACCTGCCTGATTCACACCAATCTGGAATGTTTGCTCCATCTGAGAAACTTGTGTGTTGGATATCATCTGCCTTTTTGCAGTTCATGCAATTCACTACTTGAAAGGCAGGAGCTGGCAGTCTGATTGACTCCTTCCATATTATGATTATTTTCCTAAGACCAAAATCAAGCTTCTAGTTCCAGAGAGGCTCTTCTCACAGCAGGTGATGCCAATACAAGGAGTACTGAGAAGTGATGGGAATAGTGGGTGTGCCAGGTCAGCCACATCATCATTATGGGGTTGATGCTTTTTAGCTTTTGTCGCACTCTCCTTTGTCTGACCTCTGATGTCAGAGAAGGTGGCTGGCATCTCTGCCTCACTAATCATCTCTGACATGTGGCTGGCACTGGCAAATTTACTCAAAAGGATGTGCCTGCTGTGTTTTAGATTGGCCTGCACTCATTGGAGGGGAATAACTGCTGAATATTTCAAATTGGGGATCTAAGAATGTAATCAGTACTTTGTAAACTACCCTACTGCCTTATTCTTTTCCACATGGGGGTCCTTTCCTATTTAGACAATTAAGCTGTCTCCTCAGAGTACCACAGTAAGTCATAAATTCTTCAGGCTGCTCTTGCAACTGGTATTTTTTCCTTTGTCAAGATAAACAAAACAGATGAGTTCATTCATAAAGCATCATAATTTTGGACTATCTTGAAGGTTAAAAAAAAAATTCCTTCCTACAAAAATATTTGCATTCAGAGTGCTGAGGACCCTTTGAAATAAAAATGTTTCCTATAAATTTTTACAGAGAGAGGAAATTGTTACTAATCTGTCTTCCTTTAACTACTTGTTTTCCAATTAGTTGTATGGTTTTGAATGACAGATCTACAGAGGGGACAAAAGCAAAGGGTTTGTATACAAGTTTTTCCTTTGTGCTCATGATGACTTAGACATTCCCCTTCAGATAAAGCTCAGAATGAAGAAATGTGTGACTTTTATGGATCACCTAGTGAATTTAGTCAAAAGGTTCTTTGTGTTTTTGCCCTTTGGGAGATTTTGCAAAGCCTTAATAAATCATGTGCATGCATCTTCACTCTTGACTGCTAAGACTAAGCAAAGCTGGTTCTTAACTCCCTTTCTGCCAGTGAATCTTCATAAGGATTTGAAATGGTTTGAGGGTTTATTTATTCATTCTGCATGATATAATAATCTAATTCCTTGATTAGTGTCTTTTCATTTTATCAATAAACACTACTTTGAATTGCAATTAGGTTTTTCCATTGAGGAATGGCAAAAAAAAATATGAAGTATTTCAGTAATGAATGATGGTAGTCAAGTGAAACAGTGCATTCGAGGTGGAGTGCCAAACACAGAAACATTTACTTTAACAGCATGTTTAAATTTTTTATTTTTTCATGTGCATTCATTTCCAAAAGTGTGACTATACACTAGCCCACCCCTAGTCTTTCTATTCCCAGTTATAAGATTGGTAAGAAATATATGTACAAAAAACTGTTCAGCTGATGCTTGGTTATAGAAGAAAGGGACTCTTCCATTGTTACCTGCTGCCTTAGAGGCTGAATGGGCCTCTTTATTTTTATTTTTTTTCTTTTTTGGCTGGCTACATAATTTGCAGGAGAATAATTTACTTTAGAATCTTTTCATGATGCAGACTTATAAAAGTGTACATCCTCCTTTCCATTTCCAATTATGGAGGCTGAATCACTGGCACTGAACATCTTAGAACAAGAGTTACTAGTGCCATCTGCAGTTTTGATTCAAACGAGGAAAAGGTGTTTACTGGTTTGTGGGATAAGAAAGAAAGATGTAATGGGGAGGAGTTTAACTGCTAATATTTCATTTTTGTAGCCAGTCTTTCCATTTAAAGCACAAATAAAAAGTACATCTTTTGGTTAGAATACAAAAGATTTTTAAAGATGTTTTGAATAAAGTGACCTAAAATAATCTCAGTAATATGAAGGCTAAAGGGTGAAAAGTGATTCTGTGATAACAAAGGAGTGTTGTTCGTTGTCATTTCTAATACCTCATATAGAACTATGTTTTTTTCTTGTTCTCTTTTGGTGAACATGGTTCTTCAGGTGTTGAGTTAAATGGATCCACGGTTAGTAGGCTGTTGAGTGTGGCTCACTGTCTTCTCCAGAAGATAAATACAGGGGAAAAAGTTCACTTACTGGTTATGCAGAGGTATTTCAGATCACTGCTAATTAACTGTTTGGAATCTTGGAGAAAAGCCATACTTGTTCACTGCTCTGCCTGAGCTGAGCTGCCCTGCAGAATGAGTGGTGCTGTTTCTGACATAAAGCACTGTACTATGGGAAAATATACTCCATGTTTTCATTACCCTGAATTCCTAGATGGCCAAGTGGCTGAATAACCTGCTGCCACTGATCGGTATTAACTCTTCCTTACACTGAAATTAAAGCATTTTTCCCAGAACTAGAGGTTATCTGGAGAAGTTGCTCTAAAAGGTGTCTTGTGTCACTTCAGGCCTCACACCAGCTTTGAGAGTCAATAACTATTGCATCAGAGAGATCTCCATTGACCTAATTTAGACATTTTCTATTTTGACTTAGCCCCAGACTCTAAAGATATTACCTCAACCTGTCTGGGTGAAAATGTTTCACATTATATTAATAATCATTCACTGGCGTACATAGACTAAAAGACAAAAATAGTTACAGAGCTTCATATTAAAGAGATTTGAGCAATAAGATTACATACTTATTCATGTGAAACATGTTTAGTGGGAATTCCTTTCAGAGAAATGCCTGGCCTATTTGGTGCTGAGGTACTCTCCTCAGACATAAAAAAGCTGAGATCAGATACTTGTTCAGAGATCAAATCATGTTTCCCATCAAGCAGAAAGGTGGCATTTGGCATGATCTTCAAGACAAGTGCTCTCTTGCCTGGGTCATGGGGCAAGTAACTGCATTTCTGTGATTCTGTTCTATGACTGAGATGCCCAAGCAAAGATCAAACACTTGCAGGCATTTCTTTCTCAGCTAGCACAAGTAGTTCCCTGTCACCTCTCTGGCATTTGTGAAGCCTGTATTTCTAGAAGGGAAAATTAGTCTAACTTCAGGCTGTGAGTTTTGACTGGCAATACAGACCCTATGGGGATTTAGTTTTCAGTGTTTCTCTTCTTCATTTCCCAGAAGGAAAATAGAGGGAAAAAGCAATTTTCAGTTTTAAGACTGTTGTAAAAATAAATATGTGAACACTTGCAAGATATTCAGATATTAATGTAGTTACAAATATCTAAATAAAATAAGAATGAGTCACCAATGATGAATGCAATATGACTGTTATTTAGCTTTATGCATTCAGAGCTAGAGAATCCAAACCACCAAACCACCAAAAGGAAATCATCCATGTCTGAATCAGATTCTTTAGTCAGTGTTAAGTGGGGATTGTTAGCTGGGAACATCAATGGTAACTTGTTAGGATATAATGAAAGCACCGTTATTTTGTGCTGTAAAAAGATACATGTGATGATAAAAGTCCTAGCACAAACTTCATGGCAAAGGTAAATTATTGTAACTTAATGTGATCATTTCTGTTAACTTCAGGTTATGCATTTTTTTAGTCAATATTTGGTATGTTGAATTTATTTAATATTTTACCCTCTGTTTGAGATCCAAGTTCTGTTCTTAAGTTTCTGATGATCCAAACTATCAAAATAATCTGCTTTCCTTCCTTGCACAGCTAATTCTATTGACTTCAGTAGGTCAGTTGGCATGAATCAGACAAAAGATTTTTTTATGATTTCTGTTGCTTAGATACTGAAGAGAAAATTATTTTCCTATTTCTGCACATAATTCTTCATCTGAAATGGATAAATTTTCTTTTTTTAATGGTAAAAAAATGCAGAAGAGTTTTCAGCAGGTAACTGGAGTTTGAAGCGAGGGAAAAAGCAGATACCAAAGAATTGAACAAGAAGTAGGTTCATAATTTCAGATAGTGTGGTCATGATACTGATTCCACTTATTAATGTAATGTGGCATTATGAATTTTAATTTAAAATTTCATTATTTACTTGCATTAATTGTGTGTGTGTTTGAGTTGGAAGAAGTGGTAGAGAGTACATAAATTTCAGCTTTCATCCTAGCATTACTTGAAATTGTCAGTTTAAGCTCTGTCACCCAACAATTACTCTGTCCTGTGTCATCCAGAAAGTCCATGAATGTCTGTGCCCCAGGTAAATGAAAATATTCCTCCATTCCCCAGTGCTTTCTTGAACAGTGTGTTCAGATTGCACATGATAGTTTTCAAATTTCTTTCTTAATTTCTTTATTAAATAAATCCAAGGGCTCTAGAATCTCCATTATTTATAATACGAAAGTAAAATTATAACATACCACTTCATCACTGATATTGTGAAGTCATATTTACCACTCTTCCCTGAAATACTACTGCTCTCCCTACAGAGAAGAAAATACTGCAAGGTTGCAGAAAGAAAGTGCTATTCTTTATGCACTGGGGTATGGTTACTTCATTAATTTTGGTAATTTATGAAGCAGGCTTTGACATTACAAAACATTGACAGTTTTTTCTTTGTAGACATGGTAAAGTGCTTTCTTAAAACCATCCCACTCGTAATATAATCTAGTATGCTGCTTGTTTAAATATTTGTGATGGTAAAACTTTGCTTCTTTCTCTGGGGTATATAAAAATTACCAGAAATTGTAATCTAAATGAAAATGGTTAAAGAAATATCACTGGAAATAAATGATACAGTCATTGTCCAATTAAACTGAGTAGCATGTAGTCTAATAGTCCTAGACTAGTTTAAGTTTCAAGTGGATTGGACCATGGAGACCACCACAGGTGGCACATAAAACCATGTTATTGATTACTAAAATGCCTTTAATGGTTCAGTACTCTAAAAAGGACTATGTTTACTATAATTTTTTAATATTTTGCATCTTTTAATGACACTAGTACCTCATAAAAGAGAATGAGGCCCTTCATGTTACCTAGATCATAATCAGAGCAAATTTCACCTCATTAGGTGAGACATTCTCCATTCTTTCTCTCCATAGGTACTTCTTTCTTCAGTATTTTTTTTTCTGAGCATGGGGAAAAATTGTAAGAGGTCTTCTGAGAAAGCTGGTTAGAGAAATGTGAAGCATTAAAATTAAGCATAAAGCTGAGAAGAAAGAGGCAAACCAACAGACAATGATGTTGTGACTGAAGTCAAGGACATATCTATCCAAAGGTAGCTGACAGGTGAAGATTAATGAAGGGAGGAGTCAGAGAATAAAATAGTTCTTTTCAGACTTTAAATAATTTTTTAAGGATGGAGTGGAAAATCAAATGCAGGAAAATGGAAAGAGAGTCCCAAAAAGAACTGTGATCAATGTAAAGAAATAGAATTTAACACTTGTTTTAGAAGGGATTAAAACCTTTTAGATATGTGGAACCTTCACAACATCTGTTTTAAGGATTTCACATGTATAAAGGAGCAGATTCTATGCACTCATTTGTTGAAAGCAAGAAGATGCTGGTTCTCAAAGCAGTGATTTATTGCTCCATACAGTCTTGAATGAGTTTACCATATATTTGCTCACAGTTGCAACTTGTACATGACTTCAGCTCATTTTTGAGCTTAACAGACCAGTTTTACTCTTTTCAGTTTAAAATGCCATCTTGCCTCCAGATGCAACCTATGAAATATGGAATGCTGGAAGACAGAAATACCAAGGAATGAAAAGGAAAGAAAGAGATACAAAGATGGCTACAGACTTCAAAATGTCAGTTTGGGTAATCTGAGTGCACAATAAATTAAGCAAGTTTTAATGAGAAAATTGAAGACTTTATTACATGTAAAGAGTTAAAATTTACAGTGACAAAAGAAATTGAAGGTCTCAAAGTCTTAGATTTTAGAGTATTATAGTGAAATTTTCCACTATAATTTACAGAGAAAATTAACAACCCATATGTGGTAGAACTCACTAGAGTAGACATGCACACATTAGGCACAAATTTTATAAAAAACAGTAAAGCAGCCTCTTAGAAACAGCGATAACATTTAATATGGGAAGTCTAATTTGAACAAATGTGTATGAATGCAAGAATATGTGCAGCATGCAGTTAACGTATGTTCATGTAAGGATTTGTTCCACCTAGTACTTTTCTTTCAGCTTTGCTAGTGATTAACAATATAACACAAATAATATTCTTCCCTTCTCCCTTCCTGCTTCTCTGATGTTTTTCTGAGATGAAAGATCCATTGTTGGTTGGGCAGCCATTCAAGAATTGGCAACATAATAAAACATTGCATTAATAGCCTTGGAATCTTTTCTGAAGCAAAAATTATCTAACTAAAGACTAAAGGCAAAAATTACGTGATTGTGAGTCATTCAGAAAATGACTGATTCTGGTAATGCAATACTCTTCTCTCAGAAGAGCTGCTCTTTGGTCCAAGTGAGTTCTGTAAACAGCAGGCTAGTGGTGGTTCAGTGGCTTTTTCTGCTTGCACACAAATTTCATGATGGACTTGTGTAATGAGAACATACATAAAATTTGAAATGAAGGAGTGTGAATATATATTTTGATGGAAGCATTTCTTTGAGAAAAATCTCATCTGAAACTGAACTTGAGGGAATAGACAAGTTTTAACAGCTTTGTTCCTTCATTCTTCACTCTTTCCTTCTATTACAGAATCCTAAAAGGTACAAAGATTGGTGGTATAGTAAGCCTAAAGTGTTACAGCACCAGTTTCATTTCGACTATTTCTATGCTAATCAAGCTGTAGAAAAGCTGTACAGATCTATGATGATATATATTATTGCAATTTTGAAAAACTCAGATATCTTGAAAGTCCGGATATGGGAAAATTCACGTGTGAGTTTCTTGGTGCTCTTTGGACCATGACAATCCTCTTCTTGCTACTTTGTTTGAGTTACATTTGCAACAGAACAGTGACATAAGCAGTCTTAATTCTCTATGATTTACATTGAAATTTTGATAAACCATTCCTGTCCAGCATAAGGCACAAAAATTTAATTTTTAATTTTTTTTCCAAAATTAATTTGGATTTAGTGATAGTATAATTAATTAGAAAGTTATAAACTGATCTCAACTTGATGAAATAAGCACTGATCTTATTGTAAAACTAAAAAATGATACTCAACCATACAAATTTTTGAGAGTGTACTTCTGTCTTCAGGACACAGTAAATATTTGTGCCACTGGGCTTTGTGAATTATACTGTCCTTAGTAGGAGATGAATTTTTTGGTAATAAATCATGCAAAGAGGAGAAAGCTTTTGTTCCTTAAGGAAAATAGAAAGCTATTGAATAAATAGCAAAGTGATTCCTCAGCTGAATTCAAAATATTGAGCTTATGTAAAAAATTATCACATTAAAAAAAAAATCTTTAGTGCTACATAAAAGATTTTGTACAAAACCATTTGCATTGTACTGAAT
>JANRMJ010000001.1:92329720-92343441 GCA_025584955.1 Alethe diademata
AATCTTTAGTGCTACATAAAAGATTTTGTACAAAACCATTTGCATTGTACTGAATTATCAATAGAAATTCTTTTTTTTTCAGTGTATGGGGAATGTTGTGGATAATAATTTATGTAAAAATGTAATACTTTTATTTCACTATGACAGAAGAAAAGAAAGGAATAAATTTTAATGACTGCGATTCAGAAGGGAATTTTGCTATAAAGAGGTGCAAGAAAAAAATCAAACCAACCGGTAAAGAGACAAAAGTCTTTCTTTTGCAGTAGTCAGTCTGTGTAGACAATGATGTTCATTTGTATGAAGTATTTTTGTTATAATCTCATATTTTATACTAGGAGTTTAGATAAGTCTCTCTGGGAATTTAATATAAACAGAACAAAAAGGAATGCGCTTAGACTAATGACGTATGCTGTTTTCATAGCTGGTGGCATTTCTTGGGAATTATTAAATTTCTGATGGCTGTTATGTCTGTCTGGAAGCTTCCCTGGCAGTGTCCATTTTACTGTAGAGTGTGTCAGACACCACATCAAGCAGTGATCCTGGGGCTCTGAATCCCTATAATTGGAAAAAGGAAGCTTGATGAGACCCACATGCTGGTGGTTTTAATTTTCCTTGGCTTGTGTTGAATTATGAGTGCAGTACAGTCAAGTTTGATTTTCTGGGGAAAAACGATTGCAGTTTTATATTGCCACTAAACAAAGGAATGAAGGGGAAGAAGATATTACAATGGTATGTACTCCAATCATGATCTGGGCAAGGAAACCATATTAGCTATTTGTGATAAACATTAAAAAATGCTCTCATATCAATACCAACACCAATACTGAACTGCAGGTGATGAAAAGATGGTTGGGACAGGTTTTTCTCCAATGTCAGATATTAAAAATCCATTTAAAAGAAAAAAAAAAGGGAAGTGAATTAAAACCTATTAGGTCACTAGCTTTTTCATTTTATAATTGGATGAACCTGTAGGCCTGAAGTATTTTACACAAGCGGTCTTTTTTTTCCCTATTTACTAAGTGAATGAGTTCTTCTGGTCCAGTAAGACCACAACCTGCATTTTGAGGATTTTGAGCATATCTGAACTTCAAATGTAGAGTATTATAGGACTGAAGAATATAATAGTATGAAGGAATTATTTAGTCAAATACATTTATTGCTGTCTTTGGGTTTCTATTACATTACATTTTTGAAACTCTACATATACATGACTCTTATCATCTTCATTTATATATTAGTTAAAAAATTCTGTGCTGAGTAACTTCTCAGAGCTATCAATCTTATACCTATCACATACATTTGAAATATATCTATTATGGAATGTAATTTTCATAATAACGTATAAAGGACTTTGAAGTTGTATGAACAAATGATGGTTTCAGGTTTTTAATAAAATAAAAAAATTAAGAAAAAATAGTTTAGGTTAAAGAAAATTTTAGAAATTATTTCAAGAAGGATAAGCCAAAATGTTCAAATCAAATGAAATTATTTTATTTGACTGGGTAAGGAGTATTTTAACTTTTCTAAATACAAATATTATCAAAGTGATTTTTGATAAATCATAAAATAAATCAAGATATTTTTCTTTAAATAACACCGAAGTCTACTTAGTTGTATAGTGAAAATTACTGTCCCGTGAGTTATAGATCTGAAAAATGTTTCAGTCAGTGTAAACTGACTAAACTGAAAGAGGAAGGATTTTTGACTGATAAATTTTATATTGAAGATAATGATGAATATACTAAGCTTCAAGACTGTGAAGTTCACTCTGTCCTCAGTGCTCACACACTCAGTTCACAGTGCTTCCGCCAGCCCATAGGATCTTTTGATGGCTAAACACATTGTCCTGGGAAGACTCATGGATGGTAGAATTTTAGCATGTTCATAAAGTTTTTGCATATTAAGGTGAGTTTTTAACAAAATGGATCTAATTTACTTGCTGAAAGTGAAGCTTGCTCACATCAATTTGTCTCTAAACCAAAAATATGCAACAGCAATAATCAACAGTACTGTGATGATTCACATCATCAGTGTTGTGGAAGGATCAGTAGAAGGAAGGGGAAAAATAAAAGAAACAAAAAACCAATTTTAAGTCATCAGATCAGAAAAAATATTCTTCCAATATGCCTATAAAGATGGTTCTTATTATTATTATTATGACAAAATAATTTTATATTGATTTATTGATGATTTAACGTGTTTTTGCATTCTTGGTTGCACAACATCTTCCCTCTTCTGATGTTTACATCAAGAAATAAGATGTTACCTATAATTCTTCTGCCATAACCCTACTGAATGCCTAAAAATATCAGTCTTGATTCAACAAAACATCATCAGCATATTTCACTTTAAGTGTGCAAATTAATTCAGTGACTAGTGAGGATGTGCTTAAGACTATACAGAAGCTTAAAATTTTTACTGAAATGGAACTTACTCATATTGATTAGGTACAGCTCTAATCTGTGCAGAAAACTGGAAAAAACTTTATTCATATTTAAAAACAGCTTTAAAGGGATTGTTTCGGGGATTTTTTTATGTTATAGAAAATGTTAGAATTAAAAAAGATACACTAAGTGGAGATAAAGTGAATTGCTGAGAACTTTAATGTTGCTTAAAGTTTCTGAGTTGTGTGTCAGTCTCTTCTTAACTTCAAGGTAAGTAAAGAAAATGCAGTTTTTATAAAAGCTGCCGTAAAAACTGTTAGAATGACTGCTGACAGAAATGGCTTAATTGTTCATGAACTGTGGGCTGTGTTAGTTTGAGACACTGGATGGATGGGAAGTTCCGTTAACTTTCTTCGCTCACTGAGTCCAACATCAGCCACCTGAAAAAAATTAAGGTCAAGAAATTTTTTTATAATTTTTGTTTTTTCAAGATATCATTGAAAGTGAGTTGATACTAAAATTAGTACAAATATATTTTCATCTGCAGATCCATATTCAACAGGGAGATACAAGAAATTATTTTCAGAGAAGCTACTCCAGAGTCACTAATGGTGTTTTTGTTCGTTTCTGGACAGGATAAAGGTAGAGAAGCATATGTCATATATCATGTGTTTATATAATATATAAAGTGACTTAGATTTGATTGTGACACCTTCTAACCTACTGAAATATCATGTGTGTAATTTTGGAAATTTTATAAAGATTACTTATTGCTCTTAAGAAACAGCCTGGACACACCCCCTTCTGTCCTCCTACCCCATCTCTTTTTCTACTATTTCACAACTTTTGCTAACATACTGTATTGCATTTATATATTATGCTATGCTTATATGTTTTGGTATTAATTTGATATACTCTCCATAAACACAAAATGAAATAAATAGAAAGTAAGGGCAAATATTGGCCCACGTCCTGGCTTAAGTTCTTCTTTTTATCATGGGACTTCAAATGGATGGTTATTATACTACTAAACAGTGTAGCATTAAAATCATAATTGGGACTTTGTTTATCTGCATATTTTTCTCTCTAGAACTGAGAATTTTTATATTGGTTTGCTTTCAGTGTTTGTTATGTTAAAGGAGTTTCTGAAAATATAAAAGAGAAAGGACATAAAAATTAAACCCAAAACTTTCATTAGCTGGTGCTACAGTTCTGGAAAAATAGAGAGCTAATTCACATTCTCAACCTGCAGATTAATGAATACCTAAAATTCTGTAAAACTGAAGTTTTAAACTTAGGCAAAGAATTTGGAGTTTTGCTATGGTCTTCATCTGGGTGATTAGTATTCCTTTGATTTCTCTTTCTTTTGATGCACTGATTTCCAGCTGTACATTTGCCAGGCAGCTTAACTTTTCTAGTACTGGCTATGTCTACATTGGCAAGTACAAAGAAGAAACACATAATCAGATCAAATTAGCTAGTGCTGTCTTGTCCATTGTTCTGGAGCATTATTTTTAGCAGATTTAGTCTGACTCCCTGATTCAAATGTATTCACCCCACATACAGCTTGAAGTCATTTAAAGCACTGACCTCTAATTGGAACACTAATGATCCCATTACTTTACTTAGATTGTATTTGGTGCGTGCCTGTTACGGAGTTGTCTCCCTGGTTTCCTCCCAAAGAAATCTGGTTTGCATAAATTAAAACTGCCCCGTGAACCAAGCTAAGGCACAGTAAGAGGGGATATTTACCGGAGATGAAGTTTAGAACTGCAATACTCTGAACCAAAGTGCTAATTTAGACCCAGCCTTTGAGATTCATAGATTTGTAAAGTTCAGGTTGAGGAGGGATTTTTATGATGCCCTCCAGTGTAAAAGGTGTCATGTAATCCGTTCCACTAAATTCTGCAAGCTCCAAGCTTCTTTTTTCAGTCCATACACTCATTGGCTAGTACCAGCTGGAAGGGAGCTCAAGAGCCTCCAATGCCTGCTTGTGAAAGAACCAGCTTTGGGATTAGACCTGGTGGCCTGGGGCTTCGTTCAATCAGGTCTTGAAAACCTGATAATACAAGAATTTGAAATAAAACATGTGCTGTAGCTCTATACATACATGCTGTACGCCTACAGTTGTTCTCTCCCACCCTAGAGTGTTTAACATATGTTTAAATTTATGCAAGACAATCTCATCTTAATTCAGGGTTGACCATTAAAGCAGCTCTTTGGACAAGGAGCTGGGGTGTCCTGGTGGATAATAAGCTGTCCAAGAGCAGTGACAAAGAAGGCAAATGGTATCCTAGTATGCCCTGGGAAGATCATTGCTGAAGGAAGCAATCCTTCAACAATACTCTTTGATTCTTTACTCTGCACTGGTTAGGCTGTTTGTGAGTTGTGTGTCCAGTTCTGAGCTCTCCAGTACAAGAAGTTCAAGAAACTACTGGAGAGATTCCAGCAGAATGCTGTGAAAATGATGAGGGGACCGGAACATCTCTTTCATGAGCAAAGGATGAGAGATTTGGGCTTTTTTAGCCTGGAGAAGAGATGACTGAGAGAGGATCTTATGCCTACAAATACCTCAAGGACAGACTTCAAGAGGTCGGATCAGTCTCTTTTCAGTGGTGTACAGTAACAAGGCAAGGGACAGGGGGCACAAACTGAAACAGAGGCAGCTCTGTCTGAATGTGAGGATAGTCTTCTCTTCTGAGAGGGTGGTAGGACACTGGAGATCAGGCTGCCCCAGGAAGTCTTGGAGTCCCCTCTGAAGATATTCAAAACCTGTCTGTGTGTGTTCTTATGCAGCCTCCTCTGGGTGACCCTGCTTTAGCATCTGTTGTACCAGATGATCTCCACAGGTTTCTTCCAACCCCAAGCAGTGATTCCATAGGATGGCCCTGGTTTTATTACATCAGGACTTCAATGTATGAAAAAGAAATTCCAGACACTTGAGTTCTGGTTTGTTGGGTCTGACTTGACTTTGAGAAGCAGAGTCTGGAATTCTCTGTCTACATGATGGACTTGAGATGTCTGCTTGTTTCAGTGGATCTTGTAATCTTCTTTGGTATCCATAAAGTCAGGGGACCTAATCTTATTGAAAGCTATTAAATTCTCTAGGCAGATACTTTTATATCCATCTATTCTTGTGCACATGGATTAACATCGTTAGGATCATTAAATGTGTTTTTAACAACAAAAATTCTGTAAGCAGTTTAGCTTCAAAATAGAAACTGAAAAAAGACAGAAATGCCAATCAGCAAATATTGATCTGAACAATAATTTTTCCCATGTGCAATTGAAGTCACATGGACAATAAAGGAAGGAGGATCTAATTTCTAGAGAGACTATAACTGATTGTGCCAGAAATTAGGTGTTTTGTATCAAAGTCTAAATAAAAGCAGGGCATATGGTTCTTATAGTCTCTCATAGTATAAATGTGAGTTGCTCAAGGAGTGAATTATGGATAGGACTAAATTATCCATGCATATTCTGCAGGGGACAGATAATGAACTTAAAATTCTCATTTTTAAACTAAATGGTTGCTATTTCAATTACTAGTGGATATCCATCAAAAAAGCTACTTTTAAAGTACTTGGGTTAGATTAAGTATCATTACAGGAAATTGAAATATGAGAAATAACAGCTCATCTGAAAACACAGATGATATCTTGTTCAAAATGTGGCTATAATTGAAATTTGTTATTCCAATCATGGTTTTGCAATATAGAAGTACACAACTATTTAATATGAATATAGATAGAATTCAGTTTCTGCATGCTCTGGTAGCAGAACTGTCTGCATATATGGTCAAGTCCTCCTAATAGCCAATTAAAAATGTATGTTAAAAAAGAGTGCCTATAATTAGAATTTAAAAAATACCAAAAAACCCAAATCCAAACTCAAACAGACATAGACAGTAACACGAGAATTTTTTAATGTAGCCAATATTATTTATTGTAATAAGTTATTCTATAGTGGTTTGCTGTGCTTTTAAAGATTTCATTTTAAACAGCGATTATGTCTCTAATTCTGTATGTAGAATGGATGTGATACTTCTTAAATCCATGAGAGGGGAAAATCTGTTTCTAGGACTTATGCACACATACTACCTGGGTGGGCTTAGTGTTAATGACACACCATTTCCCAGAATGATGGAGCTTTTTGCAATCCTACAGGAAAGATTTGTGCAAGCACAGATGGGCAAAAAGGAAGGCAGTATGAAGATATAGCTCTAAATGGATTAAGTTGGCTATGTTGAGTGCTCCTGATACCAGTATATATATTTGTAAGTTTTAAAGTCTTCATTTCTAATGACACATTAAAGATTCACTTACTGTTTTCCAGCTTTCAGATTTATTCCGAATACATTTTTAAAGAGCACTCAACCTTAACTTTTATTGTGTGGGCACGGATTTATGCCCCATGAAATACTTGTCTGTGTAATTTTGGTCTCTGTATATCTGGTTTATTTGTTGAAGGTGTCTGAATACAAACCGCTTTGTTTATAGCTTCCTTCTGCCTCATTGCAGGCATGTGCAAGCAGCCACGGGTTTCAAGGCTGCAGTTGGCAGGAAGGGCACAGGATTTTCAGCCTGAAGCAAAGAATACTAGATGAGAAATCCTGGATAAAATAAGTTCTGTGATGTGATAAGAAAGAAATAATGTAGCACATGTAGCATTTATTTGGAGGAATTTAGAAGGGAACAGGGAAGAAGATTAGAGAGTTTAGGAAAAATCAGAAGTCTGAGAAAAGATGTAAGAGGATGGACTTTACACCTCATGAAGGTTATGTCTATATCACATAATCTGGGATGACAAACTTACATGGCACTTCATCTAGATATGACCCACATCCTAATCAGGTATAAGGTTTATCTGTTTGTATTCCAAGTCAGCTTCAGTACTGGATTAAACTATGTTGCTTCCCAGCTGCTGCTAGCTCTGATATGTCCTAAGGCACAGTTTTATTAGAAGCTTTCTGGGACAGCAAACTATGAATGAACAGCAGCGTTGCTTAGAGCCAGCAATAATGAAAAGCTTGATTATTTCAAATTCTTAAACTGCTATCATTGAAATATTTTATAGAGAATTTCCCTACTAATTTATCTCTTGGTTTCATTGTTGGGGAGATTTCATTGCCTAGCCCAGATGTATTTATTTAAGAAAAATTAGTATGGCTTCTGACAAAGTTTTAAGAATATAAAAAAAGAGAAAATGCAGAGAAGCACAGAATTTTCTTGTTTATTAAGCAAGCACTGTTGTTCATATAGGATAGTTGCATCTGGAATCACTCTGATAAGGATGAAAAGCTGCTATTTTAGTTGCCATTAATATGATATAAACTCTTCAAGTGCTCATTTCAGACTGGCAGAGAAGCAGTGAGGTTTCTGTCTTAATATATCTTGCCATGCTGCTCTATAAATGAAGCAAGTTCCCTGTTGTATCTCTCCTTCTCCCAGCAAAATGAGGAAATTTGCCTAGTATCACTTGAGGGCATTGAGAAATCAATTTTGTAGTGTATTTGACTCAACAGATACAATAAAAATATGGATGCAGAAAAGCCTAGTTATGGTAATTCTGTCATTGTGATTATTATCATTTTTAGCTATATTAGTCCAAATATCTGGAAAAGTTCCATGTGTCTGGAAATGACATGAGGCCACCTGGAATCAGCTCATGTGTTTTGACTTGCTTCTGCTGACAAGTTCCCAACTGTCTGACAAATTAAAGTTGTTTCTTTTTATTTTTTAAATGTGGACTTTGATTTTCTCACCGACATGGAGTACAGTGCAGCCATCCCTGGAGTCTCAAAGGGGCGAGTGCAGAGAGCCAGTGTGTGGAACCTTCCCTGCAGCCTGTAAACTGCATTAACGTGTACCTGTATTTCCTCACAGATTCCCTGTTAGCTGCTTGTGCGGTGAGAGCTGTGAGGGGGTCCTGTCCCTCCCTCCTGTTCTCTCAGGAAACACAAAAATTGTGTTTTGTGCAGTGAGGGCCACCAATTTTGCTCTTGGTGAGTGCATCCTAATTTTGGCTCCAGGTTCAAATAGGTTATTGATTTCAGATTAGCAAAAGCAAGACAAATCTAAATAAAATATTTGTGTCAGAGAGTCTTTTCTTTCTCCAAAAGTTCTGACAATGGCAGGACATTTTTTCCAGGCAGGCACTTGCTATTGATTATGGGTCTGAAACTATAAATCAAACAGATAAAAAATAATAAAGAAAAGAAAGCACAAACACATTCAGTAATAAATGGAAGGTTTTTTTTTTTTAATCTTTAATGCAAGAACTAGAAATTCACAGGTGTTGTGTTTTTCTAAGTGGCTTAGCTATTCTATGTGAAACTCAGTATATGATTTCACTGTCAGAAAGTTATGGACTGACCAAAAGAAAAGTAAATAGTTATTTTTATTGCAAGTGTAGCTTAGAATGTACCATATGATCGTCATTGTGAAGCACTCATAACTATTGTCGTTTCTCAGCCATGGATGAAATTGAGCAACATGATCCAGGATGGTAGAACTGGAACAGGTCAGAGGAGAAATCTCTGTCTCTCATTATGCTGCACAGTCCTGAATATGAAATCCAAATCTGGTCCTCAGACAGGGTGATTGTGTTGAGTAGTCTATTATACTTTAATCCCTATTCAAGACTGAACATTCAGTAAATTGATAGCTCAGAATCGCAAAATAATCATACCATGAAAGGAAGGATTAAAATAGTACAGAATAAATTTCTGCATCCTTCCACGTTGGTTTATTTTTTAAAATCTTCTTAAATATATACAAAATAATTTATGTCTGTAACCAGTTTTTGCAGGAAGCCTTTTTTAGGTCTGACCTTGACTTTATGGGGTAGTACATAGAATTCACTTTGCCATTCATGAAATTGCAATGTTCTTTAGCATAGTCACCCTGTCTACCATAGTTCCTTTTCTTTTGGAGTTACATGCCTAAAAAAATTTAGCTAATCTTCATTCTTTGTTACTAACCTTTGTCTGTTTCTATCCATGAAGAATGGAAGCAAGTGTTCTGCAGCTTATAAATGGTATGTACTAATATTTTTCCTGTGTAATATTTTTATTTCATTGAAAACAAAATTATATCCATTTATCATATACTAAAATCAACATATCAGAATAAGCAAACTTATATTGGTATGGTTCTACCTGGAATGAGAGTGTAGCCACCACATGGCTGGAGTGCTAGCACATATGTAGGATGTGCTCCTTCTTAGGAGAAACCCTGCCTCATGGTGTGACTGTGAGTATTGTCACATTGTGAATACAAAAATATTGTGTCTTTTGATTAAAAAGAAACCTCTATGACTTCTTTATGATTTTCTGTCAGATTGATTTTTCAGCCAAAAGGACAGATATTTTTACAAGGTAATATATATTTTATAGAACAGTTTCCTTCAAAATTGATGTTGAGAAAAATTATGTAAGTATTTAATTTCAGAGTTGTTGTTTTTTTTAACTTAAACTATTTACCATGTTGGAGCTGCAGTACAAGAAATTTGAATTAGCAATTGTTATTCAGAGATTATAAAGCTGGAATTAAAGATGATCTTATTTTTTCCTATGAACTTGTTCACTGTCTAGATTGGATTTCCGTGATGTATTGTCTCAGTGTTGATTGAGCGTCTTGCTTGTTTTGGAGATGTGCTCTGGATAGAAAAATAGTCTATGGGTGTTGTTAAACAATACAATCATTTTAGTGTTGATCTGAATGATCTTCAGCAGTACAGTAGACAAAATGAAAACACGAGGACAGGCATTTAATAAAAAAAGATTGGCATGCTTTTTGTCTGTACAAAAAATCTGATACAAAATATCTTAATCTATTACCCTTTCTTTCACATTATTTTTAGGTATTATTCTTGCCCTTTCCTTACTGTGCTAACCATCAATCTCTTAAAATAAATCTTCCACTTTTCAAGTACATAACAGCACAAGCATTCTATTTTTCCCCTGGGTCTAAACTGGAACATTTGTAGTTTCTGATTTTACCCTTCAGCCAAAAAGAGGAGGAGAGATCAAAGAACTCAGTCCATCACCTTCAGGTACAGTACTTTTGTAATTTTAAGACATTCCATGTGTAGGTGCTGATATCTCTAAAGATATGCCTCTGAAGGTATTATTGAATATCTAGTTTCTTAATATTTCTATAGTTCTGTAGTAAAATCTCCAGAGTTAAACCATAGAAGAGAGATAAAAATTAAATTCAATATGTTGGAAAATGTAATAACTCCTTAAGAAATAATTTTACTATTTTATCAGTGTACAATCGCTTTTGCATTCATGAACAATTTGGAGCAAGAGATATGTCATTCATACAAAATATTCCTATAGTTAGAAAAACATTCTGGGCCTGTTTGAGCACAGAAATTTTTATAACTTTTAAATTATAAAAATGAACTAACTTTATAAAACATATGTTTGAAGCTGCTTGCAAGTTCTATAAGGAAAATGTTTCTCTTACCTGTGATGAAATACGTAAAGTTTGAGATCTGATTATTATAATTTTTATGACAGAAAATTCTGCATTAAAAAAAACAATGGCATTATAGTCTTCTTCACTCTTATGGCTCTTTTCAGAAGAGGAAAAGGAAGTCTCGTGCTTTTAATAAGTTTACATTTGTTTCTATACTGACCAGATTTACAAGCATTTATTTCAAAAAACAAATTATTCAATGTTTATTAGTGTGTGGTGGATGTACAAATCACATAACCGTTTAGTAGATCATTGTAGAAACAGCAACTAATTCATTCAAATATGTTTATCTCAGATTTGCACATTCAACTCTTTGCATTACAATAAGACTAATCAAATATAATAAATATAACAACAAACTAATAATTGCACTTTGTATAACAATACCAAGAGTAACAGATAAAAACATTATTTGCAAAATATTAATGCTAGACTGATATATTATAGCAGAGTCTGCTGAATATACTGATGAAAATCAGCAGTGAATTACAGAAAACACTCTCATAATTCCAGCAGCAATTGCATAAAAGAAAAAGAAGGATCTTAATGAAATATATGAGAAGAGAGGCAGGATGATAAATTTTTCCCCCATAATATGGGCAAGATAAGTTAGTAGGCAGAGGTACTGAAGATGTCTTTTCTGCATGCACTCTACCTTTTCTGAGTGGAGTGGGTCACATGTGACCTAAGAGGCAGGGTAAAAATGGTCAGATCAGCCTTGTTGCAGTTCAAGTTAAAGACTCTATTCTAACCACTGAACTTCAGAAGATTTTAAGTCATCTGCTTGCTGGAGCTTTGAGAAGTTCATTGTGTAAATAAAACTGCATAAATTATAACACAAATTTTGTAACAGACCTGGGGAGAAGTTACCTCATCAGTGAAGGGTTTGCTTATTTTCTCCACAGTTGGTAAGACTGTACCGTTGTGCAGTGGTCAGAAAGATACTGGACAAGGTCTGAAGGAGAGGAGGGAGCTCTGCTTTTGGTAGCCTGATACTGAAGGGATGCTTTCCTTGTCAGGTAAGATTCTATTCAGACAGAAAAATTCATGTCTATTAAGAAAAGCAGAAGCATTATTGTAGACCTCAATTCTGTGATTCTGTGTGATTCTGTAACTTAATTTGTACTCTTTGGCAGTTTTTCTCAGAAATAAAGCTTTGCTTTGTGGGTGATAGGAAGGTGGAGGAGACACATACAAACTCATTATCTCCTGTCAGTCTGTATGTTTGTCTGCAGTCCTGCCTGTAGAAATCTTGCAGATATGCAAAAGCCATGGTAGAGTGTATCACTCCAGCAAGATTTAGCAAACTGTGCAAGAACTGAGTTTCATTGCATCTGGGGAAAAATTAATTCTGTACACTGTGGTTCCCCCCACTTGAATAATGACATGCTGAAATAAACCAAACAAGAGATAATGAGACCAGGGAAAGAGTCCTGTGGAGAGTCGCAGTGTAAAGGGCAAGAAAAGTGCAGTGTGGGAAGCTGTGAGGAACATCTTCCCAAAAGGCTATGGACAAACATTTTGAGAAGAGGTTGGAGAATATAAAGACACATGCCTGAATGATTAGAGAATTTTGCATGCAGGTATTCGCATATGTATTTGTGACCTGACAATGATCTTGTGATATCAGTGGTAAATTTTCAACTGATGATTATGATCAAATGTCAATTCATTACCCTTACATGCACATATTGGATTTTATTCCTTTATCATTCATAAAGATAACTTTGTGAGGTTAAAAAAAATCTAGCTCTGCTTGCTATGTGTTTTCTGTTTTCTCTCAATGAACCAGAATATATGACAGAAACATTTATACACAGTCCCAAAAAGCAGGCATGCTGGCAATTCGTGACTTGGACAGTGATAAATACTCTCTACTTCATGTAAGATCAGGAAATCACTTGCCTTTAAGCCATCCAATCTAAGGGTATTAATTATGTATTATCTCTCATGAACCTTCTAAATTTAGATAGCCTTGCAGGGACTGGTGTGATTTATTAATATACTGACAAATAATTAGCTGAGGAACGTATCATGTATATTTCATCTATAGCCTGAAACTTCAACCTCTGCCACTTGGGAACATGAAAAATCTAAGAGTCTGTCTATCATTTAGTTATTGAAGGCTCACTTTTTTGGCCTTTTTTTAGAGCAACAACATGAAGCACTGGTATCACTGATAGTGTAAGTAATGTTATGTAAGAGAAAAATACTTCTGAATCAATGCAATTAATGTCTGATAATGACTAGAAGGCTCTAATAAGCATCTGGTTATGGTTTTTGGCAATTGATGCACTTGAACCAATGCTGCAGCTGATTGGACTATTGTTATATTGTTAAGAAGCTGATTTCAGTATAATATTAATATATAATAGCCTCATGAATATCTTTTACTGTAAAAATACAGCTATAAAAAGGTTAGCAACTCAGCTTCAATACAAAATACATTGTTTTGAACAAAGACTATGGGGGACAGAAATTTGAGATAGGATTGCTAAAATAATTTCTGCAGTGTAGAAGGAATCTTGGAGTAGCCTACTTAGCCAGACTGCAAGCTACTTGTCAGAGGATCAATTTCTACAGTACTTCATGGGTACCCATAGTCCATAAACAATAATAATTCCTATTGGAGAAGCATAAAAACAGGTCAAAGTAGACAGGAAATCAGAAAATGTGAAGCTATCATGTGTTGCTCTTGTGATCTGCAGGAATGTGTTCCACTGTTTAACACTTTCCTTTCTTTTTCTCCTTAGAGTTCATATTCCTTGTAATGGATTGCTCTTCTTACAACCTGTTTTATCTGTATCTGTATCTGTATCTGTATCTGTATCTGTATCTGTATCTGTATCTG
>JANRMJ010000001.1:92343541-92355881 GCA_025584955.1 Alethe diademata
TATCTGTATCTGTATCTGTATCTGTATCTGTATCTGTATCTGTATCTGTGTCTGTATCTGTATCTGTCTTGTGTGACTGAGGACTGGCCCATCTCCGTTACCAGTCCAGCTATCCTGTTCACTGTTTTATTTCCAGTTGTTTCCATTAGCTACAACTTCATCAAAAGCCACACAAAGTTTTTCCTCATGGAATTATAGAATTTCGGGTCCTTGTGCAGGGATGCAGCTTCCTGATGCCTAGGAGCCCTAAGAGCATGAAGCACAGTACCATTATGAGCATCTTGTTTGCTCTCTGCCAAGTTCATGATAGTCCTTGCAAAGCACTTAAATAGACTGAGGTTTTTCAAGCTCTTAACTTGCACTTGAAGTATCAACTGTATCTCAGGCCTGTGCTTGCTGTAAACTGTATATTTATAAAAAACAGATCTGTTGGCAGACTCATACAGATCCAGGAAAGAATGACAGCATAACCTTGGAAAAGAGCCAAATGTCAAAGGACCAGTGTGAGGTACAACTCCAAGGGGTTAGCAACATGGCAGACGGCAAGGGAAGGATTTTCACTGACTCACTGTCCTTTAGTTCCCCAAACAGAAATCCCACTCTTCAGTCTAAAGCTCCTTTAGTTCTACTGCTCTCAGTGTTTGCTAGTTACCTTGCTCTTCTGTCAGTCTCCACAAATTTCCTAGAGGCCACAAATTTCCTAGAGGTGACTGCAGTAGTTCAGAATCCAGACACAAGCTTTTGAAATGCTGTTTCCCATTTTCACTGAAACAAAATAATTTGCATCCTCTTTCAGTAAAGTGCTGTAAATAAAGAAAAATTTCTCTTTACCCTTTCAGCTGTTCTTGCCAAGCAATATCACTGTCAGTAACTATTCAGACTTCCCCAGAAGGATAAATGGGAAAAAAATGAAAGATAATTGAATGTTTTAAACCAAAGTAACAAATGTCTGATTAACTTCTTCGTAAAAAAACATGGCAAAACCAAAACTTCAAAGACTCTAACCAGTGAAAATTAAATCCAGGCTGTGGTTAATGGTGATGAGTGGCAGAAATTATGTCCCAAAGAAAAAAAACTTTTAGAAGACGTTCTAAAGATTATATTTATAGAGCATCACCACCTTTCTGTAAAAGAGATGGTCATAGATTTGGAATAGGAAAGTAACTTATCTTTGGTTTTCTTAAGAATTTCTCAAACAAACCAATTCTAGACTGATAAAGTCTTCAATTTTCTTCTGATGTTGATGCACTTGCCTTGTCCATTAACTGCTTCTTATGTTGCAAGAAAAATATGGATTGGCATGGTGAACAAATTCCACTAGAATGTGTAAATTGTGTGACTTGCCTATGAATATGACTAATATTTGATAACTTACAAATGGAGAGATATTAATAAAACTGTATCTTATGATAAGGAAAATGGAAGTTAATTTCTCTTTATTATTTGCTATATAGAACAGATGAACAACAACATTGCACAACCTTCTAAGAGCAGTATAGGCTACAATGTGTTTAGTGTTATGCATAATAATAGGATCATTATTAGCCCAGAGTACCTGCCAGCACTTTATATCCTTTTGTTTTATAATGATTCTCCTGAAACAAAGCCACAGATGATGCAGCTAATATCACAGATAATAAGACATGGACAATGAAACAGAAAGCTCAGATTTACTGGCAGGTGCTGCTGCTGAGCAGGCCCTGATGTCAGACTCCACGCATTTTGCAAATGCCCACTTCAGAACCCTGGGAGACTGTGTGTACATCCATGTGTGTGTGGTTTCACATATCTGACAAAGCATCCTAAGCTTTGGCTCCAGCTAAAGGTGAACTGTCACTGTCCTCTCATTAGAAACATTGCTCCTTGCTTTGTTTGGCTTTCACTGCCTCAGAGGGACAGAACAGTTAGACAAGCAATTAAACCAGCTCTTATAAACCATGGGGAAGTTCTTCTCTCTCTCTTCAAAACAAATACCAAACAAACTCCACTGGCAAGGGGTTGCAACCTTAATTTTAGTTCGGCAAAAAACTCTTAAAAACTAAGCTCAGCTTTCACCTTGCAAAATATGCTGCCCAAATTTCTAACTGAGAAATATTTCTGAAATCTGTCACTTTGATTTGTTGGAAGAATCATTGCCTTACGTTTCAAGGATGGTTTTCAAATGAAAGTCATTATTCCTGTTCTACTTTGCATTAGCTGTTAAAGCTCCTCTAACCTTCTATCATATCTTTATTGCCAAGCTACTATATCAGCTGGAGACAATCACATGATAACTTCCTATAAATTTATGCAATCATAAGATTTTTGCAGCTGCCTTCAGTCCCAAGGCAGAAGTTCAAACTCTTCAGCTGCAAATCAACACAGTCCTTGTTGCCTACTCTAAATGACGACTGGAACTTAATTTCTGCATTTACTGTATACTCAGTTTTTAACTACCAGCCTCAGGCTATGCTATGCACTACCATCAAAGTTACCACTTCAAATATAATACAAAAGTTAAACCTCTGTTCCCAGAAATCATGATATTTCTCCCTGGATATTTCAGGGTGAGCTATGTGTAATTCAGAGAATCAGGAAAATTTAGAGATATAATAAAAAATCACTTTATTTTAAAGGCAGTAATTGCATTTATTTTCTCTTTGGGTCAGTCTGAGAGACTGAAGGCAGCGGAAGAGGCATGGGCACGTGGAAAGTTTTATGAGTCTTGGGTGGTGGCAGTAACTCCAGAAAATTTCTTTGGGATCCTTATCCCAATAATTTGTAATGTATGACTGCTTACCAGTATAAAATCAATTTTTGATGGTGAATCCAGAAATACATTATAGACCTTAGAAATCAATGTAGTCCAGAGTAACCCATCACCTGCAAAAGGTGGGAAGAGAACCAGGCAGGCTGTCAGTTTTATGTCACTCCCTATCCAATAAATTGCCAGATGAAAGTGACTTCAGAAGTTCATAAAGCAGGGACTGCTTTATGTGAGGAAAGGACTGTGTTAGGCAGCATCCTGAGGTGTGCTGGAGGTGTGAATTTGGGTAACAGATCTGGTTTTGAGATTTTTTCGCTTTATGATGCCATGCTATTAAGTAAATGTTTACCTGATTTCTGAGGCTTCTATGCACACATTTGCTGTGATGAGGCTGTTTTCATTTTACTGCTTGAGCTGACAGTTCTACAGGTAAAACTTTTATCAGTAGGTGTCTTAATTTCCAGTACTTCCATATCTCAGGACTTGACAAATTTTATCTTGTTTCTGCTTCGATTTTGTCATTCCCTCCTGTAATCCTTTGCATGAAACCTTAGATGGCAGATTTCCCCATTCTCCTTCTTTTATCTCACTATTTAACCTCCCGTCTGATTAGCCCTCAACCTCAGGCCTAGTAATCAAGATAATTGTCCTTAACTAGTAGGTTTTCTCTCTGCTGCCTTTCACAAGACTTGGAGAGAAGCACCCACAAAGCTGATTCCTTTACATTTCTTCTTAAATGTCCCTTTGTTACAATGCACCCATGAATTCTACAACACTGCTCCCCATTGCCCTAATAATTCCTATCTCATTATTTCCATGCAGTCCCCTGGCAGTCCGTATCCATCTGCTGTATCACTTACTTGTGAAACTTACAAACTTTTTTGTAAAGTTCTAGGTGCGGTCTATCATACTCTGTGATTTTCAAGTATTGCTTTCAATGGCATCATAGCTTGTGACAGAAACTGCAGGCAGGAATATCATACAAATAAATAATAATTAGTTCTGGACAAGTGTTTGACTCCAGTAAAGAAGGCTGAAGTTGCATATGTAAAATGAAGTGTGCCATGCTGATTAAGAAGCAACAATTAGTTTAGCTAAATGAGTTCTTAGATATGGAAGGGCTACAGACCTGGCATCTAAGTTTGCTGTGCTATTCCTGCATGACATCATCTGCTCAATTCTCTTCCAAACCATTTTTCTCATTTTCTCTTAGGGCTGTCCCTGTTCAGTGGGCAGGACATGAATATTGGCAGTTCTTTGGGTGTGATACAGAATCTTGTTGAAGAACAGTTGCTAGTAATAAAAAATTAACTACAGGTCAGTGGCTGCTGTGTTAGACACTTTGCCTTGAAAAAGGTGGGAAAATATTTGAATTTTATATTATTGAAACCTAATCAAAATCTAAATATCCATTATGGTTTTTGCAATAGTGAATAAGCAATAAGTTTTTTGATGCTGAAGACTAATAATTAACAAATAAAAGAGTAATTCAGATGGTAATCATAGTTATGATTATGATCTATGACACTGAGTATTGACTAATTAGGCCAGCTGGTGGGAATAAAATGAGAAATTATTTCAATAACCGAAACAATAGAAATTTCAAATCCTGAGTTTCTGGATGTCGTATTCAGGCTTAGAATAAAACTATAATTATGACAATTGATTTTCTTTTAAAACATTGAAGCATTTGAGCGTTTGGATGTTTGGGGGTTTTTTACATTTACAATATTATATTTTATTTCTAACAGTTTTCATTAGAAATATTTTCTTTTGGTTTCTTCTGGTGATATATAACTTCAACCACTCACATAAAACTGTTCACACAGGCATTTTATAGTTACCTGAAATGCTTGGAAATTTTTCGTAAAATAATTGAACTTCAGTTGAAAATGAGGATTGAAGGGGTATAAAAGATTATGGCTAGTTTAAGGTGTTTTCTTGATCCTATGATATCTATGTGTTTTTGCATAAGGGTAGCGCAAAAGACAGCAGCCTGACGCAAAGATATCTTTAAACAGTTTTGTAGCAGAAGCAAGGCTGTTTCAGGAGGATATTTACCTGCAGGGGCTCATGCACTCTCTGTTTGTGTAACCACAAGTGTTAGGAAAAGACAGAATTAATCTATTTGTCTTTTCAGTTGTATTGCACAGGGAAAAGAGAGACAATAAAATTTTACTCCAAAGTCAGCTTTGCAGAAGGAACTCTAAAACCAATACCCATATTCCATAAGGCAAAAAGAGGCAGTACCTACTTGCCTTTCTTCTCCTTTCTTGCTGCCTTAGGGGCCTGACAGGTCATTATACTTTTAATTGATATTACATAGCTTCTCTCTTTTCATGGTACAATGAAAAAATATGAAGGAAAGTGAAGGAAAATTCTGTACCAACCTAACATATCTATTTTTCTTTAACTTTTTTTTTTTTTAATTCCTTTTTAAGCTAAAGGAAGAAGCACCATGACTTATTTTCACTTTTTGAAAGGTGTAAGGCTTTTCTGAATAAATACCTTTTTCAAGTCTAGGACTTGAATCTTGAATCAAAATATTTTTCTGAAAAATATTTATCATTTATTTTTAAATTCTTAGCAAATCAATTTTAGGGAATCAATTTTATCTGTGGTATTTTTCTAGGCTGTTAATATTTAGATTTATCTTAAAAAGAAGTACGTTAATTTGTGATTAACAAAGATGATAATTAAAATTTATTTATTTATTTGTGTATGATATCAATGTGGCAGACTTCAGGAGGCCTATGGGATGTAGTCTTTTCATAGATATTTATTTTAGTTTGGATCCTTCAGGCTGATAAACACATATAAACTAAATAGGAGACTATAAGCAGTTTTTTTAAGATAGGTTCAAAAAAACCAAAGACTCAATACCATGTGTCTGCCTAATTATTAGCTGGAACAAGATAACAGCTTTTTGTCAGTATGACTGTTCCTAACCGCTATGAAAAAAATTATTCATCTGTCATCACCAATTAGTTTAGTGTGCGATCAATTCAGTATGCATTATATAGACATATATAAATGCACATTCTGATAAAGATACTGTAGACAAAGTAATAAAAATTATTCTTTTTTTTTCAGCAGAACAAATGAATGGAAGTATTTCATCTCACTTTTCTAGTCCATTGGTCATTCTCCAGTTATTTTTCAGTTTTGAACACTAAAGCTGGATGCAGCATTTTGTAACTTTCACCTTCAGAGCAGATACAAAGGTGGTAAGATCTTTCTGTATCATGGATTTTAATTCTTCAGAGCCACTGCTTACCAGAATTTTCCATTCTGCAAGTACTTCCTGCATTAATGCAAAACTTTGCCGTAATACCATGCAAAGTTTGGTTTTAACCACCTGACTGAAAAATAAAGACCATTCTTTATTCATTAGCTATTCCTTTTTGTATTTTGCATTTGTGTAATTTTCAAAATTATTCAGTAAGAAATTATTTTTTTTTTTTTTTGGCTAACAACCTTATGCAGAGATAGAAACAGGAATTGTTCCCTGTGGGGTCCTAAGATGAACACCCATTCACCAAGGAGTCTTTGCTTGAGAATTAAGTATGCTTTGAGACTTTCTGGTTTTTCAGAGATGAACATGTGTTATGTGTAGCATGCCGATTTTCTGTTTTCTGACTTTCATATAGTTACTAAAGTCTAATTGCATTACAATTAGCAAAATTTTTCATTTCATCAATTGTTATCAAGTGAGCTGGACAGGTTTCATTTTTAATATTTTTTATGTCCTCATTTTGCTGAGCTTGGAAAGGAAAGAGTATGTCTCAGATACAGGAAATCTCTATGTATTACTGCTACAAATAGAAATTGCTTCAACCACCAACAGTGGCTTCTCACAAACAGTTAGAGTTTTAGGCATCTAATGTGCACCTGGCATCTCATTTTTAGCATGCAGAGGTACATGAGAAATTAAGATCAGATCGCATCACTTAAAAAATAATAATCTGCCATGTCAGTAGGTAAAAATTAGCTAGTTTGTCATCTCTTTATGTTTTCATGCTCTATAAGGAGTTTTGTTTCAGAGAATGGCACCATTTCATTAGGATAGAGTTATGTGCATTAAAATTTCAGTCCTGAAGCACACATGCACTTAAAGATTCAGGATGTTATCCTTGAGTTCTGTACCTGTGTATGAGCTATGAATAGAGAAACTGTAAATAGCACAGCTGCTGAAAACTATCATTTTTCAACTCTCCTATGATAAGTCAAAATTTTTAACACTATTTTTCAAAATCTGTTCCCCACATTCCCTTGCATGTGTTTGAAATTACAAAAACTTTTTCAGACTTACAGTCCCTGTCCATTTTACCAAACACTTTTTGACTTGTTTTTTTAACTATATTTCAATTTCCCTTATCAGTCACTTCTTTAATATCAAAGTTTGTCTAAGTAAGAATGTCAATTCTCAGGATAATAATTTCTTATCTTATATTTCTTCCTTTTAATCTTCATGAAGGCATGATAATGATCTGAACCTTGATTATTTATTAATTGATATGACGGAGGTGTGAAAGGGTCATAAAAGGTGGTGTAAAAATAGAAGTATTTAACTCAGAATAAATTTTTGTTTTGGTGAATGCATTTATTTATGATTTACAATTTCAGAATTTCATTGGAAAATTTGTGAACATGAGAAAACAATGAAGAGGAGATTAGTCTCACTGCCTCACTTTGATCAATGCAAAAGATAGTAACAGCAGAAATGCAGTCAGAAAAATAATAGTGATCCCTACTCTGAGCAATCAAGTAGAAAGGAAACAAGCTGTTTGCAGTGTCTATATTTCTGGAATATTGCAACTTATATTGCTCAATTAGCATTATTTTTGGGGTATGTGAATGTAGTTTTCATAATTTTTAAAAGTCTTTAAAAATGTTAGTTCACCTGAACCTTTTCCTCACACGGCAAAGGCCTTAAAATAAATCACCTAAGTATTAAGAGACAGGAGGGCTAGCTCTACTAAAGGCACTGTAATAATTGTATCAGTTTTCAAAATTGTTGATTCCCTATTATTTTTGTGTCTTGGATCCCACTTCAAAAAGCTGAGTCTCTTCTCCAAGGGCTTGCATTGATCCTAAAGCAAAAACTTAGTGACATTTTATCCCATCAGCTAGACGATTTTAAAAGAAGGGGACTATAAATTCTTATCTTTGCAGATAGCAAAGGAAAAACAAAAGGGAATGTGACTTTGAAACAGTTTTGACTAAGTTATGTAAAGTATTGTATATTTTTAAAAAAGTATATAAAAATTATTTTATCATTTACTTTATTTTTCCATGCAATATTAGAATAATGAGTACAAGCTTCACATTAATGGGAAAAATATTTATAAGGATAACTTTTTGAGAATAATAAATACTTAGTGTAAAATTCTGTATTAACTATTTGCATTTACAGTGATACTGACCTTTGCTTCTAAAAATTTCAGCACTTCATAAATTTATTTACTGACTGTTTCTTCAAGGGCAGAATAAACCATCTGTTACCCACCCTGTTTATATTTTTCTGTTATAGTGAAGCCACTTTGGGGGTTAGCATCTATTTACAGATACACATTTTTCTTTTGATTTTATCCTTTCCTCATCCTTATGATGTCAAGTGGTCTGAGGAGAATGAAAGGTTAAATCCCTTAATTATTTAAATTTCACAAGGGAAGTTCTCATAATGTCACCAGGTTCAGTTTTTATCTTTTGGGCATGAGAGAATTCATGACTTTTCCTGACATTTCTAGATAATGAAGTCTTGAACTTTGTGGTGTGTGAAATATCCTTTGCAAGGTAAATTTTAGGATTGATAAATTAATTTAAATTTGAATTATACATAGAGGAAGAACATTGCTCTTCTTTAAGCAGCATCAGTCTTGGTGCAGTTCTGAGGCATCCCCAGGGGATATATACATGGATTTTTATCCACTGGGCTGTGCTGGGCAGGAGGGTGTTCACAAGCCTGACTGATACAGGTTTGCCATTACTAAAATAAAGCCATCTACTTTGTATTGATGTGGGAGTGCTGGATCTCAGAACTTGTGTAGGTTTGTCTTAGCCAGAGCTGATTTTTTTTTTTTTTTTAATTGATATCATGGTTGTAGAGTGACCACAGCCTCACATGGTTTAGTGTAAGTTTCATGACTCTTATGTATTTTAAACAGTTTAACAAACCCAAGTTTGGTAGCTATGCGCCCAACATCAGGTAACTGATGAGTGACTGAGGGAGTGTGTGGAGCAAGCTGTAGCTGGGAGGCAAGGAAGAGGAAGCCAGCTGTGATAAGGATACATGTAAAAATGACCTAAGTGGTCACTGAGACTGAGGAGAAAAAGTCTTCATCATTATCACCATGACTGGACACTTCCCAGTTCAGACCTTAGGACAGTGAGAACAGTTTTTAACCCTCCACTATTTTTGAGGTAGAACAAAACTGCCCACCTCAGAATCCAGAGTGACCACAGTATTTGGGAAGAATAGCTATTGAATAATATAATTCAATTTATTAATTAAATAATTACTTGATTGGAAGGCTAATCATTAGCCATAAAACATTAACTGAACTAACAATAAATTCTTATCTTACATGACTTTGCCAAAAGTGTATTCTGCTTCTGCTGTACCTGAGGGTCTTGTCTGACAGATAGTCAAAGAAATTTTAACATAGATTTCATAAGCATCAAAATCATTACAAGAGAAAAGCAAGTGCAGAAAAGCAAGCTAATCTAGGAGGAAAGTGGAAGATATTCTTATTGTTTTCGAAAATCCATGCGTTGTAGCAGTGCAGAAGAGAGACTCTTAAAATGTTAGCAGTGGACTCAGATTTCCTTTGAGGATTCAGAACTAGTCGATCTTTGGATGATAGTGCTCTTTATAAAATGAGATACAGATGTTTTCTATTTCTGAGATTTAACATTATTCTATGTGAACTCAGTCTACCCTGAAGTAACATTGCTGACAAAATTTTACTTTTGTTTTCTTGGTCTTTTAAAGACAAAGGGGTGTGTATGTGTATGATTATGACAACAGCAACAATAATTAGGCCAGACAACAGAAAAAAATGATACACTGGCTGCAGTAAAAAAAGCCAAATTAAAAAATAAGTAGCATAATTTTGCATAATGAAAATGAGATGGTATCTCATGGTTCAAATTTCTCTATCTCCTTTATAGCACCTCTACAACATAATATATACAAGATTGTAGCAAGTAATTTGAAAGAACAACAGTAGAATTTGTTTAATTGCAGTCTTGGAAGGTATTTGTATTTTAAGTAATTCATTGTACATCTAAAATTTTCATTGCTGGCAGAATATGCAGCTAAAGTAATCTCATTTATTTCTGATTGCTCTTTATTAGTGATAAGCCCTACTGGTATTTGATGCAGAATTAATGCTAATTAAAGTTCAACGTGCATGTTTTCAATGTCAGTAATTAAAATGAGAAATTAAGTATTTGGCTCAATGCACAGTAACTTTACATTCTGGACAAATCGTTTAAATATTGGGCCCAAAGCACAGTAATGTTACTTTTTGGAGACTTCTGCTGCAGTGGACCTTGGGACTGTTCCTGTTTCTACTGATATCTGAGGCAAGGCTCTGTTGGGGCTTTCTGAGTGTAAATAATCAACCCCCGATTCCCTTAATTCAGTCAAGGAGATTTATGTGACCTCATCTCAACTGTTTGCGATTACTTCAAGTATTTCTCACCAAAGAAGATAAAGCTGTATTTTACTGTGTGGAGAACAGTTTGTACCAGTGCAAAACATACCTGCCATAATGATGTACAACTTCAGAAATATATGTTTTTCCCCACCATTGCCCTGTTTTATTGTCAATGTAATTAGAAGAGTTTAAAATTTATATTCCTTTATATATATTATTTAATTCCTTTATTGCAGATGATCTTTAAATTAATGATGTTGTTGACTTTCTATCTCTCAGCGTTAGCTGATTCCATTATTTGTGTCCACATTAAATGTAGAAAGATGATGTTTTATGGGTTTGATTATTTTCATTTTAAGTTGCTGATTGTGTCAGACTGACAAATGCACTAAATATTAATGAATATTGTTATCATTTCTGTGACACAAAAAAATATTATTACAGTCTTGATACAGGAAAAGTTCTTAAAATTCTTGTTCAAAGCAAAATCATGATGAAAGTTAAGCAAAATAGACATGCATCTAATTGGAGACTATTTGACATCCTAAACATTTGTCCTAGCTTGATATTGAAATAAAATTACTGCTCTGTTGATAAAATACACCTGTGTGGGGTAAAATATCTTTTTTTACATGTGGAGACACAAAACTATACTCATTGTTTGCAATGGCAAAAGTGATGGGCAATGGTCTTTTCCTATTTTGCCTCTCCTCAGCATAATTAAAATTCCTTTAAATCATTGCCTTCCATACCTGCTGGCTGTTGCTTGGAGAAGAGGTATAATGCCATGGTCCATATTTTCAGCTGTAACCATCAAGGATGGGGGTGGGGCAACTTTCTCTGAATGGGGAGCATTAGGAAAGCATCCTCCAAGGTAAAAATCAAGGTATCACTGTTTGAAAGAGTTGTGGTTGATGGTATAGCTTTCATAAAGTTATTGGTTTATATTAACATAGAATTATCGGCTTCAAATCATTAATATTTGAGGATGTGTTCATTGCTTTCGTTCATGATTATTTCCATCTGTTGTAGAAAATCAGAAAGTGGATAAGCATGCTTTTGTAGGAGCAATGCTTTTTACTAAATACAAAACTAATAAGTAGCAAAAATGGTAAAGTAAAAAGATATCATGACTATCTTTGAATAATTTCAATAATGACAAAGGAACAATTCATTGAACAACTTCTTATTTTTGGGTGTTCTTGTATCCTATATATATGGTGTTTCATTCCTTGAACATTTAGTTTTATTTTAGCATTAATCTCATTAGAAAGTTGTTATCAGACACTTTCCTTTACTTTTGACAAACTTTAATTACCAGCATCCTGGTTTATGAAAATGTTTATAAATTCTGTATTCATCCTTGTAAGGATTCTGAAATTTCAGTATTACAAATCCAAATATGGTTTTATAAAAGAAAATAAAAGTTTTTGCTTTTTCATGGAGGGACTTTCAATGTCCCTATGATTGTACTGTTTTTAATATTGGCTTAAAGTTGACTGTCTGTGCCAAAGTGCTGTATTTCTGTTTCTAACTCAAACTAATTGTCCTGGGTCAAGACAAGGGTTCTGTCACATTTTTACTGCTGAATTTCCAGAACTTAGTTTTGCCAGCTTTTGAGGAGACTAATATTAATCAAGTAGTGATGGTACACCTGTTTTTGGCATTGTGGTGCCAAAAGGACCAGTGAATTTGTAGGGTAAAGGCTTTGTGATTTAGGCCTACCTAAAGGCTAAGGTGATATCCTAAGTAGATTGTGGGTTGTTTGGTTTTTTCTTTTCCATGAAGATGAAATTAATATTTATTTTCAAAAATAATTTCTGTATATAGAAAGAGGATGCAATTTTTTTTCAGAGTATTTAATAATTGCTTTGCATACAACAGAGAGAAATATTACAATGACAGGTATCTTTCAAGGATTTCACAGTCA
>JANRMJ010000001.1:92361857-92375723 GCA_025584955.1 Alethe diademata
GGGGGTTTACATTCTCCATTTCAAAGGGAAGCTTCTGCCTTTATTGGCAGACACCTGTCCTTCAAACCAGGACACTCCTGTATACCACAAAGTTGCAATCAGTGGCCTCCATAAATCTCCTGGCTTTTGGTGCCCCATTCTGTTGAGCTTCCAACAGATATCAGGGTAGTTAAATATCTCTGGTTACTTACAGAACACTGCATAAAAAAATTATACTGGATACAAGTGAATTTAATGACCATGATGATTGCAGTTATTTCATACAAAGTGAAGAGTACACACAAGTAATAATGATACTAGATTCAGTATGAGTTTATGGCAAATTGATTTCATTAAACTAGCTCTATGTAATTTTATGGAATTCTAAATATTACAAATGCTAAGTATCAAATTTATTTATATTTTATTAACATAATGGTAATTAAATATATCTAATGAATTTTGGTTACTTTACAATGTTTTTATTAAGAATCTGAAATGGTATGAAAGTAAAATAGCATACATTAAGTGGACTGAATGTGGATTAGACAATATATCTCAAAATAGAAGGAGCAAAGAGCCATTAACTATTTACATCAATGGAAATGCCCTGGTCTTATGTTAGTTTTCTTCCAAATTACTGATCAAACCTTTACTGATAAATGTGAATGTGTTACAAAACAGAAATTTTTATTATTCAAGAGGACACAACACTTGTGTAATGCTATTTATTTTTTATCCAATTACTAGTATCTTATTTTTGCCGTTATGGGATGTATGATCATACACCACTAATAAAGTTGTTACTTATTCGTAGCTCCTGCTTACAGGATTAAGTATTGAAGAGTGTTTGTGGAAAGCTGTAATCATAAATTTATTCTAAAAAGCTTTAGTATTATTATGTAAGTTTAAGCAGTGATATATCAGACAAATTAACCTGAAGAATAATAGATGGGTATGACGGATGTGCAGTTTGAAATGCAAGGAAGTAAACCCTGGTGAAGAACCTGTGAAAAAGTACCTTCCAGAAATGGACAGGCAATAAAAAACAATCATTACAAAGCTATCATTACAAAGAGTTACCTAGCATAAAAATGCAATAAGGAGGAACTATTGGTAATTGTCTATATTAAGAAGAGTTTTGGGTTTAGATGGAATTCATGTTTTGGGCATCATGATCAAGCTATTTCTTGAATATCTGTACTTAATAGCTTTATGTGGAAAAACATTCACTTTGGGATTCCAATTGTAATCTCCATTTTTTTCACTCTTGCTTCCCTATGGTACTAACAAAAGCAGTTTCATTTTAACGGCACTGACATTTTAATCTGCCTTCACCTCCCATTGGAAAATTTAAATTAAATAAATAATTTAAACATTTTAGTTGTTATTGCACTATCATATTCTACTTATGCATTTCAGCTTGTCTAAGAATGATGGGATATTATGGGTGTTTTAATGAAAGACTATATTAAAAATTCCAGAGTAATGTAAAACATATTACAAATGAGTTCAAAATTAAAGGCATTTCATATCCTTTATTGCATTCCTACAGTTTAGCTTGTTTTCAAACTAACAGCTGATAGTATGTGATGGGAATACAGAAATCAAATTGGTATATCAAACATGTTCAAATACAAGACATTTACTGTTTCCTTTAACACTAGACTACAACACTGATTTTCATAAGTGTGTGTATATATCAGAAGTTATGTCAACATGTAGAAACAAAAATTCAACTAGGTTCAACAAGTTGCATGTAATTATATACATATCCACATTTACATTTTAGCTACACAAATGCAATGCAAGGAGATCAATCAGCTAAGGAAGAGATGACCTTGAATTGTGGAGTGCAGTTCATTTCAAATAATTATCTTGGTACAGCTGGAAAGATTTGTAAGACACAGATACGACAAACCACCTTTACAGTCAGCTTCACTAAGATGCCCTTCTGCATCTTGGACTCTGGATTGATAAGCAATTGATGATGTAACTTTTATGCTCCAAAATCCTCTAGATGCCAAAACAGTGTTAGTGGATGTGAAATGAGTGACTGAAATAGCCAACTATTTGGAATAATCCTTAGGTACGTCCAGAGGAATTTCTGGGGAATCTTCCCCACTCCTTCTCTGGCCTGCGTGTCTGCAGGGCTGTTTAATGTTTTTTCTCATCATCTGCCATTTTTTTAGCTTTTCATCAACCTGTTTCCCCACAGGCAACACCAGCGTGGCTGATGGTCTTAACTTTGACCAGTGGTGGTCCACTGGATCCAGCTGGAATGGGCTGGAACCAGCTGTGTAAGCACCAGACCCTGACCTCTGCTCATAGCCTCTGCCACTATCAACAAGTTATCTCTCAATACACTTAGGCAAATGTAGTCTAGATATTGGTTCTTTGAAGATCTATACATGCTATACCAGTAACATGGTTGGAAAAAGATTTGCTTTCTCTGTTGCTTTCTCTGTCTGTGATATCTTTTTGATTTGTCTTCTCAGATTTTCTTTTTTAAAGCTTAGTGCAGTGAAACTAAAAACATCAACAGATACCAATTTTGAAATTCCGAAGGAATCTAGTTGGGAAAAAAACACCCCAAACTTCAGCAGAAAATTTAAATAAATAATAAAATTGGGCATTTTCATAAATCTATCAATTTTATTATCATTACTTTGCCTTGAAAATTACTAATGTACTAACTAGAATCTTAATAATATATACATCTGAAGAACATATTTAGACAAAGTGACAGTGATTCTGTAAACATACCTTTGTAGACACTTCTTGTGGCCTGGTATGATGATGTGAGTAACACAGCCTCCAACTCCAGTTGCTTCCAAATGCCACTGATGAGAGTCACTGGAAAAAGAAGTGCACAGGAAGGAAAGCAGTGCCACATAGTTTAGATGTCTCTTTCCATTGACTTTGGAAGGCCCTATGTATCTCCAGAGCATGTCTGGAGTATCTCATGAGTTAAACGCTCCCTTTCTAAAAGATTTAAAAAAGCCCCCAAAACTAAAAACAACTAAAAAAAAACCAAACATCAGTCTTCATCTAAAAAATCTCCATGAGGCATTCTGCCCACTGCTAATGGGTACTTAATGGAGTTGAATCTCTGAAAAAAATAACCTTATAATTAATAGCCTCATGATTCCAATAGCATTCTGTCCTGAGTTGGGGAACATTCAACTTGAGTTGGAGAAGCTGCTGCTTTATCTTTGAAGTTAGATGGAAGAATTTCTGGAGTTCATGGGCCATAGGATGTGGGAAAGACATGAGGGGATCCACCTCTCACCTAATATTGGAGGAAGTCAAAGCACAGGAATGAAAGTGGGCTTCCAGAGGTAGTTATCCGTAACATGTATTACTTGCAGTGGTACCTGGCTAAGACAGATGCTGCATGAGCAGGGATCAGAATCTTTTTATTACACTTTCAGCCTTTAAGAGCTGGCTAGGTCTAGGCTGCCCTTGTTCTGGTCAGTATCACATAAAATTCATTGATTTCTGGTTTCCAAATGTCTATTGCAAGGAGATTAATGATTTTTTTTTTTGAGAGATATTGCTTCTTTTTTAGACCGAACATAATCTTATTTTCTGTGAGTGACTGCTCTCACCAGTAGGTTATCATGAAAAAGGCTGTCATGAAAAACTTTAGAGTTCTTGCTATATGTAACTTGCCTCCTCCAAGATTCCTGAATCTTACAGCAAAATAGGCTTGAGAAAGAAACATAGGGCTTGAGGAAAGGTGCCTTTCCCTTGCAGGCAGCCACATCTGACTCTGTATGGACAGTAAATGTAAACATCTGGGGCACTGAGGCTCAGTAGAGAAAGGTTCTCTTTGCAGTACTGGAGAAACTGGGAAATAGTTTGCTAAATGTAGATATGTTGCATACGCTTCAATTCCTAACTGCATTTATGAAGACTATTTCAACAGAGTACTCTTATATCTTTCTGAGATAACTGAGTTTTATAGTGAAGGGAAATGATGTATCTCTCGTCTATCTTGGCGTAAGTGAAGCATGTAATGCACTACTATGTTGAAAAATTTAGGCTAAAATGAGGAAGACAGGATTTTTATAAGAATGATAAAGTGGGAAAAAAGCTGAAGGAGAAGAATTGACTTATGTCAAAAAAATATAAGAGATTACTAGTGAAATTCTCACAGGTCAGAGACTTCATTTAATATTTTTATGACTTTGACAAAAAAAAAAAAGAAAAAAAAAGACGTAAACATGAAGGGAACAGAAAACTGATGCAGGACTCTTGATTAAGAAAAAAATATGGGAGATATTTTCAGTACAGATGAAGATCAAAATATCATGTTGGAGGTATGACCTTCCACACATATGTATGGCTCAATGTCTGGAATGTCAGAACTTGAATTAATAGAAAAGTATGACCATATGCTTTGGCTAAAAATTAACCACTGAATGACGAAGGCTTGATAGAATTGCAAGTCACCTGTAATTAGGACTAGCTACAAAAGGTGAGATAATTTTTGGAAACATCTAGAAATATACATCTGCATGTGTGGAGAAGAAGTGTCATGCACTGGATGACAATTTGTCAGTGCACTACAATTTGTCAAGTCATGCACTGTAGATTTGTCATCGACAATGCTAAATACAGTTCTGTTCATGCACAGTCAAGATGGAAAAAATTACAAAAAATCCTCTATTAAAATAATACAGTGAAGGATGTATTCCTAAAAGAGGACACAAAAATGGCTTATTTAGTAAAATGAAGGCATTAGGGGCACATTACTCAAGGTACAAGAGCTGTTCAAACAAAATGATAGTTCTAGCATAGCTGTAAGTGGCTGTTATACTGGACAGAAATATATTCAAGCAAGAAAAAAAGCAGAACAGATCTTTAGGCAATCATAAGAATGAAATGTTTAGTAATAGCCAAATAAAGTAACATGCATAAGATACCTAGTATTTTTTAAGGTAGAGTTTGATAAGTTTATAAAATAATTTAAGTAATGTGGTTATCTAAAGTAGAAGGGAATATCACAAGCCTGTTAATGAAATAAGACACAGCAGGAATGGTTATCACAGAAATGTTTAATATCAACTGATAACTTGCCTATCATTCTTGGTCCCTAGCAGCCTTGAAGAATTCTGTGAATTGACTGGCTGCAACACTTTATATTTCAGGTGAGAGCTGACAATTGATGCTGATTTTGAAGACACATCCCATAAAGATCTGGTGTTATTAATTAAAAGGTTTACGAGTTTCGTTGAGCAACAGATGTAAATTTCCCAAAGCTGGACATGTAGCTATGTACTGTCTGAATATACCTAAGTATTTATGAGTTTGCATAATTGCACCAGAGTTTATTTCAGGAACTTGAGAACTTATAGAGCTATAAAAGATTTAATACAGCCAGAAATATTGCTATTGCTTTCTACAGGAGTAAGTGTATGCACTTCCTTTTGCATGTTTTTTGCTTCCTTTTTTCATAACAAGTACTGTAAAGGAGAAATAAATACTAAAAGTATACATTTCACTGCATCTCTGACACAAATGAAAGTAATTTAAAAAATAACTCTATTTTTTGGACAAGAAAGTGAAGAAACACTCAGAATAGCAAGGTACGTTAACTATTACTCAGTTCAGTAAAAAGGGAATCCATCAAGGGTTTCCCTTAATTTGGCTTCACTCTTTTCCAGTAAAAGATAAAAATATCAGTTATATTCAACTTAATTCAAGTCAAAATGTCACTTCACTTTCCTCATTATTGATTTTCTATATTATATATGATAGGCATGAGCTAAAAGTATCAGTTTTGTAATATGAAAGTTTCAGAAACTTAAGTTCAAATATATTTTCAGTTACTAACTGGTAGCTCTGATTTTGTTTAATCTCTTATTTGGGAGAAGATTCCACTAAGTAGGATTTAATATTAATTTAATTATGTACTTTACACATGTTGAAGTCAATTGAAGGAAATTTTGTTTATAGTACTAAAAGTTACAGGAGACAAAAAAAAAGAAAGAATAAGAAAATGTCTTGTGTTGAAGGAACACGGAAAGAAAAAACAAGATTTTGCACTTAAAAACGTTTATACACACAGAAAATTCTTCTTTCACTTCTTTTTACTTTGTGGTATTGTCCATTGCGATTGGAAAACAACTATTCTTTTTACAAATTTATCAAAACCATTGTTAATATAAAATGAAAAATCTTTGAAAAAAGCTATACTGAAATTAAAAAAAAAAAAGCTTAAATATCATTTCAGCAAGGATGAAGCCAAAGCACTATGATTAAATGTAGTAGTTTACAAAATAGAAAGAAATTTTGTGTTTGAGAGGCAAATGAGCAGGTTCTTTTCATTGCACAGTTCTCACTATTCATCACTGAACAACTAAAACTATGTTTATTCAAACTGGATTTATATTTATTGGTTTATTTACTGCTACCCCAAAGCAAGTAAGAGGTGGGAGACTTCTGCAGTTTGTTATGAAAACAGCTATCAGATTCAGCACTGAAACCTGAAACAGTTGCCTAAACTTTTACGTGTTTATCAAATTCAGGCCCAAGAAGGCACTAGAAATAAGCAGCAATAATTAAGAGTAATGGTGGGGAAAATTTAAGTTTTTTATGCATCATTTAGCTTTCTGAAGACCACATAAGTTAGATAATGCCTTGCGATCTCATTGTTTCATCCTGTTCTAACAGTGGTTGTACAGAAAGCTGTCTTCTCCTCTAAGACAAAATTCAGCAATGGCTAAAAATATTTCCAAACACAGAAGCAGTTTGCAAAGAGGCTGCAACCTTACAGCCTTAAAGAAAAAGTTATAAGAACGTGGGTTTTACATTTTCTGGATTGAAAATATTTCATTTATAATTCTTTCTTTGTTCATGAGAAATAGCTGGAGGGAGATTAAAGAAAGAAGAAACAATGAGAAGGAAGGGAAAAAGGAAGTATAAAGTCTTCTACCATGGGGCCATGGAAAGACCTGTAATGTGCACCAATCACAGGATGACAACAACCTGAAAGCACGCATAAGACAGAGAGAAATAATTTCATTTTAGCACAGGTGAATTTGGGATAGTGAGTTGAGACCTTGTATAGTTACCTTGAAAGAACTGCTTTAAGACCTATGGGTATCTTTCCTGTTAGAAGCTGTATGCAAATCACCTCTGAAGGAGACACAGAACCATTTTGTTGAGTGTTGACCTAGTAAGCCCTGAATTTATGGACATGATTAACGTGTGGTCTGATGAAGCAGTATGTCATAAATATTAGATTTTGGGTTGTTTGGTTTCTTTTGGATGCATCAGCCTGATGTCAGCTCCTGTCCAGTGCCCTTCAGCCTGTGCTCTGGATTTCTGTGGTGCTCCTGTTTCATGAGGTCATAGAGTCACGGTCAACTTTTGGAATGAATTTGAGATATTTGCTCCTGAACTAAGTAAAAATAGTTTGTGTGAAAAAAATCCCACACCTTACATTTTATTGGTTCTCTTTGGGCTAAGAAACCACATATTTTGGAGACGTTTTGGCTAAGACTGGCAACCTGTTACTGCATATATTCCAGAAGAGCATTGCCAGACATGGATGAAAGCTCTATAGGGTAAATAGAAATTTTTAATTTCATGCATCATTTGCAACTTGTTACACTCATTTCACAAACTCAGAATGTTGTTAATAAAAGCTAATGAGAAAGACCAAGTGCTTTCCTTTATACTTCAAAATTTTCTAGTATTGGATTCTAATTACCAACTTCTATGTTTTTCTGAGACCAAAGAAGTTGACTTTTAATTTAGAAGAAGAAAAAATAACCCTTAACTCTCCTTGCTCAAAACTAGAAATATTTAGGATATATTCAATGAATCTCATTTGTTCCTGACTTAATTTTCTTTCTTCACCAGCTATGTCATCTTTTATTTAGTAGTTTAGAAATACACTACTATTTTATCAGATGATTTCTTGCTTTCCCATGTTCACAATGTCTGTGTTTACATTAACAGATATGTTTGTGTGTTCTCAGCTCACAGTCATAAAGTAATGCCCTGTAATGAGGCTTTAGAAATGTCAAACCTAATGTAAAAAAGGAAAATATGGCAGACAAAGAAGAACAGGTCCTTCCTGTGCAGAGATCAGAGGTGTCTGCTATAATTTTTGATACAAGTAGTCAGCTGCCGGTTCAGGATTATTTCATAGGAAATACTCCCACTAGTCAGAGAAAAATAGGAAAAAAGAGAAGAAAGGAAAAGCTCTGAGTAAGGAATGAGACCTTTGATCCACAGAACATGTACATCCTAAGGGACACTCTCATCAAAATCATTATTGGTTAGCAAACCACTGGATAGTGAGCAGAAGGTCGAAGCTCAGAATAAAGAGAGCTAAAAGAGGGGAGAGGTTATGTCCTACTCTGACGCAAACTACTCACCAGTGAGTTACAGGGAAATCTGATCAGTGTGTCTTGGAATGAAGAGTCCCTCAGGACACTCCTCATCATCCACCTGCAGCAGTAATGACCTCCATGGACAAAAAAGAGTGCTCAGTACTTCATAGGGACAGAGCATGAAGGAGGCACCTGAAGGAACTCTGATTAAGGTGTCAGAATTTAATATAAGGAGTATGAACTTTATTTACATGCGAAGTTAGGTGTTTAATATATATACTTTGCAAATGCATCTAGTAAATCACACTTTTCAAATAGGGATGTACCATTAGTGTTGTGTTTGTAGCCCTGCTATTAAGATTTAGCTCTTGGATTAAAGTTGTTTTGGCTGAAAAATCCACTGAAGGGAGAATGCATATTCATCTTTTCAAATAACTTTTTTTTCTTTCTTTCACCCTCTTCCTCCTATTTTTAAAAAATTATTTCTAGCTGAAATACAACATTAATTCATTTCTATTCATTTTCTTCCTTCTGAAAATAGCTACCTAAGCCTCTTGAAAGCTAAAGCATGACATTTTCAGCATTAAGAAAAGCAATTGGTTTAATGTTCATACCATAAAGTGTTCCCTAATAAGCATTTAAAATCACCAAGCAAAAATCCTGTCTGTTTAACATGGTGTATATACTATCTTGTTTATCTTACACAAAAACTTTGAGCTCTAGGAGTTTTCTCTTTCAAAGACCCACTAACTTCTTTGGTATATGAACTATATAAAACAAAAATTTCCATAGATAATTTTATTCTAGTATTTATAAAACTACATGTAAATAGATAAACTTCTTGCAGTAACTTGAATTGAAAGTTTCTTTTAAGGGCAAGACCTACAAAAGGTCAGTTTCTGGTTGCAGTTAGGCATGCAACTTAAGCCCCCAGTGGGCAAAGTTCTATAAATCTGAAAAAAACAAGAGAGTGGCTGCCATTTAATCACCTCTCAAAATGCTTTAAAATGGTAAAAAGCAAGAGCTTTATTTTCAGAGGAGGAAGATGAGAAGCTAATCAATCTGAATTTGTTCTGAGAATTCAGAGAACATGGGGGTGTATTTTCAAAACAGAAACTAGCAGTTGAGAAACAAATCCTATTATTGCTTAATAGGATATTTGGGCAGAATTTTCATAAATTCTCTGAATGCTTACTATACAGTAATTTTGGTTACAGATGAGGGAAAAAGTTGGCAAAACAATTTTATTTTTTTCCTGAAAGAGACAGATACCCCAGAAGAGTACTTGTCAATTCAGTCTATCTCATTTCAAAAGCCACTCAGAGGTTTCTTCCTTAGTGCACTTTCTCGAAGTTAAAATGCTAAATTAGAAGGAGTTATTTTTAGCTCAACCAAGCCTTAATTTTGCCTTGGGGGAAGAAAGCAGGACTTCTGAATTTAGTTGGAAAAGAGGAAGGACAGTAATGGTTTGTGTAGGAGAAAAACACTAAATATACACTTTGTATTTTTCCCCAGTCTGATGCATAAGGCCCTGGAGTATGATTTAAACTCGCAGAACCAAAAAGTCAGCAGAGCAGTTTTTTACTTCCTGCAGTATGCTGTTGTGCTGAGTCTTCACAACTTATCCTGGGTTTAATATATCATAGGAAACATGAATATAATTATTTTGGAGTGCTTTCAAAGCTCTAGGGCTTATTATTTTATTTTCAGGAACTTATAAATTAAGCACCATGCTGAAGAAATTTTGTCAATGTTACTTGATTATTTTTAGATGGAAAAGGGAAATTTTCCTGATTATTAGGCTAGGGATGGGTCATGCTGCCATTTGAGAGAGAAACTCTCCAATCAGAATTTTGGTCTGTATAATCCTGTCTCACATGTGATGTGCTGAAACCTGGAGAAACACTCCCTGTACCCTCAGCAGAGACAGACTCCCTAATATAGAACAGCTTCAAGAAGTGACAGCAAATCTCAATAAGAGAATATAATGAATCTTCAAATCATCTCAAGATTTTCAATTTTAAGGGTCTTTTAAAATTATAAATAAAATTTTTGACTGTTTCTTAATCACTTTCATCAAGAATGTTTGAAATTTACTCTGCAAATATCAAGGGTGAGGATTTGCAAACATCACTGCTGCCTCTTTCAATGCTTTTCGCCAGTGTTATATTCATAGCAGAGATATAATAAAATGGCAAAAGAAACATAGATAAATGAAGAAGTAAGTGAATAGATACATTAATTAAATAAAGCATTTAATTAGATTGCTTTAGTCTTACAAACTTCTCATTAGCAGGATTTTATTTATGATATAATCACACATCCTCAGTGCTGAGAGTCCTATGCTTCTTCAAGATAATGAATAATAAAAAGATAAGCAGACTACAGGGTCTTTTTAACAGCAATTACTTCTCAAACTATAATCTACATGAGACAAAAATCTTTGGGCCAGAATTTGCTCTCAGTAACCAGAACACACTGGAAAGCAATTTCTTGACAATTACCTTTGAACTCACTATTCCTATATGCACATTTGAAATTATTTTATGACAAAATAATTCCTGGTAACACTGAGTATCTTTAAACATTACTTTTTATAATATAAAATAAGAGCATGAAATGATTCTTTAAAAGTGGCAGTCTTTCTTCATGAGTCTTTCACTGCTTTGCATGGAGCCATAAGTTTACCACTATCACTTTGCTCACAAATGAATTGTAGGCATTTAGAGAAACATATTTTAGATAGGAAAAGGACATAGTAAAATTTATTTTGCAATAAGCATCCTTCCTCTAAGAAGAATGCAATACTTTCTACAGTTATTTGTAAAAACAAGAGTTGTATTTGTGGCCTCTTAGCCTTGGCACTTTGTCTTTAAATATTTGTTCTCAACAAATGCTTGTCATGTCATGATATCAAAAGAGGGCAAATGTCTAGACAAAAACATTCATCTTCCAGCAAGTACAGGGAATCAGTAAAATGTCAGCCTGGTTTTAACCTTGCTTGTTTATTACATATTTCTATTATTTCTACCATATCCAGCAATAAATTAGGTAGAAGTCACAAGCCTTTAGCTTCCAGCAGTAGTTTTAGATAAGGCATTGAAATATTGCAGTTGATCTGGGATTTTTCTACTACTAAGAGAAATATTAAAATACCTCTATTCAAGCACCTTATAACTGAGTCCCTTTTTAGGCATTCTATTCATCTTAAAACTAATAAGGATTTTACATAATTTGCAAACAGCAAATCTCAGTTTCATGTAATTTTCTATTATGAACAGTGATAAAGCTTGGCAGGAAAATAAAGTGCATTAGGAAAGATGAGTTACTGACTTAATATTTTATACCTGATTTAACACTGTATTGCATCCTGGATTGTAGTTCCACTGCTGAAGACATAGATTTCACCACATTTTTATTATCCTTACCGAAGACCAAAACATCTGTTGAAGATGCCAGAAGTAAACTGCAGGGAGAATGAAAGACAAATTAGGTTGCTAATGTCATAAATCCTAAATGTTTTTTCCTTCAAACCCACAGATAGCTGCTCCACCTTCTTACACAGACTTGAACAGAAGAGACCCTTAGGATAGCTATATACTACAAAAAGACAAAAAAGATATCTATGCAATATATTCCTTAAAAAATATGGTCGCTTTGCCCAAGATATGCACCAGACAAAATAAGGAGTTACTCCCAAGTAGATACTAGCAGATACTAAAATAATAAAGCAGAGTGTGGATCCTTCATGCTTTATTTATGTTGTCTGGTACACACAGTCAGCCATTTGGGGTGTCTAGATCAGGCACGTGCCACACCAGATGCCAAGTTATGTGCTTGCTGCTACTACTTATGAGTAGAGGGAAAGAAGTCTTGTGGGGTCAGAACATGGGATAGGATAATATCTAGACCCAGAAATTCAGGAACTTCAGGTCTGCTGACACGTAGGAGTTACTGTGAGCACAGCACTCCAGGAAACAATGGAGATGAGGATACAGCCCTGTAACTGATCAGTTCACTGAAACAGAGGAAAACAGGAGAAATCTGTTACCTTGTAACTGCTCCAGTATTTGGACTGTGAAAAATAAATAAGTCCCTGAAAATGTTAAGGGCCAGATTGACTGGAGCTCTGGGAAAACTGGCCGAGTGAAAGTTGTCCCTGTCCATGACAGGGAAGTTTAAACAAGATTGTCTCTACTAGATTATCTCTTCCAACCCAAACCATTCTATGATTCTATGAAGTTGCCATTAAATTTATGTTTTCTTTTCAGTTTAGCCCAAAGTTTTTTTCTGTTTTAAGACCAGTCATGAGGAAAACATTTGAGAAATAGACAAACATAAAGCCCCAAAATGTTATTTCTTTTTAATTTGTTGATGGATAACCTTCTGTTTATTAATCTAACATTAGTTTGGGACAGATATCAGATTACAGCATTTCCATTTCAGAAGGGAAAATATAACTACTGTTAGAGGAATTTTTGTGGCAGTTCTACACTTTGTTGTCTTGTTTAGTTTTCTGTTATTCACTTAACATTCCTGTGGGTCCTATGTAAAAGACATATAGTAAATCTCCATGGTTGTAAAGCATGCCAAAATCTGTAAAGAAAGAAACTATCCAGTTCCCATGTGTTATGGTTTAGAGGTGGACTTGAAAGTGCCAGGTTAATGGCACTTGATGACATTAGAGGCCTTTCCCAACCTAAATGATTCTATGATTTAGGATGGTGCTATACACAGACTTGACACAGAAGGTACTTGAGTACAATAACACAGACTAGCTTCATTTTTAAGGCAAGCTCTAAGGAATCTAGATTAAAATCATCTTCACGGTTTTAGGATAAAAAAGTCTGGTTTTGATTCAGACAAAACACTGATAAAATGACTAGTAAATTAACTGAACTAAACAGAGGTACGGTTTTTTCTCCAGTGTATGTTTTTATGCACTTTTTATGCTTTTTATGAAATGTAGGCATCTAGTTTTATTCTAGGACAGCTATTACAGTTAACATGCATACCCTATTTTACACAAATTAGTGGTGTAGTTTAAAAAAACAAAAACAAACAACCCAAAACTCTCAGGAAATGAGGCAAAATACTTTTGGCATTATAAGTTTTTGCCATGATATTCAAATGACTTTAAAATGGACACATTCCAGTTAATTTGCATTGTGGGTGAAGGGATTTGTTTATTTTTGTGTTTGCTGGATGGGTTTCTCCAGGTCTAGTTACTGATGGACACAATGCCAAAAACACTAAAACCAGAAGAAGCCCCTAAAGCACCAATGAGTTTTGAATGTTCAGTTCAGATGGCACTGATTGTCACAAAGGGAAAGTGCATAAAACTAGTGTGTAGTCAATGGGAACCCCATCTAATACTTTCTAATGTTATTTCTGTCTAGACTTATGAGTCTTCTTTCTGATCCTTAAACTTACACCACATCTGATATAATGTTTTCTTCTGTATAGTGTTTATCTGCTGGCGCAGGCTCACTATATTTCTCTGCCTCATTAACACTCTATTAAAAACTTTTGTTGG
>JANRMJ010000001.1:92383994-92399641 GCA_025584955.1 Alethe diademata
ATTGGCAGACACCTGTCCTTTAAACCAAGACAACATGGTTTTCTAAAAGTAATCCCAATAGGCTTCTCACAGATTTGCCTTCATCTTCACAATGAAGATGACCTCTCCTCAAGCAGAGACCAGCAGTTTCCGGATCTAGAGAAATCTAAAAGAAAGTGCACTAAAATGCATTTAGGAACAATGAAAGCTCAAGGTTTATCCTAGTGAATCCACTGAATTTTATCAGTCAAATTTATCAGTCAATTTTTGCAAATTCTGAAGAAATTCTGGGATGGAACAGAGAATATTGGTCCTTGTTAAAGCACATGAAAACAGTGTGTGTTCGTGCCCCGTGTATGTGTATGTATACATAAGTTATGCAATATGGCAATGTTTGTATATAGATATACAAAGCAAAAAAGGCTGCCAACAGTTATCAAAAGTCTGTTGAATTAAATGGTTCTGGAAACTTCTCCAGTTGTCAGCAGGAAATAATCACCTTCCTCTGAATTCTTTTTGGTACAGAGGGAGTATAACACCCTCAAAATAATACACTGAGTGCTGAAAACCCACTGAGAACTCCAGGTGGTGTTGATGATGATCTTATCATATAGAGAGTAATTTGTATTCTGATCCTACAAGATAGATGTGACTGTGTGGCTCCCGACAAGTTGGATCTGCTGTTCAGACAATCCCTCAAGGAGCAGCAGCAGCCCAATTAGACTTAATGAATCACTTACACTTCTTGATCACTTAAGCCAATAGTCTCTTTCCTGGAGGTTTAAGTTCTGCTTCTCCTACTTTGATCTTAGACATGGAATAACCTTTTCTTATACCTGAGTACTTTTGATTTGGATAAGTTCATTGAAGTGCACAGCTTTATTTATTTCTTTTCCTTGTTGGTTAATATTAGAAATAACCTTTACAAGTCTATCTGATTTTAATGTTTGTCTTCTTGGGACCAAGGAGTTTCTGACCCACATGTAAATATTTGCATTCACATCTAAGGAGAAAAAAGAAAATCAACAGCCTGGGGAGAAAATTACTTTCATGTGATATGGTAGTCATTGTCCCACATGTTATTCTATAAAGTATTTTATAAAATGTAGGGGGGAAACATAGATAATACAAATCATCCAGACTTTCCTGTCAAAAGCGTTTGCATATACAGTAGCATACTTTTTTTTTTTTTTTAAGGTCAAAGCATGGCATGACTTAAATTAGATGTATGAAAATTGTATGAATCAAATTTGATTTTTCCTAGGATAACTACTCTACAATCTAGGATGCACATTATTTCTTTATTAGAAAAAAATATGTATTTTACTATTTGTTCTAGTGTATAATGTAATTCTGCCATCAGGTTAGTGAGAAATGCCAAGTAGAGGTAGTTTTGATCCATTATTTTGCAGTTCTTGTCTGATTATACAGAATGATCTGTGTATGGGCATGGAGAAGGGAATACCTTCCTGTATTTAATTAATCTCTGCTTCTTTAACTGCTTGTTACAGAAACAGCCACCTAGTTCTTACTTCTATAGATGGCGGTAGTAGAATAAAACCTTTCATATTTTGTCATGGGAACAAGATCCTCAGTCTTGCAAAGCAACAAAAGCAGCAAAGCCCCACTCCTTGTGCAAAGCTGTCTGGAGAGGGAGTTACATGATGTAGTCAGAAGAAACACTATTTTCATTGATGTACATTAAAATCTTTTATGCCCTTTTAAGGCATAAGAACTTCAAGCTTAAGCAACACCTGGGCTTCATGAACCTAAACTGTCTCATGAAAATACTCATGTATACATTGCTTTCAAATATCCAACATGAGCCTGTTGTTTGGTTCGGTTGGGTTTCTTTTTTCCCCTTTTTTTCCCCTGTAACTGTAAGATGAGACAGTTCTGTCTCCTTTTCTAGTAGGTATGGAACTTGCCTTGAAACTATAGCATCTGCAGCCTCCTCCATCTTTTGGAATCAAGTCTCAATTTTTTTTTTGTATCCCACAGAATACCATAATCACCTGGTTGTGGGTTGTAAGAATGCTAAGAATATATCTAAGTTTTATAACTCAGCTTCTCTATTTGGTCCCAGATTCCTATTCCCCAGCTGCCCACATTCCTCAAACATTCATTTTCTTCTGAAAAATCCTTTTTCTTTATTTTCCTTTTTTTTTTCTTTTTTCTTTTTTCTTTTTACTGCAAATCATCTTGTACTCTCCAAAATAAAATCCAGCTGCCCATCTGAATAATGTTTGTTGTAGTGCCTACTCCAAGCAAGTATGAAAGGCAAGACTGCAGCTGGAAAAACACCCTCATCCTTGTTGTATTCATTATTTTGGTGCAATTAGAGCAAGGTGTCCAGCTTCTAGAAGTGACAATCTATTCCCGTGTTTGGCTTCATAGCTCCTCTGGCCCCTATGAAATGTTCTTGCAAGTCCAAAAAAGGCCCTCTGAGAATTCCCAAGTGCATGTTAAAGGTGCAGGATGATGGATTCAGCTCTGTGTGTCTGAAGTGTCCGAGGGCAGTGTTGCACTTTGCAAACCTATCATCACGTAGGAACACACATTCATTTACAAAATATATTTTTGGACTTGCAAGAACAAAAATGAGGGCCAGAGGAGCTCTGAGGTTACATACAGGAATTTGTTGATCATTTCTAGAAGAGGCAGCCTTGAATGCTATATCTGAACCATTTGTAACAACTTGATCTGGGTACAATGGTAGCTGCCTGGATAAACTTATTACATATTTAACCTTATTTCCTCCTCACAAAATTGTTTCATTCCAAAAGAGATGAGTGTGAACTAATATGAATGTCTCCTGCAAGTGAAAATTAGGTGTTACACATGTGGTGACTAAATACAACTCTGTCCTTGCATGGTACCATTGAGTGATGGACAGAAAGAAAATGAGGATTCTGTGAATACATAAATTAGTAAACTCTTTCAGTCACAGAGCTGGAAAATTCATAGTTTTGCATAGGACTCAAGTCAAAATGGGTGCTGTTGAAAGTGAAGTGTTAGAAGGTGCCCCCAGAAGCACTACTTGCTGTTCAGGAAACTCTTGCTGAAGCAGTATGAACTATGCCATTGTCAAAAAGCAGAAGAGGTGAGCCTAGACTTTCAACTTCAGCCTTTAAAGTGTGTTTAGCAGACTTATGTGTCTAATTCTTTTGTTACTCCATCAAAACGGAGACAATCTTTTTATTGATTTCCTATTACCTATTGTGCTGTGGAAAGTTCTGTATGACATTTTTATACCTCCTTGTGTTCCTTATTTCCTCCTTGATTTTTGGTAATTCCTGGTCATAGCTTATATGAAGTGTCAGTTCTTTAGTGGTTCTCAATATACCTTTCTCTTTTTCTGTACATCAGATAGCAGGTTTATTACTTATTGTCAGCACAATTAATTGAAACAGAGATCTTTAGAATATACCATGTGGTGGATTTGATCTCTGACAGTGTGTTCTAGAAAATTATTTTTTCTGTATATGTATCTTAGGATTTTGAGTCAGTTTTTCTCTTCCTTATTTATTAGCTTAATGAATTATCACCTTGAAGTCAATATGTTGCAATAACAGTAAAGCACTAAAGAACATTAGTGACACACATACGCAGCTGTACTTGCAGCATAATTAAGGCACATTGGAAATTACATACTCTCACCTGAAGTCTTAAAGAAACCTGAATTTGAGGAATCATAGCAATGAATACTTTTACCTTCTAATTCCCAGAGAAAGTGTAGCTAGAACTTTCCAAACACCTACTTCGGTCCACAATTTTCAGTGCTGTTAATAATAAAGTTAATAGCTTACAGATGCAGACACAAATGAACATCAGAGCACAGATGGTTCAGGCTAAGTAGGGAATGAGGAAGATTTTTAATTATGGCATTTTGAAGGACGTTTTTAAAACACAAAACTCTGTTTTCACATGTCTCTGAGCACCATATGGGTATTTCTGTAGGAAAAAAAACAATAAAAGACCCACAAGCCCAAACATGTGGAAGCACCAGTATGACTTAGTGGATATTGCACAGAAGTGGAAGCACAGAGTGGATTTTTTGAGAAATTAACTGATGTCAGTAGTACTTTAAAACTACACTTTAATATTTCTTTAGTATTTTCATCTTTTAAGGTTATTAATCTATTCACTTTACAAGTGGTCTGTTTACTTTGCTCTCATTGTGTATGTCTGCCTTGGTCTTTTCCATTTTAGGAGTCACAGCAAGCATGTAACATCTGTGTGACTGTTCAACAATACTAAAAATTCTGACAAAAGCTCTGTACATTTGCTGGCAAAACTAAAGGACTAGAGTCTTGAGCATGAGTGTCTTGGTAAGATCAGATTTAGGCAAGTGAGTTGCACGTCAGCAGAGGCAAGTGGCAGACCATCACTCACATTTTTTACTTAGTTTCCATATGAAGTGTCAGAGCTCCTTTCCAATGAATGATACAGAAATTGCTTTTGCTCCCACTCTTCTCACAAGGTGACAGGCTGAGTTAAGTCTTGCCACAGCTGCTTCTGACCCAGCTGCTCCCAGGAAATCCTTTGAACCTAGAGTCAGCATTGAAAAAAATATGAAAAATGTAAAAAAGCATCAGTCTGAGACAAACAAATCTGTTTTATGCAATGATATAGGGAGTACATTATTTTATAAGATATTTTTTAAAATATTTATTTTCTTGAAAAAATTAAAATAAAATTTTATTTTTAAAAATAAATAAATAAATGCTTGATTTTACATTCTTTCAGGGGAAACAGCAGAAATTTCACCTGCATACTGAGACGCTAAAAAGGGATTTTTTATGCTTGAGTGCTGTCTCCTATCTGAATAAAACTTAACACATGGACAGAAATCTGATCCCAGTGCTCAAACTCCCTTTATCTCATGAAACCTGTGCCAACATAGCTGGCAATGCTTCTGAAGGGAATCACTATCCACTAAAGTAGACTAGACAGCAGACAGCAGTTAATTAACACAGGCTGTTGTAGGACCTTTCTGAAGGAATTCACAATTTTGATTTGTTAAATGCTTGCTATATCTCTCTGGAAAGATTATCTGGAGACATGTTTCTAACTTGGATTCCTGATTTTGTTTTCATTTGCAGCAGTAGTGTTCTTTTCACTGAATAAATATCTGCACAGTTCTTATCTCCTTGCTTTTCTTCCTGTACTGGGTTTGCTTGCCATGGTTTTGGTAGTGGGGGGCTGCAGGGATGGCTTCTGTGAGAGGCTGCAGAAACTTCCCCCATGTCTAACAAAGCCAATGCCATCTGGCCCCATGATAGGCCAGCTGGCTCCAAGACAGACCCACAGACAGAGCTGGCCAAGGCCAAGGCCGTAAGTGACAGTGGTAGTGCCACTGGGATAATGTGGTTTTAAGAAAGAAGAAAACTGCTCTGCACCTACAACTGCAGCCAAGGAGAGGAGTAAGATTGTTTAAGATAAAAAGTCTCTTAACACCAAGGTCAATGGAGGAGGACAGGAGGTGTGTTGGATCTGTAGTTTTTTCTTATATGTACACATATATACACAAACAATGGGATGGGATTGCTGGAGCAACTGTCTCAAAGCTTTTATTCCCATATAATCATCAGTCTCATTTTACAGAGCCAAGCACGGGAGATGGAAACAGCTTCAATAGCTATAACAGCAGACAAAGTTATCTTTGTTACAAAGTCTTTTAACAACTTTCCAGTCAATAGCATAATGTTAAAAGCAGACAAGCATTTGCTAAAGTCAATTAATAAAGCTGCATGTACATCTTGCTTTGGACAATGCTTGCTTGTAATAGCTTAAAAGCAATGGATAAAGCTTCATTATTAAACTTACATATTTGTACTATCTTGCTTAACATTTTCCTAAGGCCTGCCTCTACAAAGCTCATAGCCTTATTGTTTCTTGTCCTTGCATCTTCAGCATTCTTGCATTCTTCTGTTCTGAGATTTGCTTTCACACAGCTTTCTGAGAGTTTTATATCTTTTCTATTTCCCACAGAGGTGGTCTAAGCACCAGAGCAGAGATTCCCCTGCAGGCCCATGGCACTGATCATGGAGAAGCAGCTGTGCCTGTAGCCCACAGAGGAGCACAAAGAGCAGAGATCCAGCTGCAGTACAGAGAGCATCCCATGACAGAGCAGGTGGATATCCGAAAGAAATTCTTATTCCTGTGCTGGAGCAGGCTCCTGGTAGATCCTCTGGCCCTGTGAAGAAGCTAGCTCCTGCTGGAGCAGATTTGCTGATAGGATTTGTGATTCCATGGGGGGCACACTCTGGAGCACCCTGTGGAAAGGACCCGTGCTGGAGCAGTTAATGAAGAGCTGCCATGGGAAAGACACATTTTGGAGAAGTTGTTGGAAGTCTGTCTTGCATGGGAGGGACTCCCATTCTGGAGCAGTAGAGGAGTGTGAAATGTCCTCCACCTGGGAAGGAAGGAACTGTATAGACAGCATGTGACGAACTGAGCATAGCCCTCATTCCCTGTCCTCCGATGTGGTTGCAGGAGGAAAGGTGGAGATGAAATCAGGAATAAAGTTGAGCCTGGTAAGAAAATGGGGGAGTGGAAGGATTCTTTGAGCTTTGATTTCATTTATCATTACTATACTCTGATTTAATTGATATTAAACTAAATTATTTTCCCCAAATCTGTTTTGTCCATGTTGTAACAGGTGAGTGATCTCTCCCTGAACTGATCTCTACTCGTGATCTTTCACTCTGTTTTCTCTCCCCTGCCCATCTAAGGATGGGGTGATGGAGAAGCCTTGGTGGGCACCTGGTGTGCAGTCAGGATCAAACCACCACACTTGCAGACCTACTCACTAGCAGGGAAGGCAGCAGAGAGAGAGCATGGGAGTTTAGCTGACTGATTGCATAGTTGTTCTGTGCAGGATTCAGATGAGTGTGATTTTAGAAAATGTTGTGTTTTGGAAAGACTACTGTACTCGCCTAAAAGTATTCTTGCTTGAGAGTAATTCTCCTATTGAATATTAATGCAAAGAAATATATGTTTGAATATTTATTATACAGACCACATATTTTGGTAGTAGGCTTACAGTTTAAATTATTAAGAAAGAAAGAAGGAAATAGGTTGTGTTTTTCATCATTGCATTCAGACCATTTCTGGACATAAAACATATGAAGGCAAAACTTCAAGCAAAACCAAATTTCATTATCCCAGCAGTCATTACCAGCTTAATATAGGAGGTTACAAAGACCTTGCTATGTAGACCTGTTTGCTCTATTTGTTCTGTGCATAAACATCTCCTAGACCTCTAACTCCAAAGTCTACATTTTCTTAAAACCTCTTCTATAATTTATAAACAGAGAATAGTGTATTCATTCATAGAAATGAGTGTCTAGAGAATGAATTTTACATCCTGAACAGAAAAGTTTTACCAAGTGATTTAGCTCATTGCAAACATATTACTAGGAGTAAATAAAAATGTCAACAGCTCTATTAAGAATTCTCATAGCCAAAGAAGCAATTCTTACACATTTGAAGGGAAATTGTTAATAAAGTTCCACTTACAATGAAAGGCAGAAAATTCCCCCCACAATCTTTGGTCATGAATATGTCTGCTGCCTGGTTACTGCCTCCTGCCCCATGATTGAAAATGCTTTGATTGGATGGGACTTTGAGCATTCTGATCTAGTGAAAGGTGTCCCTGACCACAGCAGGGGTTCGGACAATTTGATTTTTAAAAGTACCTTCCAACCAAAGCCATTCTATGATTCTGTAATTTATTTGCATGAGAGAGAGTACATCCCAAGAACCTGGGCATAATTGCATTGCTTAAAACATTTGAGACAGTGATCCTTGATATGATGACTCTATTATTATGAGAAATTAATAGAAATTAAATTCTGGAAATGAATTGCATTATACTTATCTAGCACGGTTAGGTGGTGATGAGTTGATTTGGGCCAAAGTCTCAGTTAACAGGTATGGTATCTTGCATTTTATTGTCAGAAAGGGAGTGAGTGAAAGCTGTCAAAAACACAGGGAAAGAAAACCTATGATTAGAATAAAATACATAGAGAAAACTTTGCAGAATTTTACTGAGATAAGCACAGCAGCACAGCTTCTATAAATCTGGGCAGATGGAGTCTCCATTTGGCTGAGTTCACAGTTCTGCACTCAACATGAGCATAGAAGTGCCAGACATCTGAGAAAGGGCAAAAAGTATTATTAGTTTCTGGAAAAGAAGGTTGGGATCCATAGACACCCTGTTGGCAAAGGTTTCCAGGAAGTCTTAAATCAGTACAGTGTCTCATAACCCTTTTGTTTTATTCACATTTTGAAACTCAGCATTTCCATTTCACAGAGACCTATTGCTGTAGGGATATTTGTTTCAATCCAACCTGGAATCAAACCATGTTAATTTTGAATAAAGACCCTAAAGACCATTCTTTCAGCCATATTTTGTCAAAATATTTGCATTTAAATCCTATGGTTTAAAATTTGTGAGTTTTATGGGAATTTAAATTTAGTTCCATTTTTTTCCCCATGCAATCAGTTATTTTGGATGCTTTTTTATCTTGCGTTCAGCTACTACTGTTTAGGAAAGAGTGAAGAATTTTAACTTGCTTTTGAGATCCAGCAATAACCTTTTAATGCCATAATCAAAGAAGATGGATCTTTTATTATAGAGAGGCTTAGATATGCTAGGCTTATTGCCTCACACCTAGTGTGCACATAGGCAAATGGAAAAGAACTTTGAAGCAATGCGTGCAAGATGCTAAGCATCTATAATCTTTAGTAAGACATTGCAGCTGAAGAGAGTCATATTTCTATAGGAAGAAATTTTCTAACCTAGCAAGCTAAACTTTCATCAGGATTTTGCAACAACTGCCACAAAAATCCATTAACAATGTTTAGAGGCAAAGTTATGGAGTGATGCTGATTGCATATAGTAATTAAATTTGTCCATGCATGGTTAATAGCTGTGTATGGTAGGGAAAGGAAAGGAATCTGGAAAATAGGTGAGTATACAGTGGAGGCAGTAGAATGAATGTTTAGTTAACCTTTACATTTCAAGATTTTTTGACTCATCCTACTTAGAAAACTGAATTTATGTCATAGTTAAGTACAGTTTGGATTGAAAAAGATTTTTAGGAGAAAAGTTACTTGTCTGGAATACTGTTTATCATATGATAGTGCCATGAAAGTAAGGCACCAAAAATTAGAATCTTTAAGATAGATAACTTATAAAGAAAGCCAAAGTGAAAAAAGTGAATTCTCTTCTTTTACAGTATTTTCTATGATGAGATGATATAAAGAAAAATTAAAGCAGTGCCTTTCCAGACTTAGAGTAGGAATAGACTTTAGGGAATAAATTTGTAATGGGAGACAATCAAGTGAAGACTGTTAACTTTGTTTCTTTCCTTCCCAAGTCAGGTTTAAAACCATATTTTCCCAGAGATTCTTTCTGTGTATGGAGATAGAGCATTTTGGGTTGGTAAGTACTGACATAGCCTTCCAAAACAGTGTTTTATATTCCTTGCTTTCACACATATTTAACTAGTGATTAAAAAAATAAAAAAATCTGGACTAAGCCTTTCTTCCTCTCCTTTGTCTCACTTTCCCTTATAGCTCTAAGAATGCTAAATAAATTTTCAGTTAGCTGACATCTGGGATGAAAAACCTCAGTCCAACATATTAGTGTGATAAAGTTACAAATATTTCAAAATGGTATCAGATAATTTAGCAGGAAATATGCTTAACCAACAGTGCTTTGTAGTAACAGTGCTCTGTGCTCAAGGAAGATATGCTTCAAAGGTAAATATGTGTTTCTACACACAGGTCAATGACTTGTTTCCGTTAATGAAAAAGAAAGGGTTGTAAATAACTCAGGTTTCACCAAGATAAAAGAATACTTATGGTCTCTATGCAGCTTTCTCACACACAATGGCAGGTTAATTTGGCTGGAACTTAATTTACAGATTTAGAGTGCTGATTCTAACATAAGTAATTTATGAAATTTATACTGTTATTAACTTGATTAAAATTGCTATACAAAGGAAATATGTTTGCCTCTTGTGGTTGTGGGTTTGTAGAGGAATACCATAACAGCACTGTGTTTTTAAAAAACAGAGTTGATTTGTAAATTTCCTTTTAAAATGTATAAAACAATTCTTCACATTAATAAAAATCTGTTCAAGTAATAGAACTACACTGACCTTTTCCTTCAAACTGGTAAAAGAATCATATGGAGGCAGAAGATCCAAGTCTAAGACTGTTAAGATCTAAAAGCAAGGAAAACCTGTAATAAATTCAGATTATAAAATCACAATTACAATTTATAGTGACAAATATCATAGAATCACAGGAGAGACCATTCTGGAAGGGACCTTGGAAGATCATCTGATCTAATCTAATCTTCTATGAGAATGACAGGCTAGATGAGATTATCCAGTACGCCGTGCAATTGCATCTCTAAAAACTCTATTGATGGGGACTCTGCCACATCCCATTCCAGTGAATGGTTGTTGGTAGTTAATGCCTTTTTTGTTCTGAGATGAAACCTATCCTGTTGCTTCTGGCCTCCTCCATGTCACTCTTTGTGAAGGAAGAGCCTCTGTTCTCTCTGTTGCTGTGTTTTAAGTATTGGAATACTGTGATGAGTTCCCCGTAAGACATTGTGGACACTGGTGAGAATCAGGGAAAAACACAGCTTGAGATTTCCCAGGCTACTCAAAGGAAAACAGAAGGGAAAGAATTAATAACAAAGATTAGCACCTGATGTTGTGAACAGGAGAGTTCGTGAGGAACGTAATGTTTTGGTAAAGGCATGTTTACAAGAGATGTTGCCTTCCTTGGATCAATGAGCTTGGTTCTGTCCTTGGTTCTGCGAACCAGTCTATAAAAAGCGTGTCTAATTCTGCAATAAAGCGCTTCTTCTGCTTTATGGAGGAAGCCTATGTTGCTGTGTTCTTTCACCGCTTCTTAACGCTACAGCAACAAGCCGTCTCTTTTCTAGTGAGAAAAGACCTAACACCTTCAGTCTTTCCTCACAAGGCAGGTCTTCCAATCCTTTGGTCATATTCATGTGGAGCCTCTGGTTTTTTATGTCGCTCTCGGATTGTTTGGACCAGAATTGAACACAGTACTCCAGGTGAAGCCTGACGAGTGTTGAGTCGAGTGGGATGATCCTGATTCTAGGTCTGTTAGGGATGCTCTTGCAGATTCAATACAGAATGTGGTTTACCTTCATTGATACAGAAGTGCACTGCTGATTTGTGTTCAGCCTGTTTCCCACCAGGACCCCAGGAGCCATCCCAGCAAATCTGATCCCCAGCCACACAGATCTGGTTCTGTACTGGGCTGTTTGGTTACCTTTCCCCAGATGCAAGACTTTATATTTGTCTTTGCTCAACATCATATTTTTGTTAAACCACTGGTCTCAAATTTTTTCCAGATATTGAAGACTAAATGTTACTGCTACAAAATCTTAAACTCACCACATAGGTTGTATTGGAAAATAATTCATGTTGAATACAATAAATTTTGGGAAAACATGCCATATAAAGTAATATAAGAAACTTCCAGTGGCATATATTCTTTATACTGAATCACTGCTCTGTCCCTAAAGTATTTAAATGAGAAAGGTAAATTTGTCCAGCTAGATTATTTAGCTGAATTAGGCATTTAGAAGACATGGCATCAATAGGTATGATTCTGATGTTTCTTCACTTGTGAAATATTAGGACTGACTTTGAACAAGTACTTCCATGTGGTACATATGAAGCTCCAATATGAGAAGCCAAGCAGACCTCTAGCTCGTGCTCTTTCTGCACGCCTGGCTTCTTCCACAGTGCCTACACAGTACTGCCTACTGCTAACCACTTGGCAGGCAACAGCTCACACATTCTGTGTGGAACATATTTTTGTGTTACTGTTGTTCTTTCTTTCCTCTTTCTTGACCTTACCCATCTGCATGTTTTGCCTACCAGTTTTGCCATTAGCATAGACCCTGATCCTTAAAATGCTTAAGCACGTGGGTAAATTCAATGTGTTATGTATACCTTTTTAAGGTTCCAGCTTGTGTGAATTCTATTTTAAAATAATCTTTCCTGCTGGTGTTGCTGCTTAGCTTATTTGTTATGACTGTCTTGTGATCTTAGGATTAAGACTGCATTGTGAATATGTTCTCATCTTCTGTCAGTATGAACACTGGGTTATTCTATACACCATGATAAGGTAGTTAACATTAAATAATTGTTCAATAAATTAAATAAAATTGGATTTTTAAATTTAAATTTTAGTTTCTATGAATTTTAATATAATATTTTATCCATCGCTTTTTCTGTCTTGTGATTTTTCTTTATTTTATTTATTTCTAGAATGGCATAATATATGAAGATTTGATTTCTCAGAACAGTTTTTGATGCTGTCCTCTGAAATCCAAAATATGAAATTAGAATGTTAAGTTCTAATTACCTCAGATGCAATATGAGACAATTTTCATCTGCATATTTTAATTTCGTAAAATAATAAAGCAGAAGCCAGAATTTTTCAATCCACGTCTTAAAATCTTTTGGTTTAATTACTTTAGGCTTTTATTACTTTGACAAATCATCACACAAAGACAGGAATTAAGTGAGCAGAAGTAGCTCGACTTGGAAGAAATAAGGAGAAGTGACTTTCAAATAAACCTAAACACTTCTTGTGCGTACAAACTAGAAATCCACTTACATTCTGCCTGCACTGTGGAGTATGTTGCAGAAAGCAAACCAAATTAAATTTTTGTGCAGTACCATATCTCTAGAATATGCATTTTTTTGCTTTACCTTTATCAATGAATAATTTTGATTTTTTTCCCTGAAATTTATTCACAATCATATGCATATATATTGGCATCTTGTATTTGCTTTCCAGAAAATTACCCCCGTGATCCTAGTCATACATATATTAATGGAATTAAACATTTAGTAAAATTTAGCAACTGGATTAGTTTGACTTTCATAATAGACTGATAAAACCTTTCCTTCAGATATTTCTGAGCAGGTTATACTTACAGGGAATGTAATAAAGCCAAAGGTATCGCAATTAAGTAGGAAATCTAGGTATTTTGATTTTATTGAAAATATAAGTAATATAATATAAATATTATTAATTTATACATTTTAATTTTATTGAAAATGATTACACAAATCTTATCTTATTACTCATATATAATAGTTTGAAAACCAAACTTGTTTTAGATCAAACACTGTGTAATAAATGCATGCCAGAATACATAATTTTTTAGATGATGAACTAATACAACTTTTACTGAAAAAGTATGATTTTTTATATTAAAGTTGTCTCAAAACACTGTTCCAAAAGACTTTTTAAATAATGACAAACTGGAAGATCACCATCAAACCAGGACATAAGCACTTATGAACATGTTCTATTTGCAATTATTGCACCGCCCATGGATGGCTTTCCCTTGTAAACCATGTGGAAAATGAACTGAACTCTTAACTACAAACTTTGAAATATGACTTTTTTTCTTGGGTTAGAGAGCATTATTTTAGTCTGGAATGAAGTATGAAAAAATTCTTTTTTGCAGTCAAATTTTGTAGGATGCTATCATGGTTTTAGGATATAGTCTTTATTTAAAATACCCATATTGAGCTTAAGCACTGAATTAAAGACCTTTAAGAAATTCAAACCTATAAACATGTTCAATCAAAAGTATGTTACCTCTGCTCATGAAAAAGTGTATTCTGAACAGTTTCAATTAATTTTGTGTAAAATATGCATCTGAGAACTTCCATTGAGTAGCTTAAAGCCCTTTTAGATTTCTCATATATTTTCAGAACAGGTTGAGAAGTCATTGAGTTGGTAGTTAATGTATGAGCATGCTTCTTGTCAGTTAAAGGAGGGAGATTGATGTTCCTTTAATATTTTTTATCTTTCACATATTTTATTTCCATTTACCAATAATTGCTATTATTATGGGATGATTAGGATCTCAGCCAAAATATTTTGTATGTAGGAACAGACCTTGAATAGAGAAGTGTCCGAGTCTTTAGTCTCACCTATCAAACAAAAAGCATAATATACCATTAATTCCATGAGGTTCCCTACAGGGGACCACTTCAAATAACACTGGATAAAACAGAAGACTATAACCGGAGAAAATGTTGAATTAAATTGAAGGGAAGGAGGACTGGAAGAAACAATCAGCCAGTGCCAGGCAGCCAAACTCTTGGGCAAATTGGGGATTGCACTTCAGTGAAATGAGTTTCCTCCTCTGTTGTAAAGTTTATGCTGTCCTGCTGTGCTATGCATATCCAAATTGCCCTGCATGCTATTCTGCTTTTTATTTGTTATATATATGAGTTTTAAAAAGAAGTAAATGTTGATGATTTACACTAACATTTAGTTAGCTTGTATTTTTCCTGGAGGAAAAATAAATAAATAAACAAAGCCCCAAGCAAATCCCAAATCATGTGGGTAATCACTCCCCAGTAAAACATACAAAATAAAACCACTCTCTTCGGCCCAAAGTATCATCCCTCTGAAACTCTCATGCCTGTTCCTTGGTTGCCTCTGCTTCTCTCATCTGGGATTTCTAGATAGTTCCTCAAGAACTTTTCTCCTGCGATATTTTGGAGTGGGGCACTGGTATGATTCATAGTCAAATAAGTTTCTCAGCACAGTTTTGGGACCAAAGATGATTATTTCCACCAGACAGATTTTTCCTCCTGAATCCAACAGAGAAGTTTGACCCTTCTCTACTTTATAGGGATGCTCTTAAGCTTCTATACTATGTTTTCAAATAATAATTAAGTGCTATAGTATGATGATTGGTCTGCATTTTTGCAGTTTTCTCTTTAGAAATTTCATTAACATAAAAAAAAATAAAAAATCTAGAGCCCTTAAAAAGAAACCACTGATGCATTAATATCTGAGATAAACCTTCTCTTTTGGTATATAATTTTCTCTTCTTGTGCCTGAGTGGTCATATGCAAACCTTTATTTTCCTAATTTTTTTTTTTGTTTTTACTTTTAGTACAAAAATTTTCAGCAAAAATACATATTCTTGCGAAGTATATTTTGAATGTCTTTTAAACATTTTTTTTTCATTTTCATGATGGTAGGTAAAAGGTAGAAACGTAGATTTGTAGCATCAGTCTAGTTTTCACAGAGGATCATCAAATTTCAGTAATAATCCTAGAAAATTTATTAAAAGAAGCAATCTTATGTTTCTGTCAGGACAGAAGATGCAGAAGTCGAGCAGTTTCAAGAGAAAAAAGGCCTAAACTGTACTGATCCAATTAATACTTCATTGAGAATTCCTGTCAGTCCTTCTTTTCCACAGCATTACAAAATTAGCAGACTAATGGAATTTATTTTATATGCATTTACATTTTTAAAAAGGCCTTGGTACAAATCCATGAATGTTTTGTGGAACGATTTCAACTGTCTGGTTTGAATTTTAGAACTATCAGAGACTGAAATCAGTATTTGAAATACTAAAAATGACTAAATGCACAGGCAACACATTCAAAGAGAGAAGTCTAATGAGGTATAGCAAAATGTCTAAGGGGATAAAGACTGTGTTTCTACTCTAATGGCTTGAAAGAAGATACAAACATGCTTAATATATGCACATTTAGGAATGAATATATACATATACATATACATATACATATACATATACATATACATATACATAT
>JANRMJ010000001.1:92408559-92433237 GCA_025584955.1 Alethe diademata
ACACATGCATGCATATACAAAATACATGCATGCATGTGTACATATATATGTGTGAATATATGAAAACTTCCTATAAAGGGAGATTATTTCATACCACAGATATGTGGCATATAAAAGTAAATATATAAATGTGTAAACACATATAGAGCTATTAGCATATGAAATAATTATATAATTGTTACAATTATTGCTATTCTAGACATGTAATTTTCAAAATGCTTCCCTGAGTTTTCACACAGCTTTCATCTTATTACCTAGAGAGCCACTGCTTTTGATGTTGGCACACTTCATATTTTTCAATTTGATGTTTGGATTTAAAAGTAAGGTTGCTGCACATGCTGAAACAATTTTCATTGTCCTTTTAATAATAATAGAATTTTTAAAATCATTATTCACTGACCATATGTTTTACCAGCAAAGGAAAATCTTTACTGATCTTACATTGAGAAAGGTCAGGGTTATGTCTTGTTAAGCCATGAACTCCTAATTTGAATTTGTAATGTTTTACACAGAGACACTTTAAAAGAGAAATTATCTTTTTGTGCATGCTGTACAGTAAGTCTAATGAAGCTAAATTGCACAGGGAAACATACTGGCCTGTAGGAAATCAGCAATAATGTTGGGGTATGCATATCTGAAGCAGAATGTACCCCCAGAGAGGTGCAGGCTGTACTGGCAGAATGCTGAACACGGCACAGTGATGGATGACGGATGATTGCCCATGGGAGAAGGGAAAGAATGAAAGATGTGATACACCAGCACAAAGCTGCACCATATGGCAGCACCTGTGAAGGGAGAGTGGAGAATGCATCTTATCCTGCTTCCTGTTCTCATGCCCACTCCAAAATACCTTGCTAGTGTGAGAAACGTAAACTGCAGTGGCATGAAATGCTCTCTCTAGATTCTGGCTGTCTTTGGAAGAAGAGGGGTTGATTTAGGACTTGGTTTTACTTCTTGCAACTCACAATTTGATTTAGATTATTAACTTAAGGAAAAGGTTCTGGGTGGAAGCTCAAAACCTAAGTTTTTGGAGATCAAATACTTGCATGATGGAGGGAAAAAAAAAGAAAAAGTAATTAGATACCTGTGTGCTTGAATGAGGAATTAAACCTTAGTTTTGTTTTTTTTTTACATTTACTATTTCTACATTTGCCATAAGACTAAATACTGGGAACAAGCAGAGGGAAGGGGAAAAAATTGACAGACTGATTCTATAAGTGTGACTATATTTCCTGGTTATTTTGCCTGAATGAAGATGACTAAAAAAATTAGAGATTTTCTGTAATTTTAATGGAAGTCCTTTACGTGTATTAAAAAACGGATAAATCCTTCCACAGAGTAGACATGAGAACCAATAGGTAAATTTCTTCACTCTCTTCATTATTTATCCTAGATTCGCAAGAAATCCACTTTGGATGTGTCAGCCTAATTACTGCTGAACATTCTAAAATAGATCCCCTTTGGAGATTTACAATGGTTAAAGGTCTCAATATTTTAATAAAAAGACTGAATAAGTACTTTTTATTTTGAATGATGGTATTGCATTGGATGATGCAGAATAACATTTTACCTTTCATTTTAAAGGACTGCTAAATATTGTTGCTAGATATTTTTATTCCATGTCATTAAAAGAAGTTTTTAAAGTGAGGGGCTGTGATTAATCAAGTCCTAATCTACCTATTCATTATATATCTGAGGGCTAGATTAAACTGCAATCTTGGCAATTGGAAAAGCTTCCTTAATAATTTTCTTGGAATGGGCTAAACTGGAGAGATCAGATGTATCAGATGTATCAGATGCTGATCCAGCATCACATCACAGGGCTTCATGTACTGGTCTGCTGAGCTGTCCAGGTGAACCAAGAAAGAAGCATAATGATTTTTATGCATTCTCTTATTCAAGTCAGCACTGAAAGAGACAATTCTCATCTGTTGGAGTCATTCCTAACTGCCTAAGTCACACCCTATCCCCAGGATAATGCACAAATATTTCATAGCTCTCTGAAAAATATGAGCCCAGTGATGCCTCTTCTATTTTTTAATTGAGAAATGATGATAAAATCTGTGTTATTGCCTGGTCTGCATATTTTAAAAATTACTTGCTTGAATGTGAAGACCTCATATACCACCTCCAGCAGAAGAGAGAAACCTTAACAAGAGAAATTAGCCTAGGGTTTTTGTTTTATTTGGATAATGAAAAGTTGTGATTAAATTGTTTAATAAGTCAGAAAAAAAGACAGATTTTCCTCTCAAGGATGACTTTAAAATTCTTTTTACATAAGCATGGGGTCCTATGTGTCTTAAAAGGTGATATGCAATTTGTTGTAGCAGACTTTGCAGAATTTTATGTACATTTATTTCCCTCAAGAATACAATTATTTCTCTTTCTGTCCCTCAAATATCTATTAAAATAATATTTAGGATAAGTATTGAAACCAGGAGAAGGAAGTGTCCTTTCATAGATCCTGTACCTTTGTGGAATATGAATCAACTAAAATTAGTGTTACGGATACTATGGATAGTATTCTAAAGGATATTTCTATGCACTGAAATATGTTCTTTTGTTTCTGAATGAATATTTGAATAAGAAAGTCATAGAATCATCTAGGTCTTCTCATGATCAAGAGATCATAGAATCGTCTCTTCTCATGAAGAAATCTTCACGATCACCCACCCAGCACTACTACTGAGACCCCTAAATCACTAAAGCATCACCCAGTACCACATCAAGATGCTTCTTGAACGCCTCCAGAGATGGTGACTTCACCACTTCCCTGAGCAACCTATTCTAATGTCTGAACACCCTAACAGTATTTATTTTTTCTAATTTGTAATCTGAATATCCCATCTCAACTAAGGCTATTTCCTCTGGTCCTCTCACTGCAGGCATGGTAGAAGACATGGCCCCCACCCATGACAACCTCCTTTCAGGTGGTTGTAGAGAGCAATGAGATTCCCCTTTAGCTTCCTTTTCTCCAGACTAAACAAACCCAGCTTCTTCTAGAGACTCGACTATTAATGATTAATTACTCAAAACACTTGCTCATTTTGGGAGGCACTAGGATGTTTTGCTGAGACTTGGTTTGCATGCCTTGAGGGAGAAGGTCCGTTTTTGGATGCGCAATGGTTAGTCTGCATGAGACAGAGGAGGTGAACTATCAACACCCTGGGGCTAGCAGCCAGACTTTGAAGCCCATAAGAGGCAAATCCTGCAGTGTGGGATTTTAGGAGGGCTAATTGCCTTCCCTTACACAAATCTCTGCGTTGTAAAACTGCCCCAAGCTGCTCCCCCCAGGCAAGGTCTGATGGGGCATACATAACTGGCTCAACTGCACTGATGTAAAAGGCAGCCAAGGAGGTGTCACAAACCATCAGAGATGCCCAGATCTATTCCTGAATCCTTCCACCAAAGGACTGCACATGATCTTAAAGTGCCCATTGCAAGAGACCGTGTAAAACTTGCCCCAACACAGGAGAGTCACCAGGGTGTTCCCATCTAGCCTGAATGTATTTTAACCTACCAGACTTTGTGTTTTGGGGATTCCTTCCCCCACTCCTGACAGATCAAGACCACTTCCACCAATGGACAACTAAATTGCAACAACCAAGTTTTGTTGTGAGATCCATGGGTGGTGATTTTCTATCTTTCTACTCTTATCCTTTCTTTCTTTTTCTATATTTCCTTTATAAATTTTTTCAAGTTATATTTTTATTCTTTCATATTGTTATGTTACCACAGATAATAACCAAAATGGATACATATCTGCTGGTCATTGTAACCAAGTTGTTCTAAAATAGAACCTGTATAAATCCATGTCTACAAACATTAGACCTTTCACAAGCCTTGTGGCCTTTCTCTGGACCCAGTTCAGCACCTCAATGTCCTTTATAAATTGAAGGGGCCAAAATCAAATGCAGCACTTGAGGCATGATCTCAGTTTCTGAGTGCAGGGGGATGATCTGTTTCCTGGACCTTCTGGCCACGCTATTCTTGATATAGACATTATTTTTTGATTCCAAAACACGAGGGAAATATTTAAAGAAAAGACTCTTGATTCCCTAGTGTTTTTCCCCTTTATTCTAGATGTATAATGTACACTTTCAGAAATCTGTGACATTTCTAAATAGAAGGAATATTTCTGAAATTTTGAAGGATAAGACATAAACTATCATTTCTTGTAGTGTCTCCACTTAAGATTTCCTGACAGTTTCAGTGAATTCTAGACATTTTTCTAGCTTATCAGAAGAAAAGTATCATAACTTTAGGCTATTTCTCTCATGCACTTTCCACTGAGTTCATGCCTCTGCGTGAGAGTAGAGTGCTAAAAATTCTTTTCCATCAAACCCTACTTCTTACCACTTATGTTTTGGCAACATCTGATTTGCCTGCCTTTTCCTACAGTGATGCAGAGAAATGAGAATGGTGCAGTAGTGCACATCCTGCAGATTAATGTTCAGTCAGTCTTCAAGGGCTTGTGAATTTTTTTGGGGAGAGAATCCAGGGAAAATGATTTCTGAATGATCAGCTAATTCCCTCCAGCTGTGATATTCAGTGGACACCTATATCTTGACAATATCCAAATATGCATGTCTGGGTAGGCAGGAAGAAAATACTTCATGGCACAGAGAACTGACTGCAACTTCATGGCACATGTCCAGGTAATCACATTAGATGTGTTTCTAAAGTGTTATTATAGCACACCAAAATGTTGTCTGAATTTTAAACACATATAAAAAAACACAGACTCAGTTGCACCATACACAGATAGAGCTGTCCTTCCAAAGCCAGCTCTAAAAATGAATCAATCAACACAGTAGGAGGCAAATGTTGGTGTGAAATTTACCCGAAGTAATTTAAATTGACAATAATTAAATTGTGCTTGATTTAAAAATAGGATGCCAAGAGTGAGGAATAAGATGGACAGCAGCTCTACAGGTGATAAATGAAGATCTGGCCTGCTGCTCACCTGGGTTTTCCAGATTTCTTCTGGGCAATGATAATATCGGTGGAAACACGGAAGTGAGCAGAACAGCAGTTAGTGGAAAGATATAATGTGTAGAGGGAAGGAAGCAGTAACAAACACATTCAGCCTGATGGAAACAGAATGAACCCAACCTTATCACAGCAGCTATCTTCCTACTAGCCTAGGAGGAGGAGAAGAGGAACAGTTGTCAGCCAGGATGAAGATGTTTCAGAGGAGAACAGCACTACTGCTGTTCTCAATTTTTGACAGAGAGTATATTCATCAGCATAGAGATCAGAGCTTCAAATATAACTCAGAAAGCTAGATGTTGTTGCAATGCTTATCTTGGCAGAGGCCTTGTAACTCCAGATTTTTTTCAGGAAGGTGTTTGCTTTTAACCTGAAGAATTAGTAGAGCAAATACAGAAGCACCTAAGTTTCAGTGATGCTCTCAGTAGCAGCTCTCTGTGTGCTTGCTGACCTAGAGTCCCTACAGATAGCCAGGCAATATATGTTCTAACAAAAGAAAAAACCAAGCACCACACTTTGCTTCCAGTAGTCTTCCTTAAATGCATAGAAGTATAGGAAGATTTTTAAACAGTGAAACAGAAATAATAATAATAAAAATACAATATATATGCTTAGGAATGCCAGATATTTCTTACTGTTAAATTACTGTAATATTACGTGGTATGATCAACATGCTGTTAAGATTTCTGTTTCATTGTCATAATTTTGTTTTAAATTAGTTAATTTTCCATAGCTGCTTCATTTTGAGATGGAGTCAAACTTGTTTAACACTTGGGAGTTTTGTTCACAGCGTGATTTCTGTCAAGCAGGGGCAAATGACAAAGCCAGAGCTTTACATATTAGCAGAACGTCCACTCATTTGGTATACTCCTGATTATCTCATTACCATTTAATCACGTAAACTTGATTTAACCAGATGACTCAGGGAGGAGGTGAACCAATAGAAACTATGACAAACTTGTCTGATTGCATACTGTTCTTTGCTCAGAGAGCTGCAGAGAATGGTATTTTTTAGGAAATATGAGCTGCCAGTAAGTCTGAAACAATGTACATAGCATTAAAAAAATACAAATAATTCTGAATCAAAATTTTGCTGATAGTAGATGGTGGATGGTAAAGCATGCATTGTTTCTGTTATGTATGCATTAATTTAGGTTGCTCATCTCGTGATAGTTTTGTTCCTCCTAAAGATGTGGCAAATACTAGATTTAAACCCAAACTGAAAATTTGTTTATGTGAGAAGAGGAAATCGTGAAGTGTGCAAGGCCTTTATACTTCATGTTTGATGATGTTTTTAATGAAGTTTCAAATATGAGATTGGCAAACTTGTTCTTTGAATAGCTGAGATACCCACAACTCGTAGCATAAACCATGGTGGAAAAGCTCCTGTGGTTTTTCAAGGCTACTGTTAATCAGGTTTTTAGGATCAGAATCATGTGTTGAATTATTTTCCAGGCTAAAAATATGTGTTAGGTATTTTGTTGGCAGATTTCTTTTTTTGTGTGCCATTTGGGGCGGCTTGCTCAAGTCATGCTGCACAGTGCTTTGATCTTTATTTTAGACAATCCCACAGAATGATTTTCAAGGGTCTTTGCAGTTGACCGCTGTGAACAAAGACCTTGCAAAAGAAATGGCATAGTAAGAGTATAAAGTCAATTTTTGAAGGGGGCTGTCAGTGTCCAGTTGTTGACACTGATTTGCAAATAGGGAATGATGAAGGACTATTCTGAAAAATCTGGCTACAATATCAGTCTGAAACCAAGTGAAGCTGCACTAAGGAAATTAAAATCTTCTTTATGATTCACATAATAATTCAACTATTATCTATTTTTAAAATGAAATTATTACAAATATCATCCTCATAATCTCACTTTTCCCTGGAGCAGTGAGCAGTATTTTCTTGCTGCAGTATTTTCTTGTTGATCCTCACAATAAACTTTTTTTTTCCTACGGACTGCATAGATCAACCCAAATATTAGATAGATAAATAATAAATTGTTACTTGAGATTATATGAATTGTTTACCCAATTGACCAAATTGTTCCTGCTAAACTGTCCTTCTCCATTTCAGCTGCTATTAATACCCACAGCATGACTTGAGGATTAATTGTCTATTTAGAGCTGTTGTTCTGAGGAACAGTTGAAAACTTATGCTAATAAATTACTTGATTAGTGTCATTTGACACAATGAGAATAATTTGTCAGTGGCAAGTGTTATTCCTCTTGGGAGAGTGAAGGTTAAGCAGAGACAAAATAGAAAAGCAAATTTGTGAACATCAGCATAATTATTCCTGGAAGAGAACATGAACATCTTTCTCTCCTTCCTCTGTCATGGAGATTCTTGTTTGCTTTTTGATAACCTTTCCTGATGACCAAATTTTTTTCATTGTTTTGTCTTCTAAAGGACCAAAAATGTTACTCAGATTCTGAGAAAATAAATGCTAAAATATTTCCATTTAGATTATAATAATTGCTGTCCTTAAAAAAATATATACACTATGTTACAAATATTTAAAAGGAAAATGTGGATTGCTTAAAAAATAGTTTCAAAGTTAAATCTTCTTTAGAAAGCTTTTGCTTTCATTTTTTTTTTTTTTCTTAATTCTAAATGGAATCTTGTAATTTCCAACAGTTGTCCTAATACAACCAGTAGGATATGGATTTTTAAATCTTGATAGAATCCATTTGAATGGTAAATTTTACAGAGTGTTTGTCCTTTTGAAGCAGTGGGACGTACCAGAGTGAAAGTGGTTACATGATTTAAGGCTGAATATGTAACACAATAGTGTTTTTATTCTGTAACTCTGCCAGATCTCAATAAAAATTCTGTTTTCATTTGTTCCAACAAGGTGCTCTTGTGCAGCTACTGTTGTAGCTATTATACAAATGCAGGACCAAAGTGCCTGGTATCCTTTGCTTGAAGTTTATCACAGGAGATAGACATTCAAGGGATAATTTGTGGTCATAAATAAAAAGCAAAGTAAATCACAGGGTAGTGGATATGACAGGTAGTCCTAGCTGCAAATTTTCAGAATTATTACCGCTCCTTAGGAAAGTTTCATGGATTGTGAAGTTTGCAGAAGGATATTGTGGTGCTGATTTTCCAAATGCTGAGTGTCACCATAAAGGAAAGAAGTGACCAAAACCAAACACAGAAGAAAAGAGGGCAACGACAGCTGTCATCATGAAGAAGTCAGAAGTGAAACTGATCTCTCTTACTGACTGTAGAAAGAGTTTAAAAGGCAAGTGGAGTAGAAGACCAGTTGTAGAAGTTTGCTACTACTGTAAAAGGAAAGAAGTGATAAAAGCATTCAGGGATATGAATCATGTGGTTAAAAAGAAAAATCTGTTGCTTGAACTGTCATACAAAATTCAGAATAGTTAGCAACAGAACCCCAGTCTTGTTCAGAGAAAAGATTTTTGCAGTAAATGGAATGTAAAATCAGTGAGAATTTTAGTTGAATGAAAATATGTCTTAGACATCTATTGCTGACTGATTCTGAAAATATAACTTGCAGTGTTGCTAAGTTTCTTGACTCCTTTTGCAGGTGTTTTATACAGTTTTACTCATAGCTCCATTTGAGAATAAGCAGCTGTCATAAATCACTGCAAAGCATTCTCAGACTTTGTATAGAAAGCTTTGTATAGAAAGCAAAATATAGTTAGACAGAAGTTTCACCTTGGGTTCAAGCTTAAAGAAACCGAATGTCGCTTTATTAACCAAATTTCATTTTACAAAATAAGTTTCTACCAACAGACTGGACAGTAATCAGGAATAATCTTGTCTACACTGTCTTTTGGAATAAAGAGGAACTCTCCAGTTCTATTACATGCATGTTCTTTATGTGCTGTAGACTTCCATATGCCTTAAAGAGATGATGTCTTTTAAATGAAATAATAAACAAGAAAATATAATGCAACTTATCAGATAGTTCAGGAACCAGGAGAAGACCTGGCGTCAGTCTTTACACCACAGTTTGTTAAAAAGAGTCTCATAGAAATTAGGGAAGAAAGTTACCTGAGAGATCATCAATCTGGATCTCATGGATCCAGAACAGTTGAATTTAGAGCAGCAAACAAGCAGAGTTGTGGACCATGTGAGAAGGGAATTTAATCAAAATGTAATGAGTACATACAGAGCACATAAAAATAGGAAAATGATTTCTTGACCTGACAAGAAAAGTCCTGTCATCTTAAAGCTGTAAGTCTGCATATTTTTTTTGTTGTATTCTAGTTCTAGGGAGAGTGAGTATGTGCATAGTGGGAAGAAGATCAGAGATGATAAAGGTTACATTTTCTTTCATTTGGACTTCGTTGTTCCAGATAAATGAATTCTTGACATGTTTGGTGGACCAAAACAGCTAGCAACCAAAGACTAAGAAATTTGGAAGTGTCCAGATGGAATGATGTATTCTGCACACATTCACTGACAACCTGCCTGTATCGGAAAGAATAGAAGAGTTTAAATAATAGATTGCTTAAGGAGAAAGAATGACTAAGGTGGTGAGATCTGCCTCCAATGGAAAGAGATTTGCTTTGCAAACGTCCTTAGAGATCAAGAGCATTGACAAGAGATACATTGGAATGGGACATTTAGAAAAAGGTGAAGAGGAGTTACTCTTAAAATTAGTTCCAAGAGAGATGTGGATGCGATTTTTTTTTCCTAGACCTATCATTACCAGTCATCCACTCTTGTCAGCTAGTGAAACATCAAGCAGTAATCAATATCATTTCACACTATTCTAATATCAATGTGGTGGTCATTTGCACTGTCACACAAATATTATTGGACAGAGAAAGCATTTCCTGAGATCAATGTTGAAAATACTTTAAGAATCAGATGAATAGTTCCTGTGGAAAAATATCAAAGAAATCAAAGACTTCTACAGACAGAACAGAGGAAGGAAACAGAGGAATTGAATAGAATACTTCTGCTGTGTCCTGGAAGACACTGCTTCAGCCCTATTCCTGCCATTCCTATTGAATCAAAAAGATGAAATTCACACTGAGGCTATAACAGAGTGGTGCACTTTTAGGACAGAAATACATGATATCATGATGCAGAGGAAGAGTAAGCACTGCATGTTTCTATATGCTTTATACACCACTATATTGTTAGATATCTGTAACTGCTGGTAAGCCTGAGACCATTCACTGAATTCATACCTTTCAAGCCTTGGTGATCCCTTTTACTCTGTGTTTGCTTGCACTGGGAATTTACTCAACATAAGTCAAGGAAAGCAGTTAGCCTAACCATGCTAATGCAGAGCTCAGCTGGGGTGGATTATCAGGCCTTCTCTGCAAAGGTAAATTAATGCACATTTGTGCAGCTGCAAGAGCTCTGTGCAGCTGCTGTTTGGCTGCTCTTGGTACCTGAATTCAATCATTTAAACTGTCTAAGTTTACCAGGATGCTACAGTGCCATCTGAAGTATGGATATAGCCTACCTCTAGAACAATAAGGATATCTTAAATTCAGTGCAATAACCATGAAATCTCTAAAGCTCTCCAACTGGAATAATTGTTCTGCCTTTGAAATTTCTTCTTTAATTTCAAATCCATAGTAAGGCAATATTCAGTACAATCAACATTAGCAGATAGTTCCCCTAAAAGAAAGGATAAAAAGTAGTTGTCTGTGTTATCTCAATACATTAAATATTTGTGTCTCTGCTTAAGTGGCAACCAATGCAAAAATAGTTGCTTCTAGAGGTTTTTCTCCCTGCTGTTCTAGCTTATTCTAATTAAACATGCTTGATTTTTAGATTTGGGAGATTATCTCTGGTATTAGGCCCATACTTGCAAGAGTTTGCAAATCAAGAGACTAAAATCTTTTAATGTCTTTTTTTTTAAAGTGGTATGTTAACTCTCATATTCCAATGTAGATATTTTTTCTAAAATCCCATAAATACCTCTACTGAAATGAAAGCTTTTTCATAAGGCTTTCTGTTTAGAGAACACAAAATCAGATGGAGTTAGACAAGATATTTTTCCTGTACAGGTTAGACTGTTCTTGCAATACAAAGAAACTCCGAAGAAATAAACACTGCTAAATGTCATCACATGTTACTGTCACATGGAATTCAATTTGAGAAGACTGCTTATTTGCCAGTGTAATTAGATTGCATTTCCTACAGTAGAAAGATGCTTAGCCTTAAGGAGCTAGGGATGCAATTTCTCTGAATGACTGCCTTATGGTTAGAAATTGCCTCAGGAGAAAAAGCAACAACTGCATTTTTGTGCTCAGTGGTGCAAGCAGAATATAGATATCCATCCCATGACTACTTAATCGACTTTTTGAAGAAAGCTTGCTCTTGATCTTTTATGGCCATTATAAGTATTTTACCAATATGAAAGTTGGCAGATAAGCATGGATTACATTATCAATGTTGGTGAAGATAGTGCCTATTAGTAAATTCCAGGTAATATGGTTTTATGAGTTTACAGCCACTTTATTTTGTATACAATTAGTGAGCAAGCATGTGCTTCTGTGTATGGGAGTGCGCTTGTATGCATTACTTAAATTGTCCCAAAGATTATGTTGATGTATTCTACAAAGAATACACAATGAGCAAGCCATTAAGGCTAAATATATTATGTTGTACATAATATATATTATATGTATATTATGTTGTACATAAAATTATGTACAACAGTAGAGGCCCTGAATTTTTCATAAAAGACTTTTAATTTTGTGAATTCTCATTTCTGGCAGCACAAAATTTTCAAGTACATTTTGGAATAATTCAGTTCTCAAATAATTTGAATACCCATCATTAAAAAATATTTGGATCAGTGAGCATAAAAGAATTCCCTATTAAATTCAAGGCGGCCCAATTTCTAACAAAACAAAGCAAAATAAAACAAAACAAAACAAAGTACTAGTGAGTGTAAACACCTTTGCTGAGAGGACAATGATTTTTCTGGATAGACTTGTCTGTGGAATTCCTTGAGGTTTAGATTTAAGGGCAGTCTCTTTCTACTAATGACACTGGTGCAAATAGCAGGATCATGCTAATGAAACACAGATGACGCAAAGTTGAGAGACAAAATCAGCACAGAAGAGGATTGGAATGTTTTACAAGGAGATGAGGGCAGAGAGCTGCGAGCAGAAGGTGGATGGCAGAGCTGCAGGTCCACTAGGATGGTCCTTATGAATATGGAAAGCATCTAAGCCCTGTGAAGAGAAGAGAAAAAAATCCATCTGAAGGAATGGGAGAACAAAATCCCTGCAAAACCCCCCCAACAATTGTCAGTTTTTTAGTGGAGCTTGCTCATTTTATGAAAACAATTGTCTAATATTGATGCTTATGATAGCAGGATGCCATTCTTGTGTTCTTATGTTTAATAAGTGTTTCTTCCTATAACAAAGCTAGAAGCTGCACACAGAGAACAACAAATATAAAAAAATGCTGTACTAAAACTACTAAAAATTGCACTCAGAAAAATGTCATGATAAAATAGTAAGTCTGAGATCTGGTCAGGTTTTGGCTCTGAAGATAGTTTTAATTTCTAATTAAATTCCACTGTTATACCAATACCAATATTTGGAACTAAAACGCAAATGCGTGTTACAGAGTGGAATAGGTTTAGAGTGTGGAAAATTACTCCTTTATCAAGTCATCACACTACTGCTTGAACGTGAATTAAGTTTATTCAAGAGATCAATAAAATCCAATATTCTTGTGGTACTGAGGCTTATAGTTCAATAGGAAATACTTTTCCTTAGGTTAAGTTCATGATTAAAAGCTAGTTTAGAGACATCTATTTTGGGGTTGGAAGAGAGAAGAAACATGTTTTAACATGTCTGGATTTAAGCTGATGGTAAAAAACACAAAAAATGATAGAATTAAGAACACCTTGTGTTTTAAAAGAAGCAATAACTGAAGTTTTAAATTAAACCATTACTATAAAAAAATACTCCCACATATAAAACTCTAAAAAATCTTAGTTTTGTGCATAACTCCTTTTATCTTATTGAAGATAAAAGTTGTGAATGCTGATTCACTTTTTGAAATACCTGCTTCACTTCTCTCCTGCGATTTTTCTGTCACTTGGCACGAGTCATGAATATTTCTGATGACCTCTTCACTTCTAATCAATGAGCAATGAGTGGATAAAGAATAAAGAGTTAGCAAATGACAGATGATCTTAAGAATGAGAGTTTGAGAAACCCACAGAAAATTCCAGTGATTGCAGCATCATTATTATTATTATTAATAATAATAATAGTAATAATAATAATATTTTCACATCCTTTGCTGCATTTATTTCTTCAGTTATACCACCAATAAAATATTTAAAGGGTAATACTGAAGTACAGGTAAATGCCTTTGAGGTTATTTTTTAAAACTAGGCAGTTATGAGCAAAGATTCCAAACATTTGAGAACTTAATTTCAAAACAGAAAACCGAGTTAAAATGTCTAAACATGAAAGAAGCTGTCTTATATCCTTCTAGAGTGAGACAATAAATAAACAATTTACAGTAAGCACTAGACAGTGCTGTGAGGAAAGTGTTACCCTAATTTATAGCTTTGTTAAGATGTTTTTGTTCTTAAATATTTTTATTATTTTATATGACTTGATAAAACAGATTGTTTCAATTTTAAGTTAGTTTAAGTTCAAAATATCCCTTATTGGTAGCTGAAACCTGATATTTTAAGCTTATAGGTAACCATGAAACCACCATTACTTTAGATGCAGATATTTTATATACTGAGTACTTTGCATCTTTGTGGATCTATGTTTCAAATATTTCAAAAGTGATTTAGCTGAAGTGATATTTCAGATATGTATCTGAACATTATAGTTTCACAACTAATTCTAAACCAATTCCAAACATGTTGCTTCAAGTAAAGGAAGTAAAACTATTTTTAGCAATATTTGTGTGTACTTTAGCTACAATAGCCATGTATATCACTTACACAGATAGCACCAATACAGAGGTGCATATGTACACAAAATAACTGGCCTCACTTTTTTAAAAAGTATTTTCCTGTGCTATTAGATTTTGTATTTTTATCCAGTCCTGCTTTGATCTTTAAAAAAATGGTTCAAATTATTATAAATTTTAATTACACAGTTTTCTAAAGTCTGAATTTACTATTGTAAAAAAAAAGTAAATGCATTATTTTAAACATGCAATATGTACATTTCTTAGCTTAATGAGATACATTTGCTTTATATACTAACACTGACAATAGTGAAAAAAACTGAAATAAACAAAGTGCCTGAGCAGAGTGGTGTCCTGCTCACTTACATAGATAACTTAAAAATTATATATCTACTCAGTGCCAAGAGATTAAGATAATTGCTTCATACAATGTAAGCTTTTATAAAAGGCTTTTCTCCCACTATGACATGAAGCTTTGAAGAGGATTTCCACAGAGATATGAAGCTTTTTCTTATGAAAGGAGTTGCTCAGACTTCAAACATTTTTCATATTAATGGAAAGAAAAATAATCACGGAAATAATAAGCTTGCTCCAAAGGCTAAATTCAAGACTAGAATATGTACATCAGACAAAAATCAGGAGAAGCACAATGCTCTCCTCATCAGACAACATAAATATCTCTATTATATCTTCAGTAGAAATACATTTTTTAGCAGACCTTTCTGTAGACTTCACAGTATTACAGATTTTTCTCCAGGTAACAGATAAGATAATTTCCAAGGTCTGTATGGAAATCTCAAATATTTTTTGAGTCTTAAGTAGGATAGGTGTTGCCTATGAAGCTGGCTTTACTTGGTAACTAAAGTAAGTTCCACCAGTTGTGGGAAATGTTATACAATTTTCCAGACAAAACTAAGATGACAGGTTTAAACTACAAGTGACAGAAGTCGAAGCTTCCCAAAGTGTAAGGGCTGGTTCCTGCCATGGTACTTTTTCCCCTGGACTGCTGCTCCTTCTGTGAAGAAGAGCAAGGAGCCATCACTGCTAAAGGCCAACTAAGAAAATTGCTTCCTGACATTCAAAAAATTTATTAATTATTGAAATACCTGGCCATTCTTCTCTATCCCTGTCAGGGAGCAGTGAGGGTCAGCTTCTGAGTGATGGGAAGCCAAGACTTGACAGTGACCTAACACAGGCTTTGCCCTTTGGGTAAGCTTCTTACAGAAACCTGTTCAGACCATACATCTGCATGTCCCTGGAGAGAAAAATATATAATGATGGCAAAGTGAAATAAAACCAGTGTTTCTTCAAAAATGGATTTTTCTTTGACCTGAAGATTCCAATATTTCACATTTTTTGATCCAAATTATCTCAGGAATAGATTTTTCATGGATTTGTTTTCTGTTTTGGATTATGTTAAATTGAACAAACAGACAAACTCACACCAAGCAAACACAAACCTGAAAATGTTGATGCTGTTTTTAATTGTTAAAGTCAAAGAAATGTTTCGAGAAGAAAAGAAGAAACAAACCACATTTTACTTCTCCTGTTGACTATTTGTTGCTGATTCTAACAGCATGATTCTTTTAGCATGGCTTGTTTCTAAAAAAGCTGCTTTTATAATTGACACCTGCTTTGTTGAAAATATTTCTGTATGACTTACTGGAGGATTTTGATTTGCAAGGAAGAGTATGTGAAGAACCGTGTGATCTGGCAGTGTAAGTGAACATTATATGTGTTCAAAAACAAAAAAAGATCATCTAAACATTTCATAAATGTAAACACTGTGAAAAAAGGAAGCAAAAGATAGACTATGATACAGGATGAGTATGAGATGTTAGAAAGAAAAAAATTATGTGAGAACTAGATTTATTGATAGAGCCAGAGCTTGCTCAGTTTGGAAATCAAGGGAATGACAGATTCAGCTGGCCATTGTATTGCTGAAAACTAAAATAGTATAGCTCAACTACTCCTTCCAGGGAAAAATGCAAGAATTTTATAACTTTGTGTGTGAAATAAATATTTCTTACTATACATACTCGCATATATAAATATAGCCTCATATATGTGCTTGTGTGATATGTATATATTAAATCTGATACAATCATTATAAGAGCTGTGAAGAGTGCTCATGATGGATAAACATGACAACTCATACATCTCACAGAACTGCATCCACTTCGAACATTTTTTTTTAAATGTCCATGATAAAATAACGGGCTGGAGAAAGACAAAGTAACTGTTTTGTTCTGGAGAAAGAATAGGTAGATTCAAGTGCTGTGAGATAGTAATTGCAAAAATAATGATAGTAATAGTACAGTGTAATGCAATGATTTTGTCTTCACATAGTGTAGGAAACAACTTCTAGATATTATTACCCTGTTAATCATCCCACTTTCCTTTCTCAACCACACAGTTATCAGTTTGTGTGCCAAAGAAGACAATCACAAGTGGGCAAAGAAGGATAAAAGCCAAGTCTGAGATGACCATTGTTAGTATTTTCAAACAAAAACTTAAGATCAAAGTTATGGGATGCTGGCTAGAAAACTGAGGGATGAAAAAGACTGCAATTGAACACCTGGTCTTTGTTTCAAGACATTCAGCGAATTCCTTCTTGTTAGGTTATGAAGAATTTTTTAAGAATATAATTATTATTTTATAATATATATTATTCAATAATAATGAAAGACAACACTACTGGTTTAATCAGTGGTAGAATCTAGGCCTTGAAATCAGTTTCTAGAGGATGCAGGGTAGAGAAGGACTTGATATCATAAAGTCAAACTGTTCCACATGTTCTGGTTATGTTCATGAACGTTGTATATTAAAAAAAAAAAATCATCAAAGTACCTAAAGAAAGATCTGCAGTAGAGGTTCACAATGAACAAAAATGTTAAATGGGATTTTATTGACTTGTTCTTGGGCTATGTCAGTAATTTGACTTTTTCCCATGAACAGCAACAGGGAATGCATAAGAGCAACATGACTATTGTTTTAGAAATAAAGAATTGTACTATACTGTACTGTTTCCAGAGCAATTTAAGACAGTATTTTCATATGATTCAATTAACTTATACCCCTTTTCAATAAATTATTTTCTACACCTGCATTTCAACATTAAAAAAAATTTAGCTATTGATTTTGTTTTTACTTTCATCCTTCAGTTGCCTTATGTACACTGAAAAGTGCTGACAGTTCCAAAAGAAAATCACCAATTGGCAAATATAGAGGATCTCACAGATAGCTGGTTAGGTTGTTGCTGTAATGGAGTATTCACAAAGTTGTGCCAATAAATTAATGACAAATGGAACTCAGAGCCCCTCCAGGATACGCTTCCTTGCTTCTGTAGCTCTTATAATATTTTATTACTATTTTACCTCTTTGATGCAGTGACTTGTCACAATACTTTAGTCAAATTGCTTTGTTTATGTCCCAAACCTTTAAAACCACAAGTTGAAACACAAAACAAGAGTGTCAAATTATTCCTTTTTTAAATTAGTATATCTGCATTCTGAGAATCACTCAGTAAAAAATAATTGGGAGAAGAGAATCGTTTTTGTATTAAAGGCTCATAGAATAGGAATTGCTTCTTTTGAACATCTTTGCAGGTAGTTCCAGATATTGACAAAGGAACTCTCAGCACACCCATTCAGTAGACAGGAATTTCTACTACCCCAAACGAGAAGATTATTAGCACTGAGCTCAATGATATGTAGCATTGAGACAAAAGAATTTTTCCTAAACCAGAAAGAAAATCTGTTTCTGAATGCCAAGTTATCAAAAAGGACTATTAATAATAACATGCATATTCCTAAATTAAGAAGATATAATACATGCATTGAAAAATTATTCTTAGTATCTGCAAGAAAGCAAGTTAACAGTAATGGCTAAATTGTAATCATACAGGTGAATTACTGGAAAATAGGAACTCTTTACACTGCCTCCTGTGCATCTCGTAACATCTCAACATTGCAATTAGCAAGAAAAGCTCACACATTTTCAAAGTAGCAGAACTGACTTAATGTCTGTTTTTCCTTCTCACAGAATGAAGATAATTGCAACTTTTTTGGAGTTATTGACTGCAATTACTGCTTAATCCTAGTTTTTAATATCATTGCCTATATAGAATGACTTGATAAATTTCAGGAAAATTCTTCGATATATATGTATGGATACACTTGTAATTCCTTTTCTCAGTGTATTCATTATATGAATCACAGCCAGCCATTTTAAAATTCTGGACCTAGGAAAAGCCCAGAATAAAAGCCAACATAGCTTTCAGAAGAGCTGTGATAATATTCAGTGGCAATTGTTTTCAGACAATGTGTTAAGATATATTCCTTGGTCTCCAAGTATGAAAAATCTCACCAAAAAGTATTAACACAGATGTATCGAGAGCTGGCTGTCATCATTTGTCTCCAAATGACGCAAGTGCATAATGTTTGCTAAAGGATATTTGGCAAGCTAAAATTTTTCCAAAATTTCCTGAAATAAAGTACATTTTACTTGTCTGATCTAAAGCACACCTTCCCTTCTGATTGATCTCCTTGCAAGTTCATGGAAAACTTGAAGTAACTGAACACTGTTTGCAGCTGCATTGATCAATATCTGATCAATTCTCTGCCCTGGTGTTTCTGTAACAACATCCCATAGAGAGTGGCTGGCCCAGAAGTCCACAGGGCTCACTCTCCTAGCAGTACCTCAGTGGGAGGTCACCCTTGGTAGGTCTGGAGACATACAGGAAAGTATATTATGGAGTTATGACCCTCAAACTGTGGCATTGGCTCCAAAGAATGAGACGAAGAGCACACAGGGAAGAGAAGGTGCACCCAGCTCTGAAACTGTGATCCAAAAAAAAAACCACCTTGATGATCCCTTGAAAGAGGCTTCCATGTTCCCTAAGGAGGGGCAAGCAACGCTTCTCACTGCTAATCTGAGCCACAGGACTGATTTGTGGGGCATCTCAAAATGGTCAGGTCCCTTCACATGGGCATTTGCACTTGCTTGATTTTAAAAAATTAGGTAAGGAATGCTGTTTGTTTGTTTGTGGGGTTTGTTTTTTTTTGATTGTATTTTTGTTTCTTTTGTTTAGTTGTTTTTGTGGGTTTTTGGTTAGTTGGTTGGTTGGTTGGGTTTTTTGGGTTTTTTTGCTTGTTTTTGTTTTTTAGTTTTCTGTGAAAAATGGTGAAAGAAGAGCTAGGAATTCAGCCTCTAGTCTAACATTGCACAGAGCAGTGCTCAATATCGGGTTTCTTGGTTTGTTGTTCTGAAGCCCCTAGTTAAGGAGACATTTTAAAATTTGTATTCCAGTCCAAGCAAGGACCTGGCAAACAAAGGGCTAGTGGAGCAACACTAGCTTGTAGGCCCTCACGTCTTTTATTGCATATTGTCTCCACTCTGCTGGAATCTTTTAGAAGCAATCCATTAACTATAATGTATTTACATCACACCTTCCTGGTAACACTTTTATGTGTTAATTCACAATAAGGTTGTGGTGTGTTGGTTTTCTGCTTTTAAAGACAGATTAAATTCTTTGCCCTTAGTTAATTACCTTGGATTGACAACTTCCTTTTAATATAGATATTTTCTCAAAAACAAAACTTGGGGTTTTGTATCTTTTGTGGTGTGGATCTGATCTGATGAAGAAAGATCTATTTCTAGAAACCCAAAATTATTGAACAATCCTTAATATACACAAGAACAATATCTAGCTATGGATTACTTGGGCACATGTTGAATATCCATTCCTAATTCTTGAATTTTATAGTTTAAAAACTAATAGTGGCAACTATCTTCATTACTATTTCAGAATCCTCCACCACAGAAAAGTTAGTCCTGGAAAATAAATTTTAGTAGTAAAGTTTTTTTTCAATTCCTCTCCCTTTACCACCACTCTCTGTTGTACAGGGAAGGCAGCTGATGGTCATTTTGGGCAGAGAAGTTCTTTCAGATAGGAAGTCTTGCATATGATTAAAAATTCGCAAAAAAACCTGTCTCTTGAAACAGTGCAAAGTTGAAATACAGTTAAAAAAGTAAAAAAACCCACCTTATACTTCAGTGGATGCCTTACTCCTACTGTAAATATGACTTTGAAATGTTGTGCAACAACTATCTGAAAAACTCTTTTTTGTTACCCATACAGAACATAAGTAACTGCTAAATTTAGCATTTCTGACAGATAAAGCACAGGTTTTACACAAAAAAAATGTGTTGGAGTTCATAGACAAAAGGACAGAATGGAGATTTGTAATATTGAAAGTTCTTCAAGACTTCAGTTGACAATTTATATTAAGCCAGATCAAAAGTAAGAGCACGTATCCTTGATAAAGAATATCATAGTTTTGCAAGTGTAAGCAAGTGCAGCATTACTCATCGACTTAGATGTATCTGATGAAAAAAAGGTGCTTCCTTGCATATTCCAACCAACTTGTAACGTGTTTGTGGACCTAGCAAGGACAATTTGGGGGACAGGGCGGGCGTGAGAGGACAAGAAAGAAAATGCCCTCACAGAATCACCACAACAAAAATCCCAGCAGCAGTGAGACAAAGAGCTCTGTGGACACCAAGCCAGAGAACAAGGAGCAAAGGGATGTGCTCCAGGCTCTGGAGCAGAGATTCTCAGGCAACCTCTGGAGAAGACCACGGTGGAGCAGGTTGTCCACCTGCAGCCCATGGAGAAGCCCAAGTCAGAGTAGGCACATATTTCCTGAAATTACAGCCCATGAAGAAACCATGCTGGAGCTGGATTATCCTAGAGGACAGTAGCACATGGAAATAGTCTGGAATAGACATGGAATAGTCTGAGGAGGAAGAAGCATCATCGAGGAGTTGTTATAGACTTACCACAACTCTCATTTCCTATTCCTCTGTGCCACTCAGGGGGAAGAGGTAGAGAAGTAGAGAGGCTGGAAATGAAGGAGAGAAGTTGAGCTTGGGTAGAAGGAGGGAGAAGTGAAGGAGGCTTAAGTTTGTTTTGGTTTCTTTTTTTTTTTTTCTTCAATTTTTAGCTCAAATCATTTTTAAGCACATAACTATGTGCAAAGGTAATTTTCAAACCCATTCCATGACCATCACTGCTTAGGGAAGCAGAGTGGCAGCAAACTGTTTTGCTGTTCCTCATTACAAAAATCAGTGTCCTGACACCATTCCATTGTCATATAGGAGGCTAATGTGTTTTTCATTCTGTGTTCTCCAGATCAATGATTGGGTTAGAAAGAGTGGGATGCTGTGGCCCTGCACATCAGGTGAGGGTTGTTCCACAGAACAATCCTTTTTTGGTTAATTTCTTTTGGTGACATCACAAGTTAGAAGATATGATGTTGATTGGCACAAGGTAGACAGCGTAGCTCATGAAAATCATGGTCAGTATCAGCAGTTAGAGGTCAAGCTTTGCTAGAACCCAACATTAAACAATATCTTCAGTGTAGGCAGGTGCTTGTCAGCCCCTTCTGACTGTTGCTAGTTTATATGCATACATCTCAAACACAAAACCAAGACCAATTTGCAAGGTTATAATTAAATCCTTTGGTAAATTCATGTCATCTTCTTCTTGAACTTCCAGCTATAAAACCATGCTCTAGAAAACAAAACCCAGGGAAGCATTGCAACTGAGATATGACAGAAAAAGATCACAGTCCAAATATGGGGGAATGGAATTTCCATTGAAAATTGTATTTTCTGAATTCAGGAATCCAGGCCATATGAGGCTGATAAGACTTCAGAACTTGCTCCTTATTATTGTTTTTATGTTTTCCCACAAAAGAGAGTAAAGTTGCTCATCTTTTCAACCTGCCTTATTTTTAAATAGTTGAGAAGATAAATTTCCTTGGCTTATGGGGATATGATTCTGAGATCATTTGTGTAGCTTGTTAAGCTCTTGTAAAGGGGGATTTCTGTCTTGAATACCTTTAGAACAAAGCTTCTCTTAAATGCATTTGGACAACTGCAGTTGATTTTCATGCATGTATCAGCAGGTCACATTTGGCTCATGGTCAAAGTTATTCTTTACTGTACTTTTATTCTTATACTGTCCTTTTTAAGGGCAGGGCACAGAAAGCTGACTTTAATCCAAAGTAAATATATACTTCTGATATTGGTCTGTTCTTACTCAGCCCACTTAATTATAACATCTTGAAAATGCTCACAGTACAATTTATTCCTTTCCTGTCATTAAGCTTGTAATCATTCATTTTCCAGCTTCTGTATAACTGAGAAACAGCAATTTAAAAGAATGTGCTAAGTACTTCTCAGATTCCTGTGATAATGATTCTGCATCATTCCTAAACTCTGCTTCTTCCTACAGTTGAAGAACAAGTCCACTTTTGGAAAGCATTGTGCTCAGAGACTACCTTATTGCACGTGACAATAGAAACAGTAAATTTGTCCTCAAACAGGCACAGCACAATCCAAAAAGATGTTTTAAAAGTGTTGAAAGAGTCCAAAGCAAATTATGAAAATAAAGTGGAACATAAAAAAATATGCAATTATGCTCAGACTATTTTGCACTGCTACACTCACTCTAAGACTTGCACTAAGATGACATAAATGACAAGAGTTGTATGGCAATACCAAAAGTATTAAAAAGATTGGGATGATTTTTATAAAGCATACAAATATCTTAATAAAATAAGGACAATGTCACATTTTAAAATATCCCCTCCAAAGCTTATCTTTTATTTTTAATTTGCTTTTGCAGAAAATCGCACCCTTCCTCCACAAACCCAAATCAAACCTTAAGGGATAATTTTTCATTTTCTGTTATTATTCTGTGTATTGCATGAGTTACTCATCCAATAAATTCAATATAAAAATAAAATACTGATGTTCAAGGAAGTGTCATGAAAAAGACTTATGTGTTTTGAATTTTGAGAATAAACAACTCCTGGTACTTTTGTTAAAATGCAATCTGCAACTCTTAAGAATTATGAGGTGAAGTGGATGACTTCAGAAAAAAATAGTTATTTTCTTTTGTCAGAAATGGGGAAGAAAATGTTTGCTTTTGTATTTAATAACTGCAACTAATTTCAGGCATCTGTCTATTTGTTGTCTTAGAATTTGTGATCACTTAATGTCAACATAATTATCATCCACTGAAATCTGACATTCCTTCACTTAGCTGTATCATACACTTTTTCAAGGTTTCTAATTTAAAGATAGGCTTATCATTCCTGGTCATAAACCATGTATCTAGATTTTTTGCCATTCTCAATATTTTACAACAACATAGAATAAAAATATTTTAAATATAAATGTTGTAAGAGCAGTAAATGAACAGATTTATGACTATTAAAGCTTGCAAGCCTCTTTAGCTATTATTTTGTTCAAAGCCAGCAATATACTCTAGAGAACACATATCAAGGAAGCTAAAGGTACAACTACATTGAATATGTCTCTGTGTATTACAGATAGTATCTGGTTGAAATTTCAAAATATTTGTATTATTTTAAAGTATCGTTCTCCAAGGAAGGTAAATGGGAAGCGGCATAAAACAATGAAGATAAAAGTGGTTTTATTTGCAGGATAGATTTGAAGCACCTAACAGTAGACCTTGTAAGTTGACTGTGCTTATTTCATTGTTTATTTAAATATAATTTTTTTCCACAAGGATTGCATGAAATTTCATCCCACATACCCATGAGATATACTATCAAGCATGATAGGGGACTGTTCACTTTTCCCTTGGGTATTAGAGCTCAGAAGAGCATAGCTTCTGGTTTGGGTGTTTTTTTCCTAAATATAAGTGAAAAGGGATGAATAAACTTCAATATTCTGTCATCCAGAAAAGATTATTTTCTTCATGAGGGAAAAAAAAAGTGAGCAATTTAAAGGTGGTTCAGTTTGGCAAAGAAAAGAGAAGCTATCTACTGTATTTGTGAAAAGAGAGAGTCTTTGCTTAAGTTGTTAATTAAAAGAGAGGAAAGATGGGAGGGAAAGTAGATTTTGTTTTCATTCAGTTGTTAAGCAGATATCCCTAGCAAGCAATGTGTATTATATGGCCAAGCTTGACAAGCCTGTTTAAGAGAAGTCCTTTCCATAGTTCCTCTGCAAAGACATCTACACTGCACTTCTCTGTATTACATTCAAGTTTTTTTCAAGCAATTTTCAGCAATGTTGTGAGACACTGAAAGTTATGTATCTCTGTTTTATGACTTGAGGTATAAAAATATAAAGCCTTAATCCATAAAAAAACGTTCACTGTCTGGTGTAACAGTTAAATGGAATTTGCAAGCACAAATCCAAAACTCAGATCCTCAACTTTTCCTTCTTCTACAGTGTAATGCCAGTGATGACAAAACAGTATTCATGTATCAAATTCATTTCCTAGGGAGAAGGAAGATGTTGCAGATAAATTAATGAACATTAAAGTGCTTTAATACTTAAATGGAATAAAAATACTGAGCAATTGGAGCAGGGATCGGAAAACAGGTTTTTTTCTTCTCAGATGAGTACATTGCGAAACACACATAGAGAAGCAGGGTCATTTTCTTTCTCTCAATTTTTTTTTTTTGTCCAGTGAACTTGAGGTTCTTCTTTGCAAAGTGTACATCTTAAAAAATAGAAACAGAGATTTCCTATTGCCAAGTGATCAAATCTTTCTCCAGGAAAATAAGAGAGCACAGAACCGGATTCCAAAATCCCGAGTGGACTGTTCTGAGTTATAGACTTACATCTCTTCCTACAACATTTTAAAGATGGAATATGAAGACAGGGAATGCTAAATAAAAAAAAAAAAAAAAAAAAAAAAAATTGGTAGTTTCAGTACAATAAAAGCTTGCTACTACCTGAGCTATCCAGGA
>JANRMJ010000001.1:92433337-92452283 GCA_025584955.1 Alethe diademata
TTTAAACATGGAATATGAAGACAGGGAATGATAAATAAAAAACAAAAAAAAAAAAAAGAAAAAAAAGAAAGAAAAAGGGAAAGAAAAAAAGAATATCAGATGGAAAGAGGAAGGGGCAGGGGAAGGAAGGGTTGGGCAGAAGCCATAATGCCATAAATAAACTGACAACTTTATTGCATTTAAATGGTTATATTGCTTCCTATATTTAAAATGGATTCGTTCTACCTGTAAAGTATGGCTTTTCACTGCACTGTAAACCCCACCATAATATGTGCAAAAATATTAAAAGTAAGAAAACTCCAGTGCTGCTCAGACAAACTTTTTTGGATGCATTATTCCATATTTCTATAATACTAATAAATAATACTACTAAAATACTAGTATAAATAATACTATGAAAATGCTACTATAAATAATATTAAATAATAATATAATACAAAGGGGTCTTATAGTCGGTAAAAATGACCATTACTTCTTCATCAAAGTTCTGGAATGAAAATTCTTTATTTCACAAATGAAAATTCTAGGTCTTTTATTGGTTTTTCTCTGGCCATCTTCCAAGAATTTACATTTTTTTCCCAAGAAACTGGTGACTCAGCCTCTTTTCAATTCTTCTGAACCTGTTAATAACATCCAGGCTGCAATTTACAAAAGAATCACAAGTCATGAACAAAGAATAATATTGCTCAACTTAGCTCCTCCTGCTTCCACTGAACAAATGAATACTCTTTCTCAGAATAGTTTTGAAAAAATGAAGTGTCATGTTTTTTAAGAGAAGAAATAATTTATTGATTACTATTCCTGTAATATGTAATTAAACGTATTTAAATGCATTTTCTGTTTACTTTTGCAAAGTCAGCATCACTTCTAAAATTAATAAGAAATATATTTTCTGTGGTACTTACATTTTTTCTTTCCTTATTCTATTCCAAGTTGTGTTCATTTTAATGATTTAGCTACTGATTTTCCTCTATATTATAAACTTATTTTAGGATTGGTTTTATTTTTTCCAGTGAAATTGAAGATTCCTATACTGTATTTGCAGTCTAAAGGAGTTACTCCAAAGTAGCTTATATAGTTTATATTTCTTGGGAGAATAAAATCTTGAGCTCCTTGGTTTGTATGTTCACTATCATCTTGCACACCAAGATTTTGAGGAGATATTACCTCTTTTAAGAACATGAGATTTAAATTGGCAATTATTGGTATAAATAACACACTTTTAGTATTGCTAACTGTTGATATAATAAAGCAAATTAATTGTTGATGTGTTCAGCTCAAGACTAACCTTCATATATAGACTTGCACTAGCTCTGAACCTTCATTACTTTCTTATTATTTGCATGTTGTTTGCTCCCTTGTTGTCATTATGTTTCCTTGCTTCTCTCACTCTTGCTTTGCACCCCTTTTGCCACTTTTCCTTTTTCATAAGTAGTATTCTTTCCAGTTTTCAATAAATTCTTTGAATAAATTTTGTCTTTTAGTGAACTGTTTCATACCACTAAGAAAAGGGATTGATATCAACCAACACAAGTGTTTCAGTTAATCTAATTTTATTGTTTCTAAGTAACATTGAACAAACCATGACTTTTGTAATGTTAAACTGCATTGAACTAAGTACTTTCCAGACTTTCCAGTATTTTGGGTACAGCCTTCAGGGTAAACAGATTTGCTGCAAGAATTGGTTTTGAGTACAGATTCCATTGTACAGCTTGGCCAGCATGGCCAATGTATCCCTTGTATCAGATGGCACAGCAAATTCCACTTATGCCGGCTCTATCAGGATTTGTATCATGCAATGACATAATTCACTGTGTTTGGGATGTATTGGATTCACTCTTTATGTGCAGCAGTGTTCTGTGTGTGCGCTCTGCTCATTTCCCAGAACTGGATTGGAGCTGCAGCCCAGACAAAGACAAACTCACTAGGTCCCTGCTAAAAGAGGCAGCCCGGTTTTTGCACATATAATCCTTCTTTCTCTCTTCCCCCTTACAGCCACCCACCAGTATGCAAGATTCACAGTAATTTTGAAATAGGTAGTAAAATTATTAGTTTAGGCTTTGTCTGAAAATCACAGCCATCACTTCACCATTTCATCACTGGCCTTCTCCTCCCTGGAGTGGATTGATGCCAGACAGATTTTGCCTGATATAGACTTGAACAATTCTCCTAGAGTAAATATTCAAACCAAAGGGTTTTTTTTAACAGCTCCTTACCACTTCATTTTATTCTTTTGTATTTTGCCTGTGATTCCTTTTGGCAGAAAAAAAAACAAAAAAGAAAGAAAGAAAGAAAAAAAAAAAGATGCCAGTCTGCAATTATTTATGTGCTCTGAGATGATCTTCCCTCTGAGAAGTTTTGACTATGGGCAGAAAATTAGTTTCTCTACATAATGATTCTGTGCTTAGACTCCAGAGAGTCATTACTGATAATAAATTATTTTGGGGTTGTGCCTTCTCAGTGGTTAAGCAAACATGCCAAATTGACATTTTAACCAAAAATACCATAAATATTAGGCCCTTGGAAAGAGGGAACACAAAGACCCCAAATAACTTGCCTGGGATGTCATAGCAATTATTAAAAAAACTATGGTAGAGTAGAACTGGTATTTTGGCTCACAGGACTCTGGCACTATTGCATCTCAGCCTAGAGGAGATGTCTTGTTATCTAGATTCCATGTTGCCAAGTCAACTCTGAAAACAAATTCTGAATGTTACAGTGGCCAATGGAAGTCAAGTTAACTTGATATTTAATTTGAATTTGATGGCAACACATATAATTAGACCAACACCTAAATTCATGGTTTATAATTGCAGTAATACAAAACTGTATGATACATGGAATGGTCAGTTGGTATAAACACCTTCAAAATCCACCAGTTTACACCAGACCACTCAAAGGCAAATTTTGCTGAAGATTATTCCCATTCTGAAATTTAACCTTTAGTCTCTTGCCATGTAACCTAGGTATTTTTCAGAAAACTCTGATTTTTCTGGAAAAATACAAAATACATCCTAGAACATGTAATAGCTTTTGTCTGGCTATTACAGGAATGCTTTCTCTAAGTAATTAGTTCATAGATGAGACTACAATCTAATCACCTAGGTGATGAGTTCAAGACTTTGACTTAGTGATTTGTATAAATTTAGATCAGGTCTTTGCCCTTCAATATAGAAATAATTATATTACCTGCTACTTGGAAAAGCACAGGGGTGTATATTCTAAGAATGTAAGATACACACTGCAGATTCTTTCAAAACCCCAGCTAAACATCCCCTCTGTCCACACTGCAGGAAAGGAATACAAATTGGTGCAAGTATGTAGTGATACTGTCTAGATAAATTCACAATAACTACTGAGCTGAATTCCAGGTGCTCCTTGGTGACAGAAGCAGGGTACATAAAAGGCCAGGGATCCACTTATGTGAAACCATCAAACCCCCTTAATACTGCAAAATTCTTGTGGTCAGGGATTCCACAATCCTCTCTGCATCGTGTCTTTGGTTTCTTTTGTACTTGTTAGTTTATTTGATGCCCTTTTGCTCTTGGACAAGAAAAAGTGGTGGGAAATACTTTCTTTCCACTTCTCTTCATCAGTCTCTTTTTTTTTTTTTTTTTCATTTTAAATCTGAGAAGCAGCCAGCTGGAGCATGAAATTAAGCAAGACATTAAAACTTAAACTCTTTAGACCTCAGTAATGCTTTTGGTTTCATGCAGCTTATATCAGACTTGGATAGTTTTATTTGGACTTATATTATTTTCAGTCTCACATGATATAAGGATTTATTACAGTTTAGGTAAATTTTCAAGCCTAAATTAAGAACTGAAAATATTGCTTTAAAATGGAAGTTTTAAAATGGGCTGCAATATTTCTAGCACACAGCTTTTACTCTATAAATATTTTTTACAAGTTTTCAAATGCTCCACTAGAAGTTTGATATTTGAGTCAAATGGACATGACTAGAAAACAGACAAAAAAGAGAATATGATGAAAGACTGAAAGGAGTTGATTAAAATGAAGAAAATTTAAGCCACCCTTAACTACATAATCTTTTAACCAGTGCTTTTCTAATTATGATTTGGGGAAAATATATTTCAGCAGATGGTGTGATTACCTGAAGATGTAAATCTTCCTAAAAGTACTAATGAAGCCTGACATTTTCCTACAAGGTTAGGACAATGTTATATTGCTGCTTGTCCACTTCTGTGAAGCAAAATGCATTTATGAAGAATTTGCTGAACACTAGAAACCACTTAATTGAGATTACCAGGAGAATGACTCATCACTGTGATTATCAATCGCTTCAGGTCTGCAGTCATGTAGCAATAGCAGCAACTTTTTCTAGACCAGTGGAGCTTTAAAAACTCTGTAGCTACAATTTAGTTGCTTTTTTCTTTCTGTCAGTCCTTGAAGTGATTTGCAGCTTTGCAAGGGTTTACTCAGAGCACCTGTGAGCATCATGTTTTGTACGTATTTAGGAAATAGCACAGCAAGAGGCTTATTTTGCAGGAAGTTTAAAAAAGATAATGAGAAACTTGCTCAGTGTTTGGTAGGAAAGATGACATTTTGACCAGTGCATAAGGGTCATTTGCCACACAGGGTTGATATTACATCTTGACTTCCACTGGCAATTAAGATAATTTTGTAGTAAAAGTCTCATTGAAGGCCAGATGGCCTTATTATGTTCCTAGGTAATGATAGGTGACAGTAGGTAAGGTGAGAGGACAAGATCTCTTTCCCTCATTCTAACATCCCATGCCTTGTTTTCATTCCAGACAGAAAACACTGAGCACCACCTGACTACAGATTTGATTTTATCTTTACTTGTGAAATACACTGTAGAGGTTGAATTAAGTTTACATTTTATTTTTTACTGTATTCTGTGCATAATTTTCTGGACCTTTAATGAAAATTTTATTAAACCAATACATTCCAAAGGTGCCACTCTGTGTAACTTTCTGTGGACTTTCTTTTTCTTATGGCAGCATTTCTTTATATCAACCAGTAAAATGCAATATTTTGAGAAAGCACCATTAACTGTGGAATTTTTTTTAGTTTACATATTGTAATTTGTTGGCAATCTGTATACAATAAAAGAGATAGATAAAAAAATTACAGCAAAAGATACATCAGCAAAAGATTGAAATATGTTTTGTACTTTTACAGTTATTTAAATTGTCAGTTGCTAACAGTGTTTGGAAATGTGCAGCAACCTTTTCTTGGAATAAATTTATTTCTTTATATCACAAAGGTTTCAAAATATCCTTATGTACCTGGAAACTAAAAATATTTAAACTAACATCTGAACTACTGATATGAATCTGTCACATTGGATGCAAACTATGATTCCACGTATTGTTACAGTGGGTCGGTTTCTGTCTTATTCAAGCAGCTGTGTCATTAGCCTCAGACTAATATTAAAATCAAAATCTAAGTCCATTTGAACTACATAGAAAATAGCAATTTTTTTGCTTTGTTGCTTCTCATTTCTTTTGAATGTATCCTATTTTTATATATTCTAAAATTTTACATGGTTTATTGCTTTTTTGTTTCCTTTGTGGAAATTATTAGTCTTATAATCACTTTAATTCTGGAATTTTTTGTTTATCAGCCTGGACAACATCTCTTTCATTGAATAGTTGTCCAGCTTTTTTGGTGGGAGTTTCCCTATCTTCTACCTAATACCTGCCATGAAAAATGGGTCTGACCACTGAATTTGTACATATCATAGTATGGTGTCAAATTTATGACCACAGTTCATTTCATTTCTCTTTAGATGTAATCCATCTTCCCATCTATAACTGACTTCACATGTTTCTCTAATTTTATCTGTCTGACATTATTTGCTGCTATAAATGTCCATTTTTTTCTGCTATCAGCATGCAAATGGGCTCATTTTCTGTGCTGGCACTCACTGAAAAATTTTTTTGTTATACTGACTCTATAATCTTTTATATTATAGTTGTTCTAAGAGTCAAAATAATCTTCTTAGTAGTAACATGGCAAAAAAATGTGTCACCATCTTTCTACTGCTTGTGTGCTATCTGCCCTGTCTTGAAAGTTTCTTCTTGGCTCCTGTTCTGGAGTCCATCTTTCAAATGTTGAACTTTTCATAGAGAGCTTCACTTCAAAAGTAGCTCAATGAATAGGATAGTACTTTTTCCCCCAGCCAAGAATATCTTTAACATCTTGATTCACTTTTTCCTTTGCTGCCAGCCAGTGTCCAGATTGGCAGAGGACGTCCTTCTGTCTGCATCATTACTGCTGCCTTCAACATCTGAATATAGAATCATAGAATAGTTTGGGTTGGAGAAGACCTTAAAAATCATCTAGTTCCAAATCCCCTGCCATGCTTAAGGACACTTTTCACTAGACTGGGTTACTTAGGCATCCATCCAGCCTCACATTGAATGCTTTCACGGATGGGGCATCCAGAACTTCTCTAAGCAACACGTTTCAGGGCCTCACCACCTGCATAGTAAAAAACTTTCTTCCAAATATTTAATATAAATCTACTCTCACTTTTTGAAGACATTCCCCCTTGTCCTGTCACTACATGCTCCTGAAAATAGTCCCTGTCCTTTCTAGTCCCCTCATCTTTCATGCCTGTTCCCTTCTGGTACTGGAAACCCTCAGGCAGGTCACCCTGAAGCCTTCCTTTCTCCAGGCTGGACAATCCTAATTATTTCAGCTTTTCCTTTTAGGACAGGTTATCCATTCCTCTAATTATCTTTGTGACCCTTCTCTAGGCTTATTACAAGAGGCTGATATCTTTCCTGTTCTGGATATGCCAGAGCTGAATGCAGCACTGCAGGTGAGGTCTCACCAGAGCAAAGCAGAGGGGCAGAACCACTTCCCTCAATTTTCTGGTCACACTTCTTTTGATAAGAAACATAAAATATGAAAGGAATTTGGATCTCACTATCATGATAAACGGTCTTCATTTATCCTTAATGTATATACCTAATTGCTGAGAAGGAACCAAACCTCTTTGAAAGTTCTCATGATCAATGTTTTAAGTATATCTCCCTAGATCTCAGTGCTCCTAAAGTTTTCATCTTAGAAACATAAATTATTTGCTGATAAACTTGCTCTTAGAGAGGTTTTTTCAGCCTAAATATCTTATGAATACTGTTGATTTATGTAAGAATAAGCCTCAGAATTTAGTTTTGGGATCCTGTCACTACTGCATTTTAAGTAGCAGCTTTTAAAGAGTGTTATAACAGACAAGTAGAATTTTCCTATGCTTGAAGTATGTCCCTGACATTTTTGTGACAGTTCAACATGTTTCTGGATTTTTGGGGATTTTTTTTGTTTGTTTTTGTTTTGTTTTGTTGAAAACAATTTAGGATACTTGTGTGACTGGTCTTATATGCTACTGCGTTTCATGGGAAACTTTGTTCCTCATGACACATGTTCCATATATTGATATAACAATATTGAAAGACTTAAATTTCTATGATTCAGGTTCCCAGATGCATGTTGGAAAAACTTATGATTTTCATTATCTTTATCTCATAGAATATCAAGTGTACAATTATCTTTAAGCACCTCTTGCTGTATGTACAATCTTCTTCCTATATGACTACTATGTGCAAAAAATTGTGTGCATGATATCTTATGATTTTGTCATATGGGAGTTTTTGATATATCTGTAGTATCCTTTCCCAGATGTAAGTGATAATGTTGGATAATGATGGTTTGGTGTGCTCTTATGACTTTCTTCTCTCACTCAGGAAGTTAATGTGCTCCTTTGTCAGCACAGGCCGCAGACACACAGACATATAATATAACAAAGCATAAAAAACAAGGTTTCATCTCACACAATCTTTGTTTTTCTCGAATAATTTATTGTGATAGAAGGCTTTTAAAATTGCCCTGACTTAAGTAATGAATAATGGATGGTGTAATTACATAGAAATAGCATTTAATTATGCTTTTTTTCTTTGTACAATATGATATATTAGCTACAGCAATTGAGGCCCATTAAGCTGCAATAGACAATAGCATTCACAGTGTGTCTTGGTCATGACAGAAACCTTTTGCAACATTCTGTACTGCTTGACATTATTATGTTTGAGTGACTGCAATGAAATATGAAAGCTATTGTATCTAAAATTAAAAATTAAAAACTAATTAATATTTGAAATAAATTTTATGTCACAATCCTAGCATTGTTCCTAAATGATAGCACATTATACTCTTTCAGTATAACTTTCTAGTTTATTGAACTACAAGGAATAATTATTTATGAATGGAAAAGCATACAGAATGTTAAACAAATTTAGCCAATTCTACTCAAGCACATAAACCACTCATTATCCCAAATTAACACAATCCTTGAAAAGTGTAAAAGATTTAAAGCAGTTAAAGAAAACTAAAAATATGATTCTGTAAATGAAGGGCTAACCATTCAGAGTGAAAGGTAGCAAATTTTGAAAATGAAAAGGATATTTTGCAGAGGGAGCAACCATACGGATGAGGAATTATTTGGATGGTCGCATCCAGAGGAAGTGGTCAATATCTCAATGTCCAGATGAACAACAGTCCTGAGGGATATCCCACATAGGTTTTTATGGGGTCCAGCACTGTTCAATGTCTTCACCCATGTCCTAAACCTTTGATCGAGTGCACTCTCAGCAAGTTTGAAGAGGACACCAAGTGAGTGATGGTGTTGACACTTTAAAAATATGATGCCGTCCTGATGATAAGTTCAGGAAATAGTCCCATGTGAACCCCATGAGGTTCAACAAAGCCAAGTGCAAGTGCTGAACCTGGGTCTGTGCAACCCCCGGTAACAACACAGGCTAGAGGATGAAGGGAACGAGGGCAACCTTGCTGAAAAAGATTTGGGGGTGCTGGTAGATGAGAAGCTGGACATGAGCTGGCAATGTGCACTTACGGCCCAGAAGGGCTGCATCAAAACAAGTATGGCAGCAGGGAGGCCATTCTGCCCCTCTGCTCTGCTCTCATGGGGCTCCACTTGGAGTATTGCATCAAGGTCTCTGGCCCTCAATGTACTGGAGAGAGTCCAGAGAAGGGCCATGAAAATAATTAGAGTAATGGAACACATCTCCTGTGAGGATAGACTGAGAGAATTGAGGTTGTTCTGTCTGGAGAATAAAAGAATCCAGGAAGACCTTACTGAGGTGTTGAAATACATAAAGGGGTCTTAAAAGAATGATGGGGACAAACGGTTTAGCAGCACTTATTGCAATATGAAAGGTGATAATGTTTTCAAACTGATGGTAAATTAGATTAGATTAGACAGGATTAGGTTTTAAGAAGTTTTTTAGGATGAAGGTGGTGAAACACTGGAATAATTTGCCCAGAAGTGGTATATGCCTCATCTCTGGAAATATTCAAGGTCAGGTTGGAGGCCGCCCTGAGGCAGCCTGGTCCAGTTGAAGATGCTGTTGGTCATGGCAGGAAAGATTGGACTAGCTAACCTTTAAAAATCCCTTCTAACCCGAGTTATTTTATGATTCTAATCATAGAATAGATCATAGAATTACTTTGAAGTATGAGTAGAGAAACTTCTTGTATTGGTAAATAAAGATTCAGTCACTCATATCAGTGAAAGGGCTGAAGGACTGATAGAAAATCCCCAACATTCCAGTGAACTAAGGACCTGAAATATCATAAATGACAAAAGTTTAAAAAGTCAATGTTTATAAAACTTTATGAGTAATACTCTTTACCATCTCCCTGAGAGAATTTGATTTGATTTCTGCATTTGTTCTTCCTTATCAGGCCACCAGGATTCCAGCCAAGATCCCTTCTTGCTAAAACAAACCTGTCTTTGGATGTTGTCCAGGCTTTGCTGAAAGCATAGCAACAGCTTTACTTTTCCATACGGTTGTTGCCCCTTCAGTATTTAACCCACACTTGGCAAAACACATCTGAGTACCATGAGTGTGAGAAGAGCTGCTTAGGAATTAAGCTATTCCCTTTAGGTTACTTGTGGGAAAAGACACTGGAAAGAGAGGTATAATTCCAGGGTGTGAATGCTCAATCAAATTCACTCCAGGAAATCACAACTTGACTTTAATGAGAGCAGGAAAAGTCAAGTCTTAAGATACCAAGTTTTGAGGTTGCTGTCAGAATACTGTGTACCCTGCAGTCGAGATAGTTTGCCAAGCTTTGTTGAGAGTCCAAATTAATTAACTGCCACATCACAAGTAAATCATACTTTCCTTAGCCCCTCATCTCACTCTGCTTCTTTGAGAGCCCCACACTGCAATCTCAATCCAAACATTCTTTGTACTTAACTTGTTACCTCTAGCACTGCATGTAAATGTCTGGAGAACCACTGTTCTCCAACATAGTGCTGAGGATATGTAGGTTGCACAAGAATAAGAATTGCCTCAATTTCCACAAATTCTGAATTAATTTTTTTTAATGATGTCAAACATGTTCTTGAGAAATAATGGTTTAAATGAGTATGATCGTTGTACTTGCTGGTTAATTTTAAGGAAAAATAAAAAAGCCACCACACTCTAGAAAGCCTAGGAGAATCTCTCATCTGATTATCTTTTCATTTGAAGAGCAACAAACCAAAGTCACTTGTACAAATATTTGGCAGTGATATCGAGTAAGATCATTAGGAGCTTTAAAATCCCAATGAATTCTTGTGGATTGGCAAGCTGCCAATGTGACTTTCCGAACTCACAAGCCTAATGCAGGTTATGTAAGACAAGCTACAGAGAGAAGACTAGATAATTCCAACTATTTGACACAATTTACTTGTACACTGTTTGACTATACTGTATAGGAGCCTGTCCGGGATGCATTTAGTATGCTGCAGGTGCTCCAGTGCTAAACCACAACCTTCAAGTAATGACAGATATGATGCAATCTGGGATGGAGAAGCTGCTTATGAGTATTAATACTGCATAGGAAAAGCAATTGTTTTTCTGGGCCCATCAGGCTGGCTTTGATTAGAGAAACACAGCAGAAATATTCAATTAAAGAGTTCTTTCAGAAAAATGTCCCGTTCATCTTATTCTTTGAGAATTTCCAGTGTCTAACTGGACCTGTATAATTTCCTGTCAGACTTGCCAACTCCTGTTGAGTCTTAGCTTTTGTCTTGCTTTCTTTAACTTTTTTTCATTTCCAGGCTTTTTAACAAGCTGAATTAATGTGTCATCGCAATCATTACTGAGTGAATAACACAGCTGCACCACAAGGACCACAGCAGAAGGTAAGGGGACTGAACTACTAGCTATTGCTGGGATCTGCATCATTTTAGTTAGATTAGTCTTGTCTATATATTGTGTAGGTGTCTTTCAATTTTGTCTATTTTTATAAGCAGCGAATGAAATGCCTTGTTATATTTAAGATGTAGCAATGATGGGATAACAATCTCCTCTCATCAAAATTTCGCTATATGCCTGGATTGCATATGGAGAGTTCTTTTCTGAAGCTCTGACTGACCTTAGGAGCCCAGACTCTTAGTCCAGACACTGCAGCTGCTTTTAGGCACAATAAACAGTGCTTTGTCAGCCCCTGCTTGCCAGCTCACTTGGAAAAATATTTGAAAGCATAAGCCCAGAGCGACCATACTTCAGCAATTTATGCTACTGGGCCATGTAAATCCATGAAGAGCCCCTCATCTTTTCAGATTTTTTTTACACATTTAAGTCGCAGCTTAGTGTCTTGGCTGTAAGAAGGTTTTGGGTCAGAGACAAAACCAAAACTCAAATCCCTTCTCTGTTGTATTTATCACATTTCTTGTCAAATGTTAACTACAGATAAAAAAAAAAAAAAAGGAGCTGTCATTTGGACTGTGTGATCCCTCATAGTAGTTTTTTTCTTCTTTGAAAATGTCATTACTAGGGGAACACTTTGCAAGTGGGCAAAGAACATGTATATTCTTCCTTCCTTCACCTTGGGGTAGGAACTTCCAGGTTAGAACTCCATTTATTGACAGGCTGGCACTGATCCAGCAAATTTAGCAGTGAAAACAAAGACATAAGTTTGTAGGAGTGCATGTTTTCAACAAATTGTACAAATAATTGACTGATTTCCTTCCCACCTGGAATGAGTAACCAGTGCGTGCCAGAGTTAGAGGAATGAGCAGAAGTGTGAAAGTGCATCACTGCGTATTTGCATTGTATTTTTATTTCTTGAACTACTTAACTTCTTTTTTCAGTCTCTCAGATTTGTTTTTTTCTTAATATTTACCTTCTCATAGCTGTCCTACTCGTAATTGTGATAATATTGCAATAATCTCTGTGGAGATGTATTTTTTTTCAAGATAAAAGACAGCAGCTGTCAAAGTGAACAAACTCCCATTCCAGCATAATAAAAAAGTAAAAATGCTGTCAATTAGAATGGGTATTCCTTCCTAAAACTGATTTTCTAAAATATGTGCATATAGCTTGTCTATTTCATAAATAATATCTTTATCAAAATCACATGAATTGTGGAAGCATTTAGATATGGTTTTTTCAGCTTTGCTAGCTTTGTTGAGTGTGACAGGGTGGAGGATGTTAATTTTAGCAAAGATTAGCTGATTTACATTGTTATTCCTGGAGAAATTTGGTCATGTGCCCATGTCCTTTCAAAGTATAAAGCAGGATAAGTCATGGTAGAAAGCCTCTTATTCTTTGTGATTTTGTGACAGTGTAGCTATTCTTTTGCTTCACTGTAACATGAGTATTCCTAATATTTTTCTGATTCCTTCACTTTCCTATCTTCTCAGTCAGAAATAAAATTAAAAATTAACTAAGTATTTATTGTAGTCTGTAAGTCCCTTCCATATTCAACTCATAAGGAACATAATTCTGTTCAAAGCACTGCAAAACATATATGTAGAATTGTGCATGTGGGATGGGCAGAGCTAACTGAAGTTTCTCACTTTTTCTTCTCTTTTAATCTAAAAATGCCCGCTAGAACTCAGATTTTGGGGCATTAGTTGGTCATACCCTTTCCTAGCCAATATGGTATAAAATTTAATAACATTTATTTTCATTTTTCAGTTACCAAAAGGCTCAGTTACCTGTAGAAGGGCAAAGTAATAACTTAGAGTGAATCCTTTAGAAAGGTGTATATCCTAAAGGGACATAAAAATTGGAGACTTGATGTCTTACTGTGAAAATGTGCCAAGACTTTTCTCTAAATATTTTGTTTGGTACAAAGTCCAAATTCCTTTATTTAATAAAAAATAAATACAGAAAGAAAGAAAGAAACAAAGATTAAAAAATAGCAAACTAAAAAACAACCAATAAAAAAGAAGAAAGCTGTCCCTTCTTAAACCTTTTAAACACAGCGTTCTGTCATGAGATTCATTTGCTGCTAAAATTGGAATCACTTTGTGTCTGAACAGGTACCCAGGATGCTCTTTCTCTCAAATGGTCTCTGTAGGGTCCTTAACTGTAGATCAATGTTTCTGAATTTTTATAAGGGCTTTAAAGGGAGTACTGAAAGGAAATTCTCTGTTCCTAGTAATGTGCTGTTGTACTTGGAGAGATTTTACAAAACAGTTTCCTTACTGGTTTACCTGAAGGACCTGTTGGGCATAACTTGATATACCTCATTCTTTCCAGCCTGTTCATACAACTGGACACAGATAAAATCCTCAAAGTCTTTGTAAACATAAAAAGAACTTCCAGTGCTAAAAAGACTGCTGGAGACAGCAAGATGAGCAGATACAGCTCACCAAAAAATAAAGGCATTCCTAATAATGGATGAAAAGTGTTATGGAATCAGAGTGTTCTTTTTATTTAATGCCATATCTGGTGTGCTTTCTTATACTCTTATTGCGTATGAGATTTTTGTTTAAAATATCATCCTAATTTTTCTTGAGATCCAATAATTTCAAGAAAACTTGAACAAAGTAAATAGGACAAAACACTTATTTTAGATTTTTCAAGAATTTCAAAAGTCTTTTTACTCCAAATTCCTAGTTCATGCACTGACTCATTAAACTGAGTCAGTAGACTTATTTTCTCTTCCAGTCCCAAGGAATAAATCCTCATTACTGTAATTTTCTTTGATGTCCTCTGAATGCTAGCATTCCAAAATATTAGTCTAGTAGCACCTTACACCTGTTATTGATACAATAAACCGATTTCTTAAAAATATTTATGTGGGAAATCCATAGGGTGTGCACTGCTAACTATTGAAACCACATATCTGCCTCCAGCTTTATATTGACAACAGAAATCACTGAAGTTATACAGAACTGAAAATGAAAACCTACATTGACGCAGATTTTGAAGACTATTCTGGTTCTTGAATATGCAAAATTTAAATCAAAGATTCATTCTCATTGACACCTCAGTGTAAATTTTGTCTGTGTGCTCCCTGATTATTTGTATTAAATTGTAAAACTGAACGGGTATGAAATCATGATTGCAACATTGTATCTATAATTTACAGCAATTGGAATTTTGGGGGAGCATTGGTTTTGGGTTTTGGTGGGGGGTTTGTGGGTTTGGGGTTGTGTTGGGGTGGATTGTGAGTTTGGGATAGCTTTTTTTGTGTTAATTTTTTTTTTAAGTCTAAAATCTATCTGAACACAGATACAGCATCTTTATATTTACAGTGGGTCGAAGTAGAAGTCTATAATCAGCTCTTTCTGAATTTCAGTCTTTTGCACCTTTACAGCTCTAACTATGGATGTAACTACTTGTGCTGATTTCTATGATATTAGAATTTATGAGCTAGTGGAAACATTTAACTTGTTTCTCACTTGAATTTTCTTCCCATTTCCTCTTTTCCCTCCATCTCGCAGAGGGGAAATAGAAAGAATAAACTGTAGAAATCTAAAACCTTGTACCTATTTTTGATAGAGTTTTGCACAATTTAAACTTTTAGATAAGGAATATCAGGATCCAGCTCAGAAACTTATATCAAATGGGAATACAATGAAATGTAATATAATGTATAATGAAATATTGCACTGCAAACAGTAGGAAATATGGAAAAAAATATTTAAAATGTTATGAGCATGTAATCTGCTTTGTGGTGTGATACTCAATATCAAACTCCAGTGAGTTCTTTAGGAATAAAGATGTCCTACTTCTCACAAGATTCAGGATTAACAAAGCTGTACCTTAATAAAGGAGCAATACACTGCGCTTGTTGCTAAGGGAGCAAGAGAAAAGCTAATGTGTCATGCTGTACTGTCACAGCTGAAATCTTCATAAAGGATTGCATTTGATCATTAAGAGAAATTATCTCTGAGATAAGATCAGAGAATTACAGAGTATTTAACTTGTGCTTTGAAGGCAAGAAGAAATTAGTCAGTTGATGTTTGTTCATGCAGGAAGCTCAGTGCTGAGAGTTTTGTTCTACATGACAAATATAACTGCAGATACATGACCTTGATTTCCATAGTTCAACGCAAGAGCTTTTGAGCAAATTGAACTGCAATTAGAGGAGAACAAAACAAAGAGGTGTGTATCACTGCTCTCTGTCAACCTATAGTGATTGATCTAAATAACCACTATCCCTGTATCATTTCCACTGATTCAGTAAGATTTCTGGAACTGCAACACACATGCATGCACACCCACAAGAGGGTGGCTTAGCTACTTGTCAAATTGTTGAGTCCAGTGGTTTTCAATGTAGTTGATCAAATATAGTGAAGAAAGAAATCTCATTAGTTACATCAGACAAACATATACACTCACAGGAAAGGCTAAAATGGAAATGGTTTTGTCAGGAATTTTAGGGAGGAAAAAAGCCTCACAATTTGATTTGCTTATTATTTAAAATGTCCTTAAAAAAAATCCTGATGGATGTGTTCAACAGAGTAATGAGCTCCTAAAATTCTTTTTTGGTAGACTTAGACAATATACTTATCAAGATTTTTCCTCTTAAAGATCTTTACAGAGCCAAAATGTGTACTCTTTAAATAAGAGATTCCAGTTATTCTTCTGCACCCTTGTATGCCTGAGGCTGCTCTACTTCTCTTATCAACCAGTTTAATAAGCCATTGACCATTTTATTATAGCCTTCATCCAGAAAAAACTTCTCTGGCTGCTAGCATGCTAACATGTTTCCAAAGTGACACAGAAATGTCTCAGAAACAAGTAATAAAGGCCTCACCCTGTTTGAGATATTTACTTGAAAACAGTGGTAACTGCTGGGAAAATCTGACCTATTAAGAGTGAGACATTCATTCATTCAATTCAGAAATCAATTCAATTTTCAGTCAAATCAATTTTAAATTGGTTCTTGATTTTTTTCAGTGTTGAGTTTCACTTACGCCTTGGCATCCCCTCTCTAAATGAAACCAACTTTCACCATGAGTTGGAAGTTAACTGGTGAAATGTATCAAGAAGAAAAATTTTAAAAATAAAGCCAGATCAGTTCCTACATCTGGTTCAGTATCACACAAAGGCAAAGGTAAATTGCTAAGCTGAAGAAAAGACATGAATTTTTCCTATAGAGACAGAGATGTCTCATTCTGTCAGATGTTTAATGAAGTTTTTCATTAATTCTTGTTCCTTCTCTCCGGCAAATATTCCTCTTTGTTGTTTTTTTTGTTGTTGTTGTTGTTGTTGTTGTGTTTTTTTAATTTTTGTTTTGTTTTGTTTTGTTTTTTGGGTTGTTTTTGTTGCACTCCCAACAACCTCTTCAAACTGCAGACTCTACAAAACCATGCACTTACTACATTAGGCACTATTTATCTCAACAGTTTCAGTGTCAAATATATGCCTGCCCTGTCTAATCATTACCAAAGAACAGAAAATGTTCTCATGGGTTAAAAAGTTGAAAACTATAGCACTGCTAAAAATATCTGATCAAGAAATGAAAGCAAGTAATAAGTAAAGTTGGAGAGAAAAGAGGAACTTAGAAGAATGAAACTCAGTGGATTTTAGCATAGTTCAAAATGTCAGAAGTGGAAATCATATCCAGAATTGGCTTAAACATCATCCTTAAATTAAATCACCTAAAGTTGGCATTTTCATATTTAAAGGTGTGGGATTATTGAAATTCAATTTTGGAAATTTGGGAGAAATTAAATTTTGACCTACTAGTCACAGATAATCTGAGTGAAATATCAGGATACCTTGCCTCAGTCTTTGCATGTCACTACTAGACAAACCTAAAATATGACACACCATTAATTTCCTGTGGTTATTGGTTGATAAAAACCATGCAGGATGTCCTAGATCACTATCTTTATCAAGAGAAACAATTCCAGGATCTCTTAATATCCTTTCTACACTTATATAGTCTATGCAAAAATATTTTTGATGTTTTTTTTTGATAGTTCATATAGGTCTGCAATCGTGAATATGTTATTTCGTATAATGGAATATATATATTTAATTCAAGCTGGTTGTGTTTTTTATTACTACGCTACATACAAATGAATTCAATACAATAAGAGCTAGAATAACTTCAGTAAAGACATTTTCAAAAGTAGTTTTAAAATAAAAATCCTTATTACCCTTCTCAGTGAATGACTCTACTTCTTTGTAGGGCACCAGTCAAAGATGGGTAGGCAATGAAAACTTCCCACATATGAAGGAAACTTTAAGTACCATTATGCAGATCATCATTTAGGAGCCACTCATATCTGAACAGATGGTGAAATCTATTCAAATGGGTATGTAAACATATTTTCAAAGATCACAGCACCCTAAATAAAAGTGCTAGAATTTATTTATCTTGAACAGTTTTTGATGTCTTAAAATAAGACAGAGATAAGATTACTGAGACAAAGATTTGTCAGTGATAAATGCCATTTCAGATGTCAAAATCCAAAATTTAGATCTTTAAAATCTTCTCATGACTACAGATGTTCCAGAATTACTAAAGTACCAACTTTTAATGCCAGAAGAATTTTTACAAGCCAGTATTTCTGAAATATATCATATTTCTATCTGACAAAATTTGACCATGGTTTGATGCTACTACATTTTATCTCATTAAGGGCTTTGCAGGTTCGAATTAACGATCATAGAGAGAGCTGAAAACTTTATAGCTTTGATGAAATGTCCTATATATGTAATGAGAGATTGCATTTAGGATATTAATTTATACACAATGAATGACAGATCTTTTTCCTGTTTTCATTGAGTTTGGATGACCATTAAGTATTTTAAGGAATGGAATCATTGCTAATATTTAATTAACTATATAACGAAAAAATATGAATCTTGTTATTTTCACTGAGATCTATGGTTACTCTTGAAGAGCAAAGCAAGGACACTTCTTGCAGACAACTATCTTGTTACATGCCCTTGTTGAATTATAACTTTTTGTTTTAACTAGTGTACCAAGAAACTTTAACACGATCCCATTTATGGTGCAAATACATTATTTGAGGCCTCAAAGCCACTAAATGTTTTATCTAACAAATAAGTAATCCATTCTGCTTCCCTATCTTCACTGACTTATACCCTGGAACTACCAGAGTGCTCCCGAGAACAAAGCAAGCACTATCTTTTATACGTATTTTGCAAAAAGCATTTTGAAGCATGCACAATCCATATGTGTGACGCTAACAGTTGGAACAGACAATTTAGTCATTGTGAAAATCTTTTGAAGTGTAAATGACTAACATTTCTTTTCATCTTCTCCATGATTTCAGTTTTTTCTGAAACATGTAGTTAACAGGAGAAAAGAGTATCCTTAAAGCCATCTTGTCATATTCTTTTCAGCTCTCACTGAACCAAGAGTTCCCATTTCAGTTCAGAACATCTTTTTCTATACCATGTGTTTTTTTTCCTTACTACTCTCCAGTTGCAAGTACAGCAATTTAGAAGAAGCTGGTCTAGTGTTTGCATTTGGAGAGACAGTCTTAGACAAAGAAAATCACTTGCATTTAAGTCAAGTAATTTTTCCTCTTGGAAGTGGTCTGTGTCTACCTGTGTCTAAAAGAAGTTTCCCTGTGCAAAAGGAAATCGGACTTTCTGAAGTGAATGGCAAACTTTATTTATGTGTGTATTTAGGACTACATATTTATATTTATATTTATATT
>JANRMJ010000001.1:92452289-92473218 GCA_025584955.1 Alethe diademata
TTTATATTTATATTTATATTTATATTTATATTTATATAAATAGATAGTAAAGAGAAATCTTAGACTGAAGGAATAATTGCAAATTTATCATCAACTATGAAAGAATATTATTTATATAGCAAGTTAAAGAATTAATTTTTATAATATATTGTATAATAGTTGATTGGAAAGAAAGGTAAATTAAAAAAATGCTTTTCTTAATATTCCAGTGTAATCAAAGTTTTAATCAAGATATGCATTTTTATCATTTCATTTGGCATAATATATGTCTACTGCAGTCCCTTCTGTAGACAGAGGAGTTACCAGCGATCTGCTGTCTAACATAATAGTGATTGTCTGGGGTTAAGAAATCTCATGTTCAAATTATCAAGGAAATATCACTAAGCCTGAATAATTTTAGTATTCTAGAAAAGTGGTAACAGCAGCCTGAGGGAATAAATCAAGAAGACCCCATTAATTGTTAATATCTTAGTAATATTAAAAAATAAAATGGCCATATTTTGAAGCATACTTTTCTATTCACTTCTACCTAAAGTTTCCAGCTTTCTTTTGCATCTGATTGAAAAAAGAAAGGCAAACTTGCATATCTCATACACCCACTTCTCTAACAAAGAGTTAATGCAGCTCATCCAGTAACAGAAAAATATGAAAGAAGAAGTTTGTATTAAAAAGAAGAGCACTTTGCTGCCTGATACTGTGGAGAATTTACACTGTGTATTGTGTGATTATTCTACCAAAAATTCTTCAGTTGGCATATGTGACCATCTGACAAGAAAATTATCAAAGTATCGTATCAAAGTATTTGGGAAAAGAAAAACAAAGCAAAAAACCGACCAAACAAAACAAAACAAAAATAAATATTCTTTTTGTAAATACGAACCAGACATATTTAAATTTCAGTTTGATTTGCCTTTCATAATCAAGGCAAAGGCCATTTATAAGTTTACACTCTTTGAAGAAGGCCTGAAGAAAAATAGGATCAACAACAACTGAAACACTGTTTTCCACAATATCTCTTTGTTAGATTTACCTTTTATTGGTTTGATAAACCAATATTTCCCTTTCCTGAAATCAGATTTTGAAAAGATGTGTTGAGATCTTTGGAGCCAGAGACTACCACTTCACGCTGAAATAAGCCTAATAATCTAAACCAGAGAAGATGCAGATTCATTGAGACACAAGAGGTGGTCTCCTCACTTACTGTCAGTAAGAACTGACCCATGACATCAGTCATGGAAAGAGGAGTATTTTTAGATGGCAAAACTACCATACAGTAGCTCATGAACAGCAAATGCTAAAGAAATTCTCCTGTGTTTCAGCTTACCTTGTACAATATGATGAAATAATTTTTTCAATTACTGCAATGCAGATGGAAATAGGATACTGAATTCTTACAGACTGAAAATCTACTAAAATAAAATGCATTGAGATTGCAGGGAAAATAAGCATTAAATCCAATGTATATTTGGTAATTGAACTTTGAATGTTCATGGCAGATAATTTGTCTGGATATTAGAGACCTGTGCCACATAGCACTGAGATAATTTTTCTCATTCCTCTTTGCAATCAAGAAATTCCTGTCTGCCTACAATTTATGGAATTGACTTGTCTGTCTTGCCTATTTAAGTATACTCTCTGGAAAATCTTAACACAAGGTTTATTCTTTCTGCAATATTTAATGGCTTATGAGTCATTTTTCAGGTGTCCAATCTGCATGCAATTTTTAGGAAGATACTGGTTCTGCTTTTCTAAAACCATACAGGGATAATTTAGAGATTCCTAACTGGGAGACAGTAAGGTCAAAAATGTATTTGGAATTTTGAAGAAAAAGGTTACTATGCCTAAAACATGTGAGATGTAAAAATTAGGACAATGAGCTAAAGAAAGGCTTTATTTTAGTGCCTTTTTGTATATTTTTTGTTCAAGTAAGAACTTCATTCATTTATATCTCTGTACCTGTGATGTTGAGATCTGTTGATAAGTTCAGAAATCCACTTTGTCACTGAAAAATTGCTGGACATTGTCTTGTGCATGATCCCTATTCATTCTTCCAGTCTGCCATGGAACAGAGAAAGTAAGGTGGCTCAATGATTTCTTTTAGGGCCTTAACATGAATACTTACATAACCTTGTATCTTTCTGAAACTAGAAAAACTGTCAAGATGTTAAACAACTTCTATGGATGTATTTCTTTAGCAGGACAATCATCTACATCAGCTGTGAATTAATATTGATTTTGACTTGAGAATTCACTTATCCAGCTGGTAAACACAGAATGGTCTCCTTAGTTACTCCTCAGCTTAAATATACAGAGATTCTTCCAATGGGTCTGTAATTCTTCACAGGTCTGAGAAAACAGAGGAGCTGTTTTGGAAGCAGAGAGAAGATAACCCCTAATGTATCCACCTGTTACCTCCCAAAGTGTTTCAAAATAGAGCTGCTTGCATGGGTAATAATTCTTCTAGGAGTGAAAATGGTGCACAGAGCAATGCAAGGTGGGTGTGTTGCTATTGCCTTGTAGTTTGAGCTCCTGCAGGAAATTTTTTTCAGATTTGCTGTCTATCATTTGCACATGTACGACACTTTCCCACTCAAAAGCACATACAATCATAAATGCTTCAGAAAATGTTTTGAGAATATGAATTAAGTCAATTATGTAGCTGTTTCTTGGATCCTAACAAATTTAATTTATGTACTTATACTATTCAGTGTACTGATTGTCTAAAATTGAAGTGAATGGAAGTATAACGCCCTGCTGACAGTAAATATGATCAGACTTGTTTCTCTATGGACTATTAAACCTTGACAAAGAACTCTTGCTTTAATGCATTTGAAAGAAAAAAAAAAAAAGGTCTGGCCGTAACTTTTGGAGGTCTTCTGAAAGTGTTATGATAAAAATAGATCAGAGTGGAGACTGAGACAAAAATGTGCTCAGAAAGAAGTAACTGTGACCTCATCTTGTGTCAGAACATTTTTGTTGTATTGCATTGTTTCCCTGTGTTGGTAAAAACATTATCACAGGCTGATTGCTCAAGGTCATGATCTGAAGATATAAGATATTTTGAGTGAGATTTTTTCAGTGCAGACAAAAAACAGTTTTGAATCTTATCAACCAAGTAAATGTACTAAACTTTACACTTAAAAGCACACACATAAAGTGAGCAAAGGTTTCTATTTTATCTTGAATAAAAAAAAAAGAAAATATATTGTAATAAGAATCAGATTATTATCTTCTGCTGTTCTATTTACAGATCTTGTAGCTTAAGGGAAGGATCTCTATCAGCTTTACAGAGGATTACAGCAGTCACTTGGTAGTTCATAAGACACTGGAAACTCAAGAAGTCGCTTATTTTCAACTTGCAACAAGAAAAGGGCCAAGGACCTGCTATTAATATCCCTTTATCATTCATGTCACCATTACTAGGCTACCTTTATCAACATTCTAAGTGCCATTTACCCATGAACTGCTACTTGAACAGCTTGTATAGTGAATCTCTCAAAAATAAATCACTATCAAAGCTTTCATATCCCCAGACGTGTGACCATACCATTAGGAATATCTGTTTTCCTGCATGACATTTTTCGATATATTCAGAATTGTCTTATTATTCTCGACACCACCAGCATTTGACACCATGTGAAAAACTCCAAAATGAGTGTATGCAGGTGTACATGCTAAATGAAATCTTGTTTGACTTTTCATTACTTCTGAAGGAGCTATATTCTCTTTTTGCTGAGACTATCCTCTGGAAACAGCAGAATGTCTGCTCAAGGGTATTTTGCATAGAGAAAGGCATTTTCTGCGCAGAGTATTTTTACATTATGGAATACCCTGCTGATTTTGAAACACTAATATTATGCTAATTTATCTGAGAGTGTAAAACACTCTTGTGATCACATGAACACCAGTGAAAACCCTAAACATATCTGATCATCTCATTTTTTCAAGATACTGAAAATTGCAGAGATAAATTGTCACACATTGCCTGCTCCAAGGACAGTCAATGGTAGGTGTCAAAGCAGAGAAAACTAATTAGTCACCTTTCAGTACTTCAGGGTCAGAAGAACAGGTTATTGTAGCTTGCACAGAGCGATCATCTACACTTTCTTATGGCAGACTGTCCCTGTTTTCCCCACCCCATACCATTTTTGAGGGAACCCATGAGGAAAAGACTGTGATACTGAGAACTTATTTTCGCAAAGTGCTTTGGGCATCATCAAATCTTTATTTCATACATTATTTTCTTCATGGGGTCAATTGATCTTGGCTGTATTTCGGTAAGTGTGTAGTCTGCTATTTAAGTCTGTTTATCCTCATGTATAGATGTGCATTTTGTGTCTTTTTAATGCATTTTAGAATTCTGAAATTTTAAAGCTTAAAGTCATCTTGTACTTCTATATGTTTAATGTGCATGTGTGGTAAATGATTGTCCATCCTCATTCAAACTTTCATCTTATGATGTCCATGAAATAACTTAATGCTACATTAATTCAGAAGATAAATTCTTCATAGTTTCTAACTCAGTGAATTGGTTGTTCATTAATAGCTGTTTGGAATTTCACTGAGTGTAATCCAATATTATTTGCTATAAAGTATCCTATTTGGATGATTTATACATTTTTGAACAATTCATTATTTATCTAGCCACTACTATTGCTCAAGTGAAAAATTCACAATTTAATAATTTTTTAAAAATCTCACTGTACTCTTGTAATTGGTAACACACAACCATAATGCAGAGGCACGAATTCATTTAAAAATAGGTTTATTTTACCTGTGAAAGTAACACAATTCTTCAAGCCTGGCCATTCAAATCAGACTGTTTACATCCATACTATACTTTGAGAAGGGCATATGGGATGGGTATGATAGATTTTCAAGAGAGGAAGAGTTTCTTTTTATGCTGTAGGAGAATGAAAGCAAAGTTGTGACAGATGCTCCAGGGAGACTCTGGAATACGGCCAAACCCTATTAATGTAGTTCTTAAAAATGTTGGGTTCATCATGGAGCAAACATTCCTTTTCATCTATGACATCTATAGGGCACATAGTAGAATAAACTTATGAGCTGATGTCAACATCATGCTTTTATTTTCATTTCCACTGTGATCTCCATTTAGTCAGTCATAAAATATTAGAACATTTGCTCCCATCTTAACTGCAGTTTCCAGACCTAAAGCTGCTTATAAGATGAATCCAATTAGTCTGTAATTAAACACAGGGGAAAATAGGAACATCAGTATGGGTCCATGTTAAATCATAAAAATAAAGGTAATTCTGTCTGTGCCTAAGGATGAGAGGTTGACTTTGAAACGAAGAATTTAAACAAGGTTTGTTTTTTTCTTATGTGTAGCTAAGAGAATTGGATTGTATAATGTAGTTATAGCAGGACTTTGGGAATAGTATTCATTCAATGCACTCAACATACATGCAAATACAGAGTACATTGAAGACTAAGAAACAGCAAAATTTAAGAATTATTTGCATTTCTTCCCTTTCACACATTGATTCATACCAAGCAAGTGAATTTCATTCTTTCTCTTTTAAATATTGCTATTTAATATGGCATTATGAAAAAAAAGACAAAAAATAAGCAAGCTTTATTTTACTTAAGATTATGAAACACAGAAAATATTTTACTCAAGGCACATCTTTTATTATATCAAAGATGCTATTTTTTCTGTAGAGTTCTGTTAAATGGGTGATGATCTGTTGGTTTTATGGGTTTTGTTTGGTTGGCTAAGGTTTCTTTGCTCTTCACAGCAGTATGTAGCACACCTGAGTTGTTGGATTAACCGTTCAATCTCTATATTGATTAAGTTTAAACTTTAATTAGAGATTTTGCCTCTGGGAATGTAAATGAATCAGATCAAATAACAGAGTGTATATTTCAAGGACTAAAGCTTTTTATCCCACTACAGGCTTTAACTCAAGTTGTAGAATAAGCCCAGGCTGTGGGGTGTTACTTGGTGTACTGACAGTCTGGAAGCCAGGATTTCCAGACTCTGTAGATACTGAGTGTCAAAACAGGGACTCCAGAAATCCCAGGAAAGGTGTTTGGCCAAGAAAAAACCTTCCTGCTACCCCTGGAGTGGGAGGAACCTGAAAACTCCAGACTCTTAAGCTCATTCAAGGAAGACAAGGAGCCCTTGGCACTTAAGAAGGATAAGAGCCCTAAAAACTCCCAAGTGTTTCAGGGAGCCTTGAGTATTCCAAGAGCTCTGTGGTCACCAAGGTAGGAAATTGCTTGTCAAGACTCCTTTGGAGCTTAAGAATCTGAATATCTTCAAGCCCTTTTGACCTGCTTAAGGGAACTCAGGGGAAAAAAAATATCTTTCAGGTCCTTCATGTGAGTTATTTTAACTAACAGACAGAGGAAGAGACACCTTTGAAAGAGCTGGTATCACCCAATGGAAGTCCAGTAGATACCAGTACTTCATATGACCAGTTCCAGGTAAAAAATTTCCTTCTTTTTAGGCTTTTTACAGAGATTGCATGGAAATCATATTTTGATGCACCTTTTTATTTTTTAAAATTTTTTTTTAAACAGAACATGAAAAGCATGCTATTAAGAAAATTTTAAACTATTAGTCATTGCATCAAACCAAGATCTTGCTCAATGTCTTGTCCTTCACAATCATCAAGAGCACAATCTTAAGAAAAAGAAATAGGAGTCATACTATAGATTTCCCAATTAACCCCCTTCATTTCACTAATAATTCTGTGGGCCTTCCACCTTCATTCCGTGGCCTCTTTCCAAACCTATAGAAGGTATTCCATTTCTCTCAACACATTTCCTGTATTTTGATCCATATTTTTAAAAATTTAATGTCGTTTTTTGTTTTTGTTTTTAGTTTTGTTTTTTGTTTTTTTTAAATGGGATGAACAGGACTGCAGGCAGCATGCAAGAATATGCACTCTAACCAAGTTCTTATTTGTTCTTTTTTTTTATATTCTTGAATGGCTAACATTCATTTTGCCTTTTTGACTGCTGAAATTTCTGTATGATATTTTCAAAGAGCTACCTGCAGAAATACCAGGAGCTCTTTCACTTCATAATAAACCAGAATCTTTTATTATGATATGCCACTGGGTGAGTTTTTAAAAATTATTTACCTTGCATTATTTCATTTGAGTTGATCTACCACTTCTATTTTTTTTGATGCTTCATTCAAATATTATAAGGTCCTTTCATTGTACTTGACATTCAGCTTTGCCCCTTCTGCCTGATTTTGTATTCTTAAAGGGCTATATCACATCATTGCACCTATAATTTTCAGATTTATTTGTAAACATATTTGACAACTGAGAAAAACCAAAAAGGTCTCTCTGAGAAGTCTCTGTAGTTGCGAAAACTGACTATTAATTCGCATGTTTTCCTTCTTACAATGACTGAATCTTCCCTTGTATTTCGGAAATCTTAATTTATTTAGGATCTTTTGTTCAGAATGTAATGAAAAGCTGAGAATACTTTATTAACCAAATAGCCTTTTATTCTGTCCCAATTTTATTGCTGTCTTGGAGCATGTTTGTGGATCTGTCAGACATTGCTTTTCTCTACAAAAGCTGTCTTAAATCTTTTTAGCACCAGTATTTATCCTCTTGTTTCTACCACCTTGTCCACTGTGGATAATGGTGCTGATCCAGTTATCCAGACCATTATCCAGCTTTCTTTCACAAGTAGGAATTGCTACAGTCACAACTGCTCTCTCAACACTAACTCCAGTTTAAGCAGTACTTTGAAGTGACCCATAAAGAGTAGTTCCAGAAAGGGAAAATCCTCCCCTCCTTTGTAAGCAAAACTAATAAATAGGATTTATCCTCTTTTTCTGATAAAACTTTAGTGTTCTCACATATTCTATTTATTGTTTGTATCTGCCTTATATATCTGATTAATCAGGTTTTCATTAAACTATGAAGCTTTGAAAACTGAATGAACATATTCCCTTTTCCTCTACATCATGTATTTCTGATTTAGAAAGTAGTACGAAATCCAATATTAATCCAATTAAAATTTTCGTCTTGTAACTTAGAATGTGAATGCCACTTGTGGTGGCTTATTTTGGGAAATGCAGCAATTTATTAAATGAAATGAGCGATCTTATGACTTCATTCAGACCTACTGTAGAAATTAAACCTTTTCAGTATGATGTTTAAAATTGAAATAATTTATTTTGCAAGAGTAAAGACTACTTAGTGATGAATTTAGGTTTACTTTTTAAAGTGAATTTCAAAGAGCATTCAAGGGCAGTATACAGATATAATGAAAAAAAAAGAAAAGATCAGCACTCTATAACTCAGAGTATTCTTGAATTAACTTTTAAATCATCTCAGAAAAGGTATGACCTGTAATATCCCATCCACAAAGAGCATAAGTGGTGTAACTTTGCTAAAACTAAAAAGCTCTTCATAGCCCACTGAGAAATCACTTAAAGTATCCCACACAGAGTCTTGCAGAGGCAGTGGTTTGTCAAACTGTTCCTCTGCAGGTAACTTAGAGGGAAGAGCTCTGAGTGTTAAACCTGCAACTTATATTTTGGGATATCTCTGTTCTTGTACTTTTTTTTTGTGATCTCAAAGACAAATACTAAACTGATCATAATGTTAAAGTGAAAAACCTAATTCCCTTGATGGAGAAGTAAGCTTCAACTGATCAGCATCACCACATCCTGAGCAACAAAAACCCAGAGTCTCTTGTTGCTTAAACATGCTCAGCTGACCCGAGTAATTTTGTCAGTATATGGAGCATTTGCATCCAGAAAGATTCAGGTCAAATCTCAGCAATAATAGGGTTACTGAAGTATGGAAAGAAGCTGCCCATTGAGACTTTGTTACCTGCTTCAATAGGGAATTTAAGGTCTGGCTGCATAAATGTGTATCAGGAATGACAAATATATAGTTCATCTAGCCTTGTGCCAGAGAACTTAGTGACCTCTTAAAGACCCTTTCATTTTTATTTCCCTATGATTCTATGAAGATTTGAAAATAAATACAATAAAAGCTTTGAGATGCAGTAAGGGAGCCATATAATGTTTTGAATAGATGACACCAGTGCTGTCTTCCTGGGACTTTTGCCAGGTAAGTGATTTTGAACAACAGCTTTTCTGAACACTTACACTACTGAATCTCTCAATTTATTTTCATTGAAGTCTTTATTCTTAAATCCATATAAAGAAATTAGGCATCTGAACAGAAGGGAAACACATTCTGATATTTAGGAATTGAGTAGTATGCTACAAATACTAATAAATATAAATATCTCTATAATAAACATTTCTGTAATATAGATCTTTTCCTATTTGACCTCTCTCAATTCATACTGCTGGGCAGGTCAACTGATCAGTAGAATGTACATGCAAATCCCAAAGGGTTTTATGAGTCTTTCAAGCCTTTTAATACTCTCAGTGGAAAAATGGTAGTTTTCTGTGGTCAAAGCCTCATTTTGCTATAAATTTTAAAGATAAAATCAGATAGTGTTAATTTATGTAATCTAATTTAGGTATGACAGTATATATGAAATTGAAAATTACCTTGCAATGTATTTGAAAATATAAATATAATATACACTTAGAAATTAGGATGCTATGTGTGAGATTATTTTATATCCTGATAATGTCACTTATTTGTATGACAACAATATAGACCTTAATTAATTTATCACAATCTATTTTCTTTTAATTTTTTTTTTCACACAAGAGCAAAGCAATAGCACCATCTAGAAGAAGCCTATTTTCAGTTATATGTTAGTCCTTTCATATCTAGCTTTTTTCTTCCCTCTTTTGCACTGGCTAGAAGATAGCCCTTCTGTGTTTCAAATTTGGTGAAATTTGTATGCACTTTTATTACTGTAATTATTTGCATGAAAAATAAAAAATTTAAATTAAATTAATATACTTCTATTTAAAATAATGTCTATCAAAACTTTTCAGATAAAGAATTAATTAGCAGAATTTTATTTCTTTGTATTAGACTGAGAAATGATTCAACCATTCTTGACATTTTTACAAAATATAAAGACAGAATCAGATACTTGGCAGAAAAAAAGCTTATACAAGTGGATAAAGCTTATAAAACTATAAGAAATTGAGAATGGACCCTAAAATCAAAAATGCCAAAACACTTGAGATAAGCCTTAATACTTGATACTCCTTCCAGGGCTTTTTCTCATATTGGTAATACTGGACAAATATTAGCATGCCACGTGGCCATAGTGCACATGAAAAAAAATTGTCTCATATAATACCATGATGATGCAGATAAAGGTTTCTGCCACAAAAAAAAAAAAAAAGAAAAGATACTGACATCTGACATTACTGACATAAAATTTTGTCTTTAGGAAAAAGAAAATTTGCTCAAGTGTCCAGAACTTCAAAAGTTCCTTATGTGCAGCACTGGATTTTCTGGGAAATTTAAATATATAAAAAAAAACTATGGTCAATCTCTTGGTAATTATTTAGGATACAGCACATCTAATTTAAATCTGTAGTCTAAATCAGAAAAAGAAAAACCAAAAACCCTTGATGCAGAATTTCACAGATTTCAGATGTAGGTTTTTGGTCCAGATCTTTAAAAATGTTTTAGAGAAGATTCGGTAAAAGTGCTGAACCTTTTATCTGGGAAGAAAGGGGAGTATTTTTCTGTCATTTCCTTCACAGAGATGACAAAATCTTGCATCAATTACTTCAATTTTATCACATGCTCTTGCAGGCTCAACATATAATCTGCGATAAAATTGTAGGTTTTATTTTTTTGTTGGTTTTTGTTTTTTAGTTTGGGTTTTGGGGTTTTTAAAATTTGTGTTGGTTTTTTTTGTTGCTTTGTTTTGTTTTTTGTTTTGTTTTGTTTTGTTTTTAACTAGATCATTAAGCTTGTTGTCTGTGTCTTCTTTCCTTCCCAAAATTTGAATTGATCTTTTAGTTTCTCTGGGTCCTGGCCATAAAGTAGCAACTAAATTAGAAATTATAGAAGAAGTCAAGTATTGTGGAGAGGGAAGGACAGACACAGTCTGTGTCTTTGTCAATCATCTTGCACAAGCTGGAATTTTCTCCACAGGAGAAATGTTGTGCATTTCTGCAGTTCACCCATGAGGTGAGATAAGCATCACAGACATAAGCAGTAATATAGAATTACATTGTGAAGAGAAGCTCTGTACACAGATACCTGAGCTAGCTCCAGGCAATGCATCATGTGGTACCCAGCCTCTTGCTCCAGAGAATCAGCCCTGATCTCCTGGCTGCATTGTGGCTCAAGCTTCAGGCCATGGTGATGATCCTGATGGTGTTTGTATGGATCTGTTTGGCACTGAGGGAATCAGTGCTAGTTCAGGACTAGCCATGCTGTGCTCCGTGGCACACTGCAGACATACCTGCAGAATTTAGCTGCTCCATGAGGAGAGAGGCCCACAAAAGATGAGACTGTAAAGTTCTAGTAAAAACCAGAACTGCCAAAAATTCTTGTTTCACAGAATCACAGAATGATGAGGGCTGGAAGGGACCTCTGAAGGTCATCTAACCCCAGTGCTAAAGCAGGTTCACCTGCAGCACATTGCACAGGATCACATCCAGGAGGGATTTGAATATCACCAGGGAAGGAGACCTCACCACCTCTCTGTGCAGCCTGTTCCAGTGCTCTGGACAGTGCTTCTTCACATGTAAAGTGCCTTCCTTGTGTATAATTTAATGTCTGCATAAGATGGAAGTTGTAAATTTGCAAAGCATAGAAAGCACTTCACAGCTTCTAAAGAGAACCTCACATTTTCTGTGTTTTGGACCTCGCACCTTCTGTGGACTTAGAGGTGGCAATAGTCACAACTGCACAGCTGAGATCTGGCATCCTACACAGTGCAATTATGCTGTAACAATTGATATTCCTACCCAGCACAGACTGGAACAGAATCAATTAGAAAAATGGCATAACATAACCAATAAATATGGCATATAATCTTTTCTTTTTTCGAGTCAACTTATAAAGAGCAGGAACAGGAGAGATGCCTTTAATATATTTCAACTTGCATTTAAAATGTATTAAATGTAAGTGATTTAGACTTTTTTATTTCATGTTCTAAGTACAAAGAATCAGGACATTAGTATTTAGTGTTCTTTTAATTAAAATAGCAGTTTACTCTAAGCCCTGGAATTAATTACTTTTTGAACTGCTTCTCTGCTCCACTAATAATGTTTGGCAGTTTTAAAATAGAATAGCTAAACTTGAGGCTATTCAGTTTAGTAGGCTGATGCAGGATGAACTGAGAAAGATGAATTATAATTTAAAAAACTGTCATGTGCAAGAGCATACTATTCATTTAATGATGACCTCTGTCAAAATTTGCATATGCACACTGAATGAAAGACCATTCAGAAGATGGAAACTGAAAGTAATTTTAACATTATTGACTTAATTGACTATATTTTGTCCTAGCTATGACTTTAAAAAGACATGATCATTTTTACATGAGATCAGGCCTTGGAAAGAAATAGTTTACCTTTTATAGGAAATGAGCGTTCAATATATTTTTCTTAATTACGAAGAAGTGTTGCATGACTTAAATGACAGGACAGGCATTTTAAACCAGAAACAGAAAGGTTTTCACCTGTAACAACTTATTCATGTAAATAAAAGTCAAAGAAAGATTCTGTATTTTTATTTACCTTCTTGAAAAAATTACAACTTTAATGCATACCAACATATTGCCCCAAACCATAATGCAATCATTTTGCCTAATTTAGAATATTTTGATGCCAGTTTCCTGAAAACAAGACTCCATGTATACAGATTCCTAGGTCTGTTAGTATTGGTAATGAATTAATTTTAACTGAGAAGAATCTTCAGTGTTACACACTAATATCCAAGTATCTCCATTAAGAATATGTCTACTTACATATGTACTCTTTCCATCTTCTGCCAACCTTCCCTCTTATCCCATCTCAGAATTAAGAAAAGGACAACACAATGAAAGTCTAAACTGTGTTAGTCTAGAAACTAGTCTTTTAAAGTAAGACTTCACTTGGACTGTAAATGTGTATCAGCATCTTCAGTGGAAATTTGTTTGTTTACAGCTGCTGAGCAAGCCAGGATTTTCCTTCTAATTCAGTGCCCCCAAATAAGTCTTACCCTTCTACCTTCATCTCAATCTAGTTGGCAGTCCATCATTTATTTGCTTGTAGCTTGGCTGCATGCACTACTCATGTGCTAGATATAGCAAAGGTGCTGACTTGGAAGTTAGAAAATTACATGCAGCTTTCAAATTCCTTTTCCATAAGAGGTTATAAATAAATGCCTTTTTTTTTTTTAATCAAGGTCTACAGTAATTAGTAACTTCATAGAATCTTGCAATAACTGATTTAACTCCAAAATATATGATTTGCCACCACCTCTGTTACTCTCTCGCAAGGATGAAGTGTTTGACAAGACAGCAAGATTCATGCACTTCTTTCTATGGCACAAGATTATAAATATTCCACTTAAATAATAAATATGACTCAATCTGCCTCCCTAGTGCAAAAAAGTATTTGTCTTAAATGGCAAATTGTGCCCTATTAACAATTTCCTGGAAAAATGTATTTAATTACCACATTCCACTGGAACTCTAATGAAATAAGAATTAGCTGAACTTTCTAATTAACCCTTCTAAGATTCCACACTACTATGTAGGAGAAATGGTGCTGCTTTGTCTTATTAAGGAGATAATTTCTTTTGTCAGTACTAAAGAGAATATTTCAGGAAAACATCCAGATATTTATATAACTGAATTATACTTTTTTTTAAGCCCTATTCTTCATTCTTACAATGAAGAACAGGTTCATACAGTCCCTATATATGTCACATTATTTCTAAATATAGTTTTCAGATGGGACCCCCATTGAGTATTTGGGTTTATTTACCCTAAACAGAGTTATAGGCAAAGGAGTGCAGTAAAAGCTGCAATGGAATACCTCAGAAGTAAGAGCAGATGAATCAGCTAATAATAAACTAGCATTTTTTTGATAATTTCTTATTATGTTGTAATCATATAAATTTTGTAAGGAACTAGTAATCTATTTTAAAAGTAATTTAACTTCTGCCATTTCAAGTTTTAATTTTAAATTATGCAGAGTCCCATGGATTATCTTCTGCTGTTGTCTTCAAATTCTTAACCTGTGATTGATGATTCAGAATATAATCTTGGGAAGATTTACCATGAGTTTCATGTGTTTTTACAGTTGTTTATTTGAAAACTGTTTATTTATAATTTTTTCTTGTTCTTTTTTTTTCCCCTGTATTTTTGGTTTTTTGGGTTTTATTGGATGTTAGTTATTTTAGCCAGAGAGTAGTAATCACAAAATTCTTACTAGATGACTTGAGAAGAAGAAAATTTTTTCGAATTTTCGAATATTTCTGTTCAGCTTTCTTCCATTATTTTGCCAATAATAGGTATGGAATTTCTTGAGCTCTTTCAGATAGCAACATGTCTGTGTAAACCAAATCATCGATATGTGAATCCCAAAAAGCCAAAACAACTAACCAAACAAAACCAAACACCCCCCTCTTTCTGAATTGTCCTTATTCTTGAAAAGGTAGAATTAAAGGTTCTTGAAAGCCTTAAGTGACAAATTTATCTTTGTCTTAAATGTGGAATCTGAGCTAGCAGTTTTGCAAATGCCATTTGCTCCAGCGGGGATAGCTGTCAGAACTTTAGTGTTCTTCAAACTTTTTTTGGTAGTAAACCTGTATTAGTAAGAGATTTTTAAGCATGTGGCCCAATATATGTTTATTTATTTATTCATAAAATACATACATGGACTACTGTACTAATGCATTGTGTTTATAAACACAAAAATTGAAATTAAGAAGGATGAGATAAGGATGAACTAAGAATCTTTTTTTGCTTAAAAATAGTTCTGTTTTTTTTTTTTATTAATGGTGTAAAAAATATTTTCTTTCTGCACCTCAATGGGCTGTATTGTACACTCTACAAGTCCACAATCTCCCCCCATTTTGGAAATCACTGATTTAAATAAAGAAAGAAAACTGATCACAGTAGGCAACCTTGCCAATCCCTGTATCACCCCAAAAAATTACTTTTTAAATTAATTCCATTTCAGAGTGAGACTAATCAAATAGGATAAAAGAAAAAAAGAGAAGAAGAAATAAAAGACTCATGTAGAAGAGATGCCTTTTATCCATTGAAAGTGTGTGGTATCATGTAAATCCAAGTTGCACTTAATAAATACAAGACTTATTATGAAAAACTGCAGGTGAAAAGTATCAGATTTTTCTTCATTCCTTGTTTAAACTTCTTTCTTCTCATATTTAAGGTTTATTCCCCAGTCTGGTTTGCAGAAGGGAAATACACCTCAATTTTCAAGAAAACTGTATAAGAAGAGATGTTCTAAACGTGTCACATTTGGAAAACATTTGTTGGAAGAGTGCAGACCCAAAGTCCTTCTGCACTTACAAGAGAGAGTCTATGAATGACCAGAAAATGCATAAGCCAAAAGATGTTATTTTAAGGGACTAAAAGGTTCCATTATCCCAATGTCACACAGGAAAGTACATGTTATACTTCTTTGTAGGTGCTTCATCACAAAAGAATGGAATGTATTTCAGTTTTTCATGTTTCAGCTTCTAGCAGTGTTGAAAAAAATACTGAATAAGTCCATATTAATATGCGATTCAGGGCAAAAGGAGCCCATCTGAAAGGTGAAATGGTTGGTACTGAGTACTCCATGCCTGCTCCGAACCTGTTTTAAGGGGTATTTATTTAGCACTAGTTTTGCTCTGCTCCTGTGGGGCTACATGCCCTTTAGAAGTTAGAAAACAAACTCTGCTGTAGGAACACATCTTTCAGCTTAGTTTCACCTATAAGAAAAACAGCTCACACACTCAAAGTCTGCTCCGATTTGCAATCCAAAATGCAGTAAATGAGGGCAATTGGGAGATTCATTTTAGAACCACACTCCTAATCTGAACTAAAACATGAATGTAGATGCGCTGATCAGCTTGATGGCTTATTTCAGTGTTTTCAAATGTCACACTGTGTATAACTGTTATACTAAGCCTGTAGTTTGCATTGGCTACCTTCTAGCAAAAAAAGAAAAAAATCCTTCACAAAGAGATTGTGGCAAAAAGTGCATCTATGATTACATGTGACAACACAGAATTCAAAATGTTTTTAAAGAAGCCATAGAGAAATACCACTCTCGTATTTCTTCCTTCCCACCTTCAGAAGCATGGATTGCTTTCCATAAATAAGGAAGCCAGTGACTCCTCCATTTCATAACTTTGGGGTTTCTTTCAGTTCAAGGAATGTTTTGCGAAAATATGGGAGAAATTCGTGCCTATTTTGAATCCTTTCAGTCTTTTATCTACACAAAGAGGAATTAATTCACTTAGTTTTTATGGGGTAGTTAGAACTGTTGTCAATGGCAGAGTTGGGGTAAGACAAGACTATCCAAAGTAGTCAAGAGAGGATGGACAAATGCTGGACAGGTCTTGTTTTCACAAGAAAGGATTTAATTGAGAAAGGTACGGAGGCAATTTACCTAAGGTTCCTCCACACTGGGGAATTTTTAACTGAGAATAATTTACCCTTTTAACTGAGACTGAATAATCTCTTCTGGTTCAAGGGGAAAATGATTGAGATATATTGTCTCATTTTCTCACACCACAACTGAAAGCAAGTCAAGTCAGCCCTGAATATCAAGGAATTGGTTTTTCTCACCAAAACTGTTCTCCCACTTTACGCTTCATTGTAAAGGAGTATTTACAGATTCAAAGCATCAGTGTTTGAGATGGGAAGGGACTTCAGGAGATTGTCTTGTCCAACTCCTTGACTAGACAGGGTCACTTACAGCCAGTTGCCCAGGACTTCTGCTTTTGATAAAGAAATATATGGGCTAATCACAGAAGGGAGTGGAAAGCAAAGGAGAATTTTTTTTTTTTCTTGTCATTGAAACACCAGCATAACACGATTCAGAGGTAAAACCTTTTTTTCTGTCTGTTGAAGAAAACCGCTCAATGCTTCACATAGATCTCAGTAGGAGATTATACACTACTGTTTTGGACAAAACTGTCAGATATTTTCATGTGTATTTGTCTTTTTTTCATCTTATAATCTCAATTTGAAAATGTTTCACAGTGCTTGAACTGGTCTATAAATGAGTGATCTCCTTTCTGTCATACTAACCATCCCCAGGCTGATTGGTGTCTTAGGTTGGCCTAAAGGTGTTAGACCACATGAAGGAAGTTCTTCATGTCTTGCTGAATAAAATATTCTGGGTTCAAATAAATTGCTCTAAAAATCAATAGAAAAATTCATCTGTGAATATGAGAGAGGCCAACAAAGTTCCCTATCTGAAGAGATCACTTGTAATGGATGGTTTAAAACTACAAAAATAGCATTGCATATACTGAATCAAGAAATATAATTGTGTTGGGTTTTCTTGCTTATTTTTAAAAACAAGATTCAGCTGACAGCCAATATAGACCTAATAAAAGTACATTCCTAATTTAAAAGTGTAGCTGTCATTCCATAATAAAATTCTGAAATAAAATAAACCAATGTCCTCACTCTAAGAAAAATGCAAAACCTAGGAAACCCCTTAAACTCATTTAAAACTCAATAGAACTCTTACCAAGTAAATCCAAAAGCTTCCTAATACTACTAAGATGTCATTTGACATTAATTGTTTTTGGTTATTAGGCTTTCCCATTTTTTAAAAAACATTTCATGCTTTATTAAATGTCAGTCCTTTTCTTACTTTTGTAGCTTACTGCTTAGTAGAAATGTAAGGTTCTGCAACTGGCTAAATAAGGATGCAAAAAATACTAAGTTTATAAAAATTTAGCTATAGAATTCCAGGGTAATGGAAGATGTGCCCACCTAAGAGCATGAGCTACTTACTACTTTACTAGAAAGAGCATTTACCAAAACTCACATAAAGAGATTTTGCAACAAAATGAGACATAAAGCCAAAAAAAGATGTTGGTGAAGATTTCAGTAGTTGTATGAAGTTCAAAAATTCAAACTCTCCACAGAAATTATATCTATTGAGGCAGAAAACAATTTGGACCAGTCTTTAAATTGCAAAGCATGGGTACTTGCTTATAAACACTTCTGCATAAGCTTTTTGCATCTAACGATGTAGATCCTGAGATATTTCCTTAAGATCTCATTGCTAATGAGAATATGCAGTGGCCATTGTAGTCACGCCTCATTTATTTTGTGGATGTCTCCCTCCATAATTATGGTTACTGATTACATTTTGACATGTACCACTTTCTGTTTCTCTATACTACTGCAATGGTGTCCTTAAAATTGAGTGACAATAAAAGATCTAGGAATTTTAAAACTGAAAACACCCTATTTCAGAAAAGCGAAAATGTGAAGCTCACTGTTATATGATGTGACACAGCACATTTCCTAGAACAGCAAAATCAGCTGTTTTGTGCCTACTTGCTCTATTACCTTTTTTTTTTAAGTAACTATAACTTGAAACTTAGCCATATGGATGTCTGCATCATCCTGCAGAAGAAACATCTGACTGTCTATAAACATTCGTATGGCTGTTTTCAACACTACTTTTTTTCTGCTACTCTACTGTTGCTTGACTAAGGTAGACTGCACATCTGTATAGAAGTTTATCCTATGGATAAATCAGGTGTCTTCCAATTACTCTACAAATAAAGTTCTGTAACTCACTGTGGATGAGAATAAAGAAGGTCAGAGAAAGTGCTGAGAGGGTTAGAAAGCAGAGTAGTACACTTTATTAAGATTAACAGCTGCAGACTAGATGTTGCTAATAGCAAGATAGATTACATAAAACAGGTGAATCCTTTAATGAATCCTATATTCCTTATTGTAAGGAGCTTACTCATATCCCTGTAGCAAAACCACCTCACCCAGCAGGATTTTTAAGTGTTCAGTCAGGCTAGCTGGGCTGATGGCTTGCTGGCTGGTTGAATGGGTGAATCCTGCTAGCCAAGATCACCTCAGACTTACCCTAATGTGCACGCTATTATTGCTGACTGCCTGCAACCATAAGCATTGATGGCAGATACAGTCTCCATTTCAGAGTATGGGGCAGACAACCCACAGACTGAAAAAAAAAAAAAAAAAAAAAGAAAAATAAAAAAAAACACCACGAAACAAAAAACCCTGAGGATTTTTATTAAAAAACGACTTTTTACAAGGAAAAATAAATGAACAAACAAACGAATTTGTAAATATATAAATAAATATCCAGGCTTCCTCATCATTCATCTTCCAGAATAGCTGCTGTGCTGCCCAGTGCTGTCCCAAAGGCAGCAACGGTACCCATCTCATTAAAAGCTGCCCTAAAGACAGTAGGCCTCCCGCCTAGGCTGGCAGTGCCCCAGCCCTCCGGCAGACCCCGGGCTGGGGGACAGACCCGTCCGGCCCCGCGAGTGCGCACATCAGCACCGCGCACGAACCGCGGAGCCGCTGGCGCTCAGCCGCAGCCACCGTCCGACCTGCGCTCACCCCCGCCCGTGCCTTTCCGCACCCGCGCAGAGGAGGATGCCGGGCTGCATTTCATTTTTAATTGACTTACAGCCTCCTCCCCAACACCCACGCACCGCCTCCCCTCCTCTCCCCGCCCCGGCTGCGCTTCCAGACACACTTTTCTTGTTGCGAGCGGCGTGAGCATCAGGTGCGGGCAAGGAGGAGCGGCGCTGACCCCGCCTCCGAGACGCTGCTGCGGCGTGGGGAGCCCGGGGCAGGGCCTGCGGGTATCCCGGCTCCCTGGCTCTGCCCCATCCCCGCGGGACTCGGTGGCTTTCCCGCGCCGGCTGTTCCCCAGCCTGGCCACTGCAACAGCGGTGCAGAGGAGCCGGGGGATCCCATCCTGCTCCCCCTGCACTTCTGTGGCACAAATCTTCCCTTCTTCTCCTCCCCCCTCGCCGACCCAGCCGTGCGCTTCTCTCCCTGTCCTTTCTTGCCGCCCACCCCTCGCCCGGGCCGGCAGTACCGGGGCCGCGGCGCTGCAGGAGTCAGGTGCGGGCTGCCGCGGCTCTGCAGGGACGGCTTCAGAAGCCAAGAGGGGACACAGCCCTTTCTGTTCATCCCCTCCTCCTCCTCTCTTGTTTTCCATTGAAACCATTTCAAACCCTCTCAATACTCATGGTGTTATTATGTTTTCTCTACTGTATTCTCGCCCTCTCCCTTCCCGCCCTGAGCACTAGCCCTCCGCAATCTCCTCAAAGGGATGGGTGCTTGGGGTAGGATGCAGCTGGGGAGGAAGATAAGTCCTAGACGCTGGGGGAGGCGGGGAGGGAAAGGGAGAGATTTTGCAGTCGTCTCTGGGCTGATTGGAAGATGCAATCATTGTATCTGCGGCCGGAGGATTAGCAGATAAACTTTTATTGCTCCCTTTTCTGCGTGTGTGTGTGCGTGTCTTTGTGCGTGCGTGGGTGTGGGTGTGTTGAGGAAGAAGTCGCCTCTCAAGGGGGAAAATCTTTTCAATTTCCCTTCGGCAGGTGCAGGTCAAGGAGGAACTCATGAGCATGTTGCCTGATCCATGAACTGATCAGGAGAGGGGAAGCGGTCCCTCTCCTCTTACCCTTCCTTTCCCAGTTTTGAGATCATTCCTTCCCCACTACCGCCGCCCTCCCGTCCTTCCCCTCCTCTTCCCTTTCCCCTTCCCCTGCACTGAATGAATGGAATTGTCTCCACGGTTTTCTTCGGCTTCTCGCCCTGGACTGGAGAAGTGAGGGGGCATCTATCTATCCTAATCCATCTCCTTCTCGCTCCATCCATTCCCGAGGGGATTTCGGTCCGTGCAATGTGTTCTCAGCCTCTCGCCGCTGCTACCACTTGATACTATGTTACGCGCAGGGAGAGGATTTTGCAAAAATGGATTTTTTCGATTTTGAAGGATTTCTTCTCTAATAAGGTTCTCATTGGAATTATCTTATTAGATGGTATAACAGTG
>JANRMJ010000001.1:92474315-92507542 GCA_025584955.1 Alethe diademata
GGGCAGCGCCGGGAGCCGCGGCGGGGGCGGGGGCGGCCGCACCGGCACCGATCCCGGGGAGCTGCGGGGCGGGGGCGGCGCCTTCGGCTGAAATCCACCAGGATTAGCGAGGAGGCACCGAAATATGTCACCTACTCTTCCGAGACCTTAGGGGCCTCAAGCCCCGCGGTGGGACCCCCTCTCCTGCCTCTGTTTTGCGGAGGGTCCGCTGTTGTGAAGGGGCTTGGCTGGTCGCGGTTCCTCCCAGCACTTCTCTGTGCGCCCGCACCTGTACAATAGCGCTATGGCCAGGTATTGCTTGTCCAACAACTTCGCCAGGCTAAGCCACGTCTGAGCCAAATCACAGCCTCGTCCAAGCCGAGCCAAGAGATAAATCACTTAATGTACAGCTTGTAATGAAAAAATGCACAGATCCAAAAAAAGATGGTAAGATGTGTAATCAGAGTGGCACTAGAAAGCATGATTATAATTACACCTGTGATTAGGAAGGAAAGGGGAAGGAGGAAGACAGTGAAAATGCAACAAGAAATCTTGTGGAAACTTTAAAATAATTCCCAAGCCGAGATAATCACAATATTGTCGCTATGCTGCCAACACTTCCCAAGTGACAGTTTTCAATGAGTGAAGATTCCATAGTTGGTCTCCTTGGGGTCTTGTTTTTCCCCTCTCTGTAAAGCACTGTTCTTTTCTGTGGTTTGAGAAAGAAAAAGGAGTGAGAAATTCAAACCTGAAATTGGGTATCATGGGTGTATTTGTGCAGAGGGATCATAGAATAAAATGGTTTGCCTTGTCTTCTGTTTTTGTATTTGTGTTGGCTTTTCCCAAGAAGACTACAATTTTAATTACATTCTGGCAATATGCATATTTTGGTGCTGCTCTTAATAAGGCAAGAGTCTTCCTCTATTTTTTTTTTCTTTCTAATATGGGAGAAGTGTTTCACTTTATCTCTCCAAATGCTAGATATTATATGTACAGAATAAAATCAAAACCCCAAAACACTTAGTTTCTTAGTTTCTTCTTGACTATTAGACTTTATTATCAAGATTATTTTGACTGCTTATTAATTAAAAAATATTGATATAATGACATGTAAATATAGCTTTATGCTTTGGGAAAACATCTCTGTGATTTGGAAACCCCTTTTCTAGCAGTTACAGCTGGAACTGAAAAGACCTGTGTTTTTTTTGTCATCTTGGTAATTGTATATCTGTGACTTGGACTAACTCTTTACTTCTCTGAACTCCACTTTTTATTCCATATAGAAAATGAGAGGAGACCTAATAGATAAAGATGCTTAAAATGAGCCTGTAAGAATCAGATAAGAAACTTAAATAATTTCCTAATTGCCAAACAAATGGAGTTTTTTAGGTTATCGTGCATCGTATTCTAGCTTCCACAAGTTTGTGGGCAGAAGGAACACTGGTAGATGATTCCATATTTGAACACCAATCCACTTCACACTACTGAGAAATTAGGTGTAGGCTGGTGAAGATTACAGACATAGATGCATTATGATCACTGCATGAAACACAGCTAAAGTACATGAGTAGCTCAGTAGAGGGGTGATTCCTGTTTGCCTTTGGATTTTGACACCGTCGGCAGGCAGAGTCCCAGCTAGCATGTATTTCCAGAATTCATCCCTGAGGAGAGTAAGGTCATGAATAGCTAGGCAGCATTCAGATCCAAGCAGAAAGTGTAGTGCTCTCACTGAATGCCCATGACACACAAGAGTTTTAACTGTCAGTGCTGCCAACATCCGTCTCTAGGGGCTAAGCCTGACCAAGAAATAGTGAACTTGCTGCCAAGCCTTCATTTTCCCAGAATTTTAATCTTACCCTGCTTAATAGGGCAGCCATCATCCATGCCTCAATCCCTCTGTCATGGGAAAGGCCAAAGACACAGAAACAGGGATCTCAATGCCATCAGAATACTGGCTTCCTTTGGGGTGAAAATTACGCACAAATTGTGATAATAAGGTGAAAATGTTGAAAGCAAATGTTGTTGAGAGCAAGTGTTGAAAGGATCATAGTTACTAGCCCATGGTGGCTTTTAGTGTCTCTTGCGGGAAATAAAAAGGAAGTATGTCATTCAGTTACTTTTATTAATTGATTAGTTCCTCATCATAGTCATCAACAAAATGGTAGCTGACTGATCCAAAATGCTCTGAATAAGCATGCAACTTCATTTCCACATTAAGATCAGTGTAGCCTGGGCACTGTGTTTGGGCCCAATGCCAAAGTAGCCGGGGCAAAGCCCTAAGCACTCCAAGAACTGATGGATCTGTTCTCTTCTGCTCTTGCTATTCCACTTTCTCTGATAGCCAAAGATATGAATGATGACAAGAAAATCAGTGTGTGATTTCTTCATCAGGTAGCTAGCTAGTCACTTTGATCTTCCAAATTAGTCTCATTATGACTATACTATGGGTTTGCCTCTTAGCCTTTTCTAGTCAAACTGTTATATTTGGAAATTCCCAGAAACACAGTAATTATCTTCAGGTCAAAGTCCGTTTCAGAAAGGTTGCATTTGTTTCCAAGAGACATAGTTGTGCTATCATGGTTGGAGACAGTAGATACCTGTTTGTGAAACGAGCTGCAGATTCACTGCAGCAAAGAAGCAACACCTTCTCGACAAGTCAAACTAGATTAATGAGATTGTTAAGCACACACAATAATTTACTTCACTTGAGATTTGCAAATGCTTTGATGGATGTGAAGAACCCAACCCCTCACTTCTTTCCTACTCCCAGTACTCATTTTCAAATTTTATTATGCCATAGTGAGAGACATTAGTATATACAGTGGCACTGAAATTTAGTCTCTCTCTGTTAAAAGCAGCCACTTTTCCATTGCTGACACAAGCTATTATTATAAAAATAAGTATTGGTAAAAATGTTTTTCTCTAATATTAGAGAAAAAGAAAAAACAGGATAAGAACATCAGTGCCTGTGGATTTTGTTTTAAACCCAAAAGACCTCCTTTTTATTTGCATACATTTACAAAGATAAGTAATTACAAGAACAGGGCATGAAGAAACTTGTTTATACAATACGTGCAATTAAAAGATGCAAGTAAACATGAAACTTTTTCTTTACAGTAATGGTATTTCATTTGTATTCTTGTGAGATATATGAGTACGAGTGATTTGATTGCAGAAACTATCACTCTGTGATATTTAATGCATATTTCTCTTTCAGTTGTAGCAAGTCTAATCATCCTACATTGGTCTGGGGCAACCAAAAAAGGAACAGGTATGTAAACTTCAGACATTTCTGTCAGACTATTTATTAGAGTACAAAATATAGATTTGAGTTTTTGAAATTTTTAGTAACTTATTTACTCCCAGTGTCTGCCCTTTGTCCCTTTGTTTGGAGCATCCACATGCCTGTATATACACAAAAAATCAGGGGTGCTTATCAGGCTCAGTCTGACTCTAACTAAAGTCTATAAAATACTCCCACTTTCAAATTGGAAAGTCCAGTTTGGGCACTCAGCTCCCTATACTTAAAACCTTTTTTCTTGTTGAAGTATAATTAAAAGCCTGAAATTTGGAATCATAGGTGCATTTGTGCAGGAGGAGTATAGAATGAGATTCCTGAAAGCCTTAGATGCTCAGTGTGAGCAGAGCCTAGCAGGGAATTCTGCTAAACACAGTGTGTGTCTGACCCTGTGTCTAAATTCACAGTCCCTGCAGGCCGTAATTCATTGTAGGAAATTAGGCTGCATGTCACAGTCTGCCTGGATACAGACCAGGGTGAAAAAGAAATGCTTGAAGTGTGTAAGTCAGATCTCAGGCTGTTAATATCATCCTTAGAAGGTGCTTTTTTTTCTCCATTGATCCTAAGAGGGAGCCTCAAATACCTTTACACACTGGGGGCTTAAGTTACATGGGGCAGTTCTTTGATTATTAGATACCTCATTCAGGGCAGCACCAGTCTAGAACCTACCATCCTTCCTTTTAATAGCAGCCAAGATATATTTCCTTCTGAAGATTCTGTCTCATTTAAGCCTACTTGCCAAAGCAAGATGCGCAGGATGGGATCCCTGATCTTCTTCAGCTTGAGCTGGCCCAAACCTTTGACTCCAGTCTTTCTGCCAGAAAGCAGAAAGAAATCCAAGAGATTCAGGGCTAGGAAGAAAGCAGACAAAAAGGTCTGACTCTGCTCTCTGATGATTCACTTAGGAGAAGAAAAGTTCTGGGCTGTGATTTCTGGCCTCAGAGCCATTTATTAATTTTACGCCAAACAGTGAGATAAAAATAATTTATGAAACAGATTCCAGGAATTCATCTGTTTACCTCTGTCCAGTGAATACAGACTAAATATAGTGCAGATTTAAAACAACTTCTATACATCATCATAATTCTCTGGGTTATTTCCTTGATTTTGTGACGGATATATTCCTGTATTATGGCATGAAACTTGCTTATAGAGCACATGCTTGAGCTTTTTGAGATGTATGAGTGGGAAATTCATACTTTCCAATTCTCAAGCACATGCTTTCCCTAGAAGGTTATTATTTTAAAAACAATGCAAATTTATTTTCCCCTAGACAGGTAAACCTCTCCTCTGCTTTGAAAAAAATGTTTTGAGTAAGAATTATATGTTTGTACCCCTAAAAAGCAGCTTTCTTTTTCCCTAGATCAATAATCAGACTCAGTCTCAACAGAGAAAAGTTTGAGGCCCCTGCCAGAAAAGGGGCTGTTTCATTTATGCTGTTCGTGAGTTCCAAGTGTCATGTGGACATAATAATTTGTGAGCTAATTATATAATGCTTAATGCCATCATTTCACAGAAAAGCAAACTACTTCCGAAGGACAGAGACCAGTGCAGTGTGGAACTTGGACAAAATATGCAGAAGGAGGCATCTTCACTTCTCCAAATTACCCCAACAAGTATCCTCCGGACAGAGAGTGTGTCTACATTATAGAAGGTGACTGAAAGAAGAATCCTTATATTTTACCATCAACTGTATTAAAAAGGTTTTATTATATGTGAAGAGTAGGTAAAGTCATGGTTATAAAACTTTTCAAGACAAAAGATTTAGAGAACCTCTTGATGTCCACCTTGATGTGACTCAAAAATTAGTTAAGGTGGTTAAGTAAGCACAACTCAGTAATAAACAGCACAATTTATTTCAAGATATTTAGAAAATGAATAGAACCTAAGATGCTGTAATGTGACAGAAGAAAGGATATGTTGAAATGTTTAGTAAAAGTGAACATGGGAAAAAAAGATGCTTTTTACTTCATGAAGACATTTTGAACTTACCATAACTGAACCAGAGATGACAAGTTTAGCTGGGCAAAGTGCAGTAAAAGAAGTCATACAGAAAATATCTATATAGGCAGTGTTAAAATTATTTTCAATCCTGTTCTTCATAAGAAATGAAAATGAAAAAACCCAACCTACAAAACAAAACTAGAATAGAATAAACATTAGCACAAAACAACTCTATAGCTAAGTTTTTTTTAAAGAGTATACAACTGCAGGCACAGAAGTGATGTAAGAAAGGCTAAAGATGTATTACAAACAAATTATGTGGTTTTTTAAATTAGTCTTAGTACAATGGATGTTGGAGAGATTGCTCTAATAATGAATCTGTGGAAAGTAATAGAGATTAGATCCTGTCAGAGCTCAGAAAAGATGAATCAGGTACTGTTTAGTAAGTCTCTGGACTCAAAAAGTTTCTTTCATGAGTTGTGAGTACATGTAGAATAAAACAGTGATGGTCTTCTATCCATGCTACATTTAGAGAATTATTAATTAATTAATGATGGAGCAAGGAATTATATAAATAATTATTTTATGAAATATGCAGGTAGTACCAAGATATATTTCCAAAGATATATAGTTGATTTAAATTGAATTAGCTGCTCTAGACCTACACACACTATGTACTTTTTTAAAGTCAAAAGTCACAGTAAAATGACTGAATTCCACTTTGATGCTAGGTAACTTGACTGAAGTCAGAAGAGGCAATTATAAATCATGTAGCAAAACAAACTCTTAAAATAAAATTTATGCTAGTCTGTCTTTGTGTATGTCTGAAATTTAGGCAGACATATGGTAAATACTTAAATTCTATCATAGTTTAGTAATTGGTTTAAAATAATTTTTTCGAAAAAGATAAATGTATAGGTTCAAAATGTATGTTGCTAGATCCGTGTCTTTTTGCATACATTGATAAAATTATCTAACACTCCTGAAGGACTGGGAAGAAGCGAGACAATTTTATCTTCAAAGATCTGAAACATAGGGTGTTTGATCATTAAAGTGAAACGGTGTAGAAAATAAACCAGAATTTTTGTAAAATTTTGTCCCATACCTCAGGTCATGAGATATACTTCCTCACAATAAGAAGGTGCTTGAAAGTCCAATATTTAAAGGATTTTTATCTTTATTGTAGTAACTAAGTACTTAGAAAAATATACTTAATATGCTTAAAGATGCAAAATACACTGTTGAAATAATGGGATTTAAAACACCTGCAAATGAAAATGCCAAAGAACAATTTAACAAGGAAAGATTTAATCAACCAACAACTATGATGAAGATGAAATTCCACATTGACAAGTTTAGAGCAATGTATAGGGAAAAGAGTAAACTCAAGACATCTTGTCATAATTTACTGGAAAATTCAATCTTGTAAATCCAGTTAAACACAATTTTTTTGGGATTTTCTTCTTCTCCATCCAACCTAATCGACAGTTTGGACTGCAGCTGGTCATTTAAAACCCACAATGAACCACAGGCATTGCACATCATTTTCAGCTCTGATCTCCCCATGTCTATTCCTGTCTTCTAAAAAAATCAAGAATAGTCATGCCAGTCTAGAAAAGTCACAAAAATAAGCAGAGATATAGGAAGATATCTGAGCAATAATATTTTAAAATGTGGCAGATTTAAAAATAAAGACAAAAAGAACTACTGGAGATCAACAAAAACTTTTTTTGTAATTAGGATAAATTATTTGTCCATATTTATTCTTTTTGCAACACATAAAATGATGGTAAATGATAAAGAAGTCTAGCAAGTACCAACTTTTCCCCAAATCTTTTATATTCTGTGAAACTCATTGTCATAAGACACAGATATTAAATGATTTTTAAAAAAATACTAATATCAATGTCTTTGAAATCAGATAACATGCTACAGAAATTTGGGATAATCCTGACTAATGGAAGAAATAAATATTTTAGAGTAAGACAGAAACATCTCTATATGCATTTTATTTCCATATTTATTATTGAAATCTCAATAAGCTTGAGCAGCTTCTGAATCCTTTTGAATGCCAAGTACCAAACTAGAGGAATTGTTGGTATGGTCTATGATATCATCAATCCCCCCATCACTATCTCCCTGCTGTATGTCCCAGGGAGTTCAGCATACCAGGACTGTATATACCATACTGAAATCTGTATCATGTGAGTATAAACACATACATGAATCACTGGGCTCTTTCCTGGCTGCTTGCATTCATTCCTTAATTTATTTGTTATCAAACATAGCCTTAGGGCAAATTCAGATACAATTCCTAGTGACTTTAGGGTCTTTAGTGAGGACTCCAGCTTGTAAACAGTTGAATTTCATCTCGAGTTTTTTTTACTCCGCATTGTAGCTCTACTTACATGTGTATAAGCCTTTTATTATGTCAAAATTACTTTGGTGAAATAAAGGAGCTGGCAAAAGTTGCCGTGATCATAGACAGTGAATTTCTGAAAGAAAAGGGGATTTCTGTCTGCAGATGCTTCTATCCTAGCAGTCAAAAACATAAGCAAATCAAACAGCTGGAAGTTTCTTAGATTATTCTGCTGCTTTTTTTTTTTTTTTTTTTAAATTCTGTTTTAGTAAATAGTTAGCAATCATAATGAATTCTTGGGACAACCAAGAATTATAAAGTCCAGGTTGAATGCCTTTCTAAAAGAAATCCTTTAAGCCATCTAGAAATCATGGACTCTGTACAAAAATAGTTGTGCTGCAGAGGAGTGCCACAAGTGAGGCTTGGAGGAGAGGGATATAACTCTCCAAGGAGCTTCTGATTAATCCTATCTGCCTTTTAAAATGCAATGAGAATTTGTTAATTTTGTTTGTTGGGTGTTTTTTTGTGTTTTTGTTTTTTTTTTCTTTCAATCTTATTTGGCATATAGATAACATGGAAAATGAGCTGAGAAAAATTGGCCAAATTTCACCCTTATTTTGCATATTCATGATTCTAACCTGACAAAATTCGCAGCTGTCTAGAACAATCACAGCAGTGACAGCAATAGCCTTTGCCAGACTGCAAACATTTGGCATATGTGCTACAAAAGGAAATTAGCAGAGGAGATTTTGTAGGAGCAAAGGTTTTTATTTGTATTAAAGTATTTGAGGAGTGGGATAGTATACTATATACACTATAACTTGAGGAATTGCATTAGCAATCCTGTAAGTGAAATACCTGCAAAATTTTTGCCACTCTTCTACTTTTAATAATTAAGTGCTTATTTATTATTATAGTTATGGACTAGAATTGCTTTATGGAGATATAAGATATATCTTCCACTTTACAAGTTTGTGAACATATAGAGTTATCATTCTTGAAGGTCTCATGTTCTTACAAAAGACTATTAAACTCTTTCATGATATTTCACAAGTGTTAGAAAATTGTCATTTATCACAGAATGAGAAACCTCCACTCTAAGTCCTTTTTTATTTCACAGTAATTTTTGTGCTAAAAGAATTTTCACCAAAACTATGAAAGAACCCTCTTTTCAAAGGAAGATAAATGTAGTTTTCTTTTCAATAATAGCAGGATAACCAGAAGGAATGAGGATTATTGAAACTATTAGCAGGGTAGCAGCTCATAGAGATTGCAGTAGGTGTTGAGTTTCCTCATTTCCATGCAGTGTGGCAAACTGAAACAGATTTTTTTCACTTAACTTCAGCTGTCACTATACAGAGTTAGAGACTGACCTGAATTAAAACCTTAATTGTGTAGTTTTGCTGCAACTGCTCCACTGCAAGCTGGAACCCAATGAGTCTTGTTTTTCATTGGATGTAAAATCTCAAGACAGCACTTGTGTAAAATAATTAGATGAAAAATATGACAAGACATGCAAGCATTAAGTAGGCTTTTCCATGGCACTAAACATTTTTTAAAGGAAGATATTTGGAAGTTAAGTATGGAAGTTGTGAGATTTGAAATCAAGTCATTTTATTCTACTGTATATTAGTCAATGCATTTAATCTGGAGTTGACAACTTTTCCTGACTTCGTAGCCAGAGGAGTTCTGAAGATGTGAATGGGCTTTGCCTGTGAGTTAGGATACCAGAAATAACCACTGGATGTTTATCCACTTACATGGCCAAATCTGGCCAAATCCAGTCTGGAAGACTTGCATATTCTGGATTTTTTGTTTTCTTTTTCTGTAGGTACACATACATTATTATTAGTGGTTATTCTGGACTTGTTCCCAGTTTATTTCTATGAGTTCTACTGTGACCTCATTTATACAGATTTTGTTGCAAGCAGTGGCACAAGATGTGTATTTAAACAATGGCAGCTTGTTCTACCTTGCATTCAGCAAAGAAACCCCTTATTAAAGCCACAGCCTAAGTGTGAAATTATAACATTTTTGCTAAAAAGAACTGAAAGTTGAGAATTTAAGTTATGTGTTTTCATATCTTATGGTCATATCTAGGAAGTTTTGATTAATTTTGTGTCTTATGTAGATTATCGCAAACAAAACATTTAACCATTTACTAAACATGAAGCACAAGATGAAAAACAGGTTCATTTAAAAGCATCTGAGGAAAAGATCATGGATGCATGTATTGCACCCTGGAGTTACACACAGTTACAGAAATATGAAGTGTTCCTGTTGGCATGGTCAAAATGAAGCCAGAACATGACTTCAGATTTAGGAGTGTGAATGGGCAGTGGTCCAGCCCTCAAACTCAATCCCCAGCCTTGTTTTATCCCCAGTGGACAAGCACTGCTAAACAAATATTCAATGCTCCATTCTTAAAGTGAAGTAGCTTCTACTCACAGGACCTTTAGGGAAACGTGGAAACTCTTGAGCTCTCCTTGAGCTGATATGATTCTCTCTGATCCTCTAGCAAGATCTGAGCTTCACCAGGGAAAGCCTCATCTTGATTTTGTTGAAAAATAAATAAAATCAGAATAGGTGAACTGTAGTAATTTAGTCATAAAACTGGTTGGCAATGTGAGATTCAGAAAGCCACATGGAGATTATCGCTGTGGAAATCTTGCTTTTTCTCAGGTCATGTTCTCACCCAGTCAATAGTTCTCCTGTGTAACTCTGTAGGCCTGATTTTCATTTACCCATAATCTTTCCTTTTACTTTACAGCCTCCTATAGCAAGGCTATATTTGGCTCTAGGACTCCTTTTTGAGACCAAAAATCCTGCTAAATGACTGAACTCTGAGGGGGCCTCGTGGCCATTTCTAACATGTTATATGAGTCTTGGTTACAGAGAAGACCTGTTAAGGATTTAACTATGGGCCAGCACTTGTAACCCTCTTCTTGGTAGGAAATAAGGCAGCAGAAAAGAAGGTTTTTAAAGGATAAATATGTTATGATAATGGCATAAGCCATTTTTGAAGCAATCACTTTGTGGCTGTGGGAAGCACAGCAGCCGTACACTGTGCTATGCTGCTGTATGTCACTAACAGTAGCAGGAAAATCGATCTCCATATCTAATTAGGGAGATTAAAACATAGTAATAAAGCTTAGGCAGGTTAATAGCATAACATTGGGTTCATGAATGTGTAAGATTTTCAAGCCATGATGAGCCTTCTTAAGATTACTTGATGTTGTCAGGATAGAGTTTCTGATACCTGACTCTGAAGTCCTTAGGTGAATGATGAGCAGTTCTCAACAAATTTCCTTAAATGGAATAAGAGCATGCAGAATATGATACCAAATTGTTTGTTCTCTTCTGTCCTAGTATTGCTTAGTTGAGTTTAAATCAATAATTTTTATAAAAGTGTAAATTCAAGGACAGAAACATCTGAATAAAATTATTCTATGATGTCTTCTAGGTATTTCATCTTTTACTATATTCTAAAATGACTTTGGTCTTCAAACCTCACAAAGGATAATATCATTATGATCTCCTTTACAAGCTTTATTATCTGACTATACTTTTGTAAAATGTTTTTTGTGCTTTCAAAGTGGTTTCTTTCCTGTAGACTGTGAATTTGGTGCAATTATATGTAAAACATAGACTTTTGCTTTTGCTATTGAATTTGTTTGGGCACAGAAACCACAAATTTCCTGTAAATTGCTATAAATAATGACAAGTCAATAATAAGTATTTCCCTGAATGAGAATTCAAATTGGGAACAGTAGAAAAGGTTTAGAAAAAGTTGTAAAAGTGATCTGACTATGTGCTCTTATGTAAAGATTTCCAAATGTACCTGATATCTTCTTAGTTAATTTTAAATAGTCTCTCTTCTTATGTGAGTAAAGAGTTCATACCAAAAGCTTCATTTTAAAACGTTTCAGAATCCAGAAAAGACATTTGTTCTGGTTCACACTGACAGTTTTCTTATTACTCTTGAGGAAAGAAATGTAGAGATACTGACTCGTAGAGTGCAGCAGGTTCTGTGCTAAACACTTTCCATGCTAATAACTCAACATGGAGTTTGGTCTTGCATACTTTCATGTGAAAAGAATGGTAACTCTGGCAAAGCTCATGGTGGTACAAACCTCTTGTGATATGTGTAAAGTGTAGGAGATGATCTCATGGGAGGCACAGGGGGCAATGACACAACAAATCCTTGCCTTAGCAGAAGGCTTTGTCAGCAAAAGGCTCCAATGCACCATGCTCTGGACACAGAAGGCACACAGTTTTTGCTATGGCCAGGATTAAGCCTGGAAAACAGTGCACCTCTAGAAAGTTGTCTCTGATAAAATGTATCAATCAAACCATGATTTTTTTCCCCTCCTTTTAAGAAAATTCTGTATTTCCACCAATCGCTTTTTTTTTTGCTTTATGCGGGAGATGCCAGGAAATATTTGGTTTAGAGATCATTCTGACTGTCTCTAACGTTAGTACCTATCATTAAAGATAGAATTTTTTTAAAGGTCTAATTAAGTGGCCACTATGAAGTTGCTTCAAGATTTTCAGTATATCATTTTCTCTTCAATTATCATCCTTATCTAGCTCTTACTTAAGTGAGAATTCACTGCATTTGTTCTTAGGCTTCCAGTGAGAAGTAATTTTGAGTATAAGTCATTCCACCCCAGTTTGTCATTGACTGCAATACATACAGGAACATAATTGTCCTTACTGTAGCACAGTTCTGATCAGCTTTTCTTCATCATCTTTGTCAGTACTAGGTATGAAAAAGTATTCTGATTTACACCCCACCCCCAAATATAAGAGAAAAAATATTTTTCTAAATATGTAAGTTTCTTAGAAATATTTTATATTTGAAGAAATTGTTCCTGGCTATATTTTTCTGTTCACCACAGATGTCTCTCTTAGCTTTATTAAGCACTGCTGTCAAGAGTACCTTTTTTAAAGGAGAACAATAGACAAATGACCTGACAGTGTGAAATCTGTAAAAAATAGAGATGTACTAATTTTCCAATAAGTTTTTAAACAAAATTTTAAGACGCATACAAAAGTAATACATTTTATTTTCTTCAGTTTTGCTTTAGTTTTGAAGGGTATTGGATTAGAAAATAATAAGATAATTTTCTTTTTGTCTCTAGCTGCTCCTAGACAATGCATTGAACTACACTTTGATGAAAAATATTCCATAGAGCCTTCCTGGGAATGTAAATTTGACCATATTGAAGTACGAGATGGACCTTTTGGCTTTTCCCCCATGCTTGGACGTTTCTGTGGACAGCAAAATCCACCTATGATAAAATCCAGTGGCAGATTCCTGTGGATTAAATTTTTTGCTGATGCTGAACTGGAATCTATTGGGTTTTCTGCCCGGTATAATTTTACACCTGGTAAGTACAAACCATCACATTTTTAATAGAAAGAGGTTATCATTGTAGCTTTTCTAATGATATATAATCTTGCTAAAGAATAATATCTTTAGCTGGGACTTAGTTTATTGTCAAGGAAAGTATTATCAGATAGGAAATTGATAAAAGTCATATGTATCTTTTGCATAACAAGTTAGGCTTATTCAAGGGAAAGATTTTCAGATTCTGCAGTTTTTAAAATTATTATTTTCAAGTGAGTGCTATTACAGAAGGTCATTCAAAATGTTTCATGGGAAGTTTAGTGTTTTATGCTTGACTGTTACACTGCACAGCTTTTCTTTCAAAAAGATCATTGATAAAGTATTCTAATAAAAAAATGTAATTATCTCAGAAAATTCCATCATTGCTTTTCTACTTCAGCAATCATTTCCCCAGCTGAGGAGTGGAATCGTTCTCCTTCCTCAATAAAACAAACTATTACAAGCATTATCAGAGGATGTGTGAAGTTCAAATGTAACATGTATTAAATATTTTTCTAAAAAAAGCTGTAAATCTTAATTGCAATTGTACAAGTATTCCTGGTCACTGTTTAATTCATTAAAGTAAAACAAAATTTGTAGTCATACTTTCCATCAATTCCCCTGCTCCCTCTCTTATTAACAAAAGATTGCTGATTTTAAATTTGTTCTTTGGCTGCATCTCCACTATACTGTACTGCAACTGCACTGCTGGATGTGACGTAGTTCTGTGACTTCTTATGTATTGAGTGATGAGTCATGCTTTAATATAGCTCACTCTAGAGCACTGTAATTATTATGTAATTTTGTCAATTATGTCACTATTTTTTCAGCTAAATTGTTGTCTTAGGTTGAACAATGTTCTCTAGAATATTGCCTAAAATTAGCAGACCCAAAATTCTTCCTTAATTATTCCTAGCATCATAGATGATGGTAGGTCTACATGCTCAATGTTGTTCTTCTTTCTGGTTTTCTTTCATTAATTCAAGGTAAATACTTATAAAACTAACCAGAATAGTTAGATTTTCATTCAAATCAAGGATACTGTTTTGCACTGGCTAGACATACATTGAAGATTAAAGCAGCAACAGAAGAGAGAATTTCTGTAGCAAATTATCTGATAGTCAGGTATATGTATCTTTTGTAAATTCAGAGACAACAGAAAAAATTTTGTTATAACCATGTATATACACTCTGAAAAGTGAGTTAAATTTTTATCTCTCATTTACCATCGGTCTGTGGACTTTTGCCACTTCCTCACCCTGTGCTATAAGTTCTTTTCTTTAGATTTCTTTACCTTTTCTTTTCTAGTTGCATTATGGTTGAAGAGATATCCATAGCATAATCTGCAACTTAGTCTGTCTAAAATCTCTCAAGTAAAAGACAGCTTCATGGATCATATTTTATCCTCATTCCTTTTCTACTGATGTAAGGAGAATTTCTACACAAAGATCAATGCTGGTAAATTGGTACAGCAGCATAAATTATTCTAGATTTCAGATGGAATAGCTATATCTTTTCTCTTCCTTGTTTCTTTCTTTTTTTCCCCCTTCATACGTTTCAATAGAAGCTCTGCAAGCAGTAAGAAATCTCTAGGAATATTGGCTAAATTGACAATATTCTTAATCTGACACGTGCAAAACAGCACTGCTGCCTCCTTGACCACCATGAAGAGGAAACACTTCACATTCCACATTATTTCTTGGACAGTCTTTTATTGTGCAGACATGAATAAGTCATAAGTCATTTTGTTGTCCATATGTGTGCACTGGAAGGGGTTCCTGCCAACTTATAAAACAGAATGATGGCTTTTGAGGATGTATAAGAGAGAAACACAGAGAGGATTCCACTCCAGAGTATAAAAGAGTAGCATAGAGAGGACTCCAGTACAGAAATTATCACCTAAACCACCTAGAACCAGATTAGATAGTGACAACTTAAAAAATTAAATTATGAACAGCGACAAAATCAGAAGAAAATATATGTCTAACCTCTCTTTAAAGAACTTGAAGAAAATGATCCAAAGCAAAGACTCATTTGGAAACTATCGCTGTCTCAAGCAGCTTAAAGCTCAGGGAAGATGCAGTTTTTGTTGCCACTCATCTCACTTGTTGCAAGCAGGACATTCTTCCTAACTGCAACCTGCAGAGGATGCTTTCTTCATCCAGAGACAGGTGCAACACAGCTATTTATTTTGTATCAGCAATCTCTGAGGGTCCTCACCTACCCCTGACATGTCTCTCATCTGCCTCTTTTGCATTTGAGATCTTAATGGAGGAAAAAGAGATGTGATATTTAATGCGTGGGTGTGCCAAGATTTAAAGAAAAAAAAATAAAAAGTAAATTTGACTAAATTGAAGCTGCAACCATTTGTTGTTGTTTGAATGGTACCTGGAGAAATAGGGAAAGAAATTATTTACTTTGTCTCCAGGGTGTATAATAACAGCTAGCTGGATGAAGTTGAAAAAAAGATTAATTAGGGTATCATGAAAAATGCTGCACTGAAGATCTATTAGTCTGTGCAAATGGTAACAGCTCTGCACCTAAGGCATTTTAAATCTGGTTTGGACTAAGTCCTATAAAAAGAAATTATATAGAAAAATCCTAAGGGATACACTAATAATTTACAATTACTACATTTCTGTTCAATGATTTCTTTGACTCTTTGATATTGAAATGGTTGGAAATCCATCCACCAAGGCAAAAGTCCAGTAGAGACTGTGGTTTCAGAAACAAATGTAACTCTTTTGCCATGCATTGTCTTCATTTTAAGTAAGCTGTTTTTCAGAGGTCTTTTCAGTACTCCAAAAGGTCAGATCTTGCAGAAGAAAAAACTTTAACAGAAAAATCAGAGCTACCCACATAACCAACATGAACACACCCAGAAACTGGTAAAACTACTGAAATTTTGCAAAAAAAAAGTTCCTTATTAAGAGAATAATTTAGGCTTTCATTTTTGCCATTTCTAAATTATAGTGTTAAAAGACACATGGATGAATGAAGTTGTATGTATGGTATAATAGACTATTTTCAGTGTCAAAACTCTGAGCTAAGGGAAAATGTATTCATCTTTTGCATTATTACAGCTAATATCAGTAATAACCAGATGCATTTTGGCTTAAATTTTTAACCATTTTGCGTACATGAGAGTTTATAAACAAAGGAAAACTTCTTTACTTTTTATATACTATTTTAATTTTTTTTTAATTTTAAAATTCTTATTAACTGTGTTCATTTCAAAACACAACTATCTGAACCTATTGAATCTTCATAGATATATACCAACATTTTGATTGGTTGCTTCTGTTTAAGGAAATCTGATGTATGAGAGAAATACATATCAGTCTACAATATTTTTGAGTTCCTCTGATTCATTTTGAATACAATTTTGATTGGCTAGGAAAAACCCATGACACAAGTGAAAGGATAATTCTTCCTTGCTCTTGTTTTATAATTCTTTGGCCATTGAAAGGCCTACACCTGAAATTTCATCTCTGGGTCTTGACTCAACCTATTACACTCATTTTTCTTAAAAGGTTTTGTCTCAAGGCAGTCTTCCAAAGTGGTGTTGAATCACTGTTTTGTGTAGAAAACTTCAATTACTGCTTCAAATTATTGACAACTCTTCTTTAAAAAGAGTCCATTTTTTTTAGTGCAGACAAGGATTCAGGCAGAGAGAGGCTGTGTTTATCTGAGCTTTCTTGCTCAGCTAGAATAATCAGATTTCTGTTTATCCTGGTCCCTGATTTTGCAGGACAGTGGCTTAAGATAGCACATCATTACTTTCAGTTCCTTCACTTAGTAGGAGCCATCTGTGTTTTTATTTAGCCTCATTAATATAAACGTCAGTCAGTAATGTTTTCTATTCAACTGCCTGATAATGGAAAAAGAAAAAAAGGTCTATACTCTCGTGTCCCAAAAAGTGGATTATGAAATACTTTCTAACCAGAGTAACAGTACTTTTACATTCCCATTACAGTGAATGTCAGAGTAATGAAGTAATTATGTCATCTATCTTGAGGAAAAAACAACAGACCAAATTCTTCCTTGTTGGGGAATTCACATATTTTAGACCTCATGAAAAATTTAATGTGAATTTATTAGAGTCATTCACAATTTCAAAAAACTTAGATAAAATATAATCAAATAATTTGGCCATCTAATGTCCACATTCTGCCTTGAATGTATTTAAGCAAGGGATATTTCCCAGATGTCTGGGATCACTGAATATCCATGTGATTACTTCTAATTTAGTATCAGGAATGACAATCACTTTTCAGCAACTTGAAATCCAGTTAAGTTTTTTGAGAACTAACAAACAATGCCAGAGCCATTCTACTTTGAACAAGACAATGTTTTTCCTTTGGAATCAGAGTTGGTTTGGAAGTATGAGCAATTACTCATTATAACTTCATTTAAATTTTTGAGGCAGAACCACGTGATGCCAAAAAAAACTAGAAAGTGTGAATCTGTTTTATTTATTGTGATATAACCCCCCAGAACTTCAAATTGCTATAAGCAGCTTCTTGGTGTTAGTGTTACGAACTTTTATTGTGTTCATACAAGTGCACTTCATAAAAGTCAGGCACTTCATTGCTGTTTACAAGGCATTTGGGCATCTGATCTTGGGAGAGGGAAGGAATTTCTCCCAAGTAGGATGATGCATTACAATGAAAATCATGATCATGAGTTTATATCAAATTTCAAGTGAAAGATAATTCCTTATGTGGAGCAAATGAGTGTCTAAAAGGTCTTGTGGGGTCCTCAGATCCCATATTATGTTTTGTCATCCCATAGTTATATGTTTCTTTCAACAATACCCAAAAGGCAAATACAGAACTATCTAGTTTAGAAATCCCTGTGTGTTGGGAGTATCATATTACCAACAGAAGGAAGTTGAACACTTAAGTCTCTACTCTGTTGAACTTTGATGTAAAAACAAGAGCCAGAGAAATATAAGATACAGTTTTAAGTACTTCTAGCACTGGACTAAAGAGAAATGACAACTTAACTAGGGATGCTTAGTGCTTCCTGCCATCAGTACACCCTGATCTCTACAAAAAATCCCTTCCATAATTACATTCATTCCATAATACGCTGGACACAGACTTCTAGAGAAGGTTTACGAGGATATTCTACAGGACCATAGGTACAAATAATTCTATTCCACCTCCACAGGAAACATTTTTCTTCATTTGTAGATGACCTGACCAGTAACATTGATTATGATGTTGCAATAATAAATGTTCTTTTCAGAGAAGTCTCATTTCTCTGACAAAAATTTGGTGTTTTTGGAGTATCTGTGAGAGATCTTTAGAAAGCCTAAATGTACATTAAAAATTAGTCCTAGAAACCAACATTTTTAGATAAAGCTGCATTTTTACAATACTGTTTTCATTTTATAAATAGTTTATATTATTACTTGTTAGAAAACAAATCTAAATCTTAGAAGCAGTAGAGGATTTTCCTTAAATATGGTCTTTTTGTTATCCTCTTTTCCCTAAGGATAAACTTTTGACTCTATGTAAATACTATGCTGAGTTAGCTTAACCTTAGGTCTGATATAAAGTGCTTACCCTTTTGCTTTAAACCCTTATAAAATGAGGAAATAATCAGTGGGCCCTGGACATTTGTTTCCCTTGTTAGTTCTTGATTTCTCTGTAATGTTTGTGAAGCACTTGTAAATGGTAGATCAAGGAGGATAATATGGAATTTGTGCAGAACAAAGTCTGGGTAGTTGTCTTTTACAAGTGTTTAAAAAGAACTTATTTACAATGAGGATCTTCATTACTCACATTTGGAACAGCACCTCCAAAGCCTGTTGTTATGTTACCTGGTAGATCTCATTCAAATATTATAGCATTTACTTCTTCAGGGGAAAAATTGGAAACTTCTTGTCTCGTGTATAATGAATAAAGAGTTTTTGATTACTCTGCAAAGGTTTTCCAGATCATCTGATTTTCTCATCTGTCAGATTTTCTAATAGCTCATATTGCGATGCACTCTTAGGTGGTTGTGTTGTGGTCTCATCCTGACAGCACTGTTATCTGTAATAGTTTCTCTTAAGGGCCTTGGAAACATGGATATCTGAAGAGATTCTGCTGACATTGAAGTAATTCTTTTTCTTCATTAATGCTTTTCTCAAGCTGTTCAATTTTCATATTTATGCATTGTATCTACAGGTTTATAAAGTATTATTAGTATAGCCAATAAATCTTAGCAATTGCCCCAGTGCTTTGTGTAATCAGTCTGAGCGTGCCCCATCTGTTAGGCAGAAAAACTTTTTTTTTAATTTAGCCATTCAGTTGTGACAGGTTTGAGTCTTTACCTGTCAGTATATGTTAGGTAAAACCCACGTTTATATAATTTCTTTTCAATCACCTTTTTGCATTGGTTCAAGTAACTGTGATTGTAGATTGGTTTTGTTATTGTTTAATTTATTTAATGAAACATTTCTCAATTCTAACAGCAATAAATAATGATCTTTATTGAGATATCTGCCTTTCCTTAACAGATTTTTTACTCTTTTTATAGTGCTTCTAGCTAATTCTCCTGTAAGAAATATGCACAAACTGTTGTCAGAAGTCACTCAGTTTCCTGTAATAAACAGGGTTCTTGCCCAACAATTAGTAGCTTTGGAAACTTAAGTTTTTGTAAAACTGAATCCTGTGTGTGTTTCTAGAACCGAATATTATTGCAGTATGCAATGTTTAGTAAATAATGAAATGTAACAGATAAGAAGTAAATCTTCTATCACTATTTGTTGTGTGCATTCATCTATTGTATAGCATTGGTTCATTTTCTAAGGACAGTACACATATTTTTGTAAAGAGTAGAACCCAGAGATTATCTTTTTCTTACCAGTACTGAGGTGAATGTTATTGAATATTATTTGTATATTTGTAGTTTTAGTAGGTGTTTGTTGTCATCTTAATATATCTTTTCCCATATTGATGGCTGAGACCTATCTTGATTTCTTTACTGTCTTGTTGAGTAATGCAGACCATGTAATACTTTCATTTCAGATATCACACTTGAGCTTCTTTGGTGGTCAGGTCTAGAAATAAGATCATGTTTCATTCAACTCTGACACAACTTTTGTTTTCAATATTTTGTAAATAAAATTAGCTTGCCCATTAGAGCATCTATGCCTTTGATCCATCTTCCCTTTTTCTCCTATTCTGTGCTCAGATATTAAAGAGCCTTCAATCTTCAATATCATACTGCTGTCATGGGGTAGGGAAATACTATAATGTAAAGTCTTTTTCATGTGAGAAATAGATTATACAATGATTTCTGTGAGAAGTAGGTGTCATGTCTGTGGCTAAATCTGGCCAATATATCTATTGCTAGACATAAAACTCCTGGATAATCAAGACTGTGAATCAAGCTTATGAACATCCTGACTTAGTCTGATTTGCTTGTTCCTTTTTTTTTCACTTTCTCTCTCTGTCTGTACAATTATAGCCTATCTCAAGCTTCTGACAACTTCCTTTTACCATATGTACTTTTATATTATACACTGAGGAGATACAAAAATACCACCTCTCAAAACATTGACTGATGACATCTATACAGGAGGTGTGTTGTCCTAAAAATGATCATGACAAATTGAGGTAGTGAGAAGTTAAAATTTTTTAAGTCCTATTTTAAAAGGATTCAATTTTCAACATAATTGGGTTCATGCAAGGGTCACCTACTCATTGTTGATTAATATTTGTGAATGCTGAGTAGATTAAATGTGGAATTTTTTTTTTCCTTATACTGTTAATTCACATTAGATAGAGATATTCCTAATATTTTGTTTGGGAAAATCAACAAGTCATTTTTTTGTTCCATTTATGTTCAATGCGTACATATTTTCATTTTGCATGTGTTTTTTCATTGTGACAAATCCAAATGCTGAGTGTCCTTATCTTTTTCTCTGCAAAACCTGTTCATTTCATAAAGGCCCTCAGGCCAAGTAAGAATAACAGCTACTATAATTTAACACTGTAATCCATCAAAAATCTCTGAAATTACTTTCTGATATGCCCAAGGATAATTCCAAAGAACAGTTGCTTAAGCTTACTATACTCAAATGCTGCACTGGCAAGCCACTAAATCTAGTCTCAATTTAGCAAAGAATTTCAGGAAGCCTACATCTAAGCATGTGCCTAAATCCAGGCAATCCCTAGGCTCGGGTACTTACTTAAAAGTAAGTATGTTTAAAAACTGTCCTCTACCTTTCTGCCTAACTAAGTAAAAATTAAATATGTTAGTTTTGGAGAGAAAAACTACTGTTTCTTCAACTCCTTTAATGTATGAAACTAGTAGAAAATTAGTTTTCTACCTTCACACAAATCATGTGGTAGATCTATATTAATTCAACATTTGTCCATTTGATCAGTATCAAACAAATACAGCCTTAATTAGGTTCAATTTATTCTCTCTGCGTTTTTTCCTATTTTTTAAAATATTTTGTTAGAGTAAGTCGAGATTTTTTTGGCATTAGAAAAACCATGATCAATGATTTTTCTGTCTTCCTGTGTTATTCTTCCTCTAGATACCTTCTCCCTAAAAAAGTTACCCTGGAATTGTCTGAAAATAAATTTTTTTCTTCAATCATCTTCTACTTAGAACATAATTAATTTTTTTTTTTTGTTCAATTTGGTTGGTCAGTCAGATTTACAAGTTGTAAAATGAAGTGATTCAAGTTCTGCAATCATTTGCAGTGAGTACTGGTTCCACTCCTTGGGTTTAAAATTTGAAATGTAAAATAAATTTTCAGTGCATTTCCACCACATTCCCACTACAGCTTCTGTTCATGCATCCATTGTCAAAAGGTCTTTTTTAAAATAAAAATAGAGCAGTACATATGAATATTTTTTGAAGGATACAATTATATAATAATAATAATAATAATAATAATATTCATTCTCTGAAAAATCTTGATTATTTTAAATGCACATTGCTTACATGATCACAGCATAGTCTGCAATTCACTAGGGAGATTAATGCCTGACATTGCAGTTTCCTCAAATAGGTTTGTAGAGGAGGTTTTAACTTCAATGAGAAAAAAAATATTTTGGAATACACATTGTAAAATGTACTTCCAATCAATTTTTGTTTTTTAATATATATAGCAGTGATGAGGTGTATTAAACAATTGAGAATGTCATTGAAAGGGATAAATTCATGGTAAAATTGTGAAAATAAGTAAGCAAATACTTTTGATCAACACTTCAAAAATATTGCTCCAAATGTCATTACAAATTAGAGATGCAAAAAGTTTATTTGAATACTTGGATGTCAAAAGTCTATGTAATATCCAGCAATTTCTGTTAAGAAAGTTTGTTTGAGTCATGAATAAGATGATAAAAAGATAGCTGAGAAATATTTATTGAGAATTCAGAATTAAATAAACTGGTTTTTGTGACACATCCATTGTTAAAATTTTGTACTAGCATGACAGAAGCAGGCAGTGTGAAATGTGTTATTCTAGTCACATATCAGTCCCCTAGATGACACTGGGAAGCCAGAAGATGTTGTGTAACAGGACTTACATACATCATTTGCCAGATGTTATCTGATAGTTGAAGCTCAAGAGACAATGTGATCAAATCTGCTGGTTGCAGTATGTGGGTTACAAAGGAATGTATTATACTCCTCTTGTTTTCTTTTTGGATTCTTTTTCCTTTTTTTTTTTTCTTTTTTTTCTTTTCTGTAGCTAATTTCTCAAGTATATGTGAAAATTAATATTAAAAGAGAATGCAGAAGATATTTCCTAAGAATATTTTATTATTAAATGTTGATTTCATTATGTGGTTTAGACAGATGTTTATTAACTTCTATTAACTATGAATTCCATTCTGAAATTCTGCAAAATAATTTTATAATTTCTTTTAACAAATCACATACTGGCCTAGGACTTTAAAAATCAAATTTGGTAGTTCGAATCTCTGTAAGTTTATGTGCATCCTCCACACAAATAATTTTTTAGCAATAACACAGTAATTTGTATTCTAGAATATTGCATATCAATGATATTTTAGTATAAATATAGATCAATGATTTACCAAGTACTTTTAAATGAAAGTTTTAATTTATATTTGACTGACTTTTTTTTTTCTTTTTATCTCTAGAACTTTAAATGACTTTTTTAAATCAAGCTAGGAAAAAATCCTGCTGTTTGGCAGTCAAAAACTTGATCTGGTCAAATGAAATTTAATTATTGTCTACTTGTTGGGTAAGCGGCTGACCCCTACTTAACAATCCTGAGAGCTGTGACTGGCTGTCGTGTTTTGACCTGCTTTTGCTACAAGTCAAAACTCTTCTGAGACCTCATTCTTTCTAAATATTACCACATCAATGGTAGAACTAGACAATCTCTAATCAGTACTCTCTTTGCTGTTCTTTTCCCTGTCTCTTCAGGCACTTACATAGCATTATGGGGTATTGTATAAAGGAGACATAAGGACCTATGAACACTGCCTTTCTAAATTGTGATTCAATGAATTACAATGTCTTTTTCATTAATGTGATGCAGAAGATCAGTATTTTTTTTTCTCTGTATTAGACTGAGCCAGTCAGTTAGTGTAGAATTCAATCAATTGCTAAATTCAGCTCAGACTGTGGGCCTAAACCTGCTTCTTTTAGAATCAATATTAAAATTATGAGTAAATCCAGTGAAAAGAAAACTACTGCTTCAGACAGTAGATATTGGACAGGGGAGGAAAAAACGTAAATCAGTTAAATTCCAAGTAAGGTATAATTTTTAAACCTAAAATCTAAAGTTATGATAATAGAATAAAAAAATTACTAACCTATACTTAATATAATCACTGTTTAGGGATAGAAGAATCTGGAGTTTCTGGGGTAAGGAAAAGTTAGAGGCAGAAGAGTTTTAGAGACATGAATGTAACTCTACTCAAATTCTAGGTTTCAAATCTCCACTTACCCACAGACTCACTTCTTTGTAATGTTCATGACAAACCAGTCTGAGGTCATTTTGTAAACACAGAGCATGTGGCATAAATGCTACTTAGAGAGGACTGAGGATCCATCAGAAGAAAAAAAAAAGTAAAAAATGCTGGAGACAATATCCCCTGGTTTAGAATTTATTTTCAAGTTGTTTTTTCATACAGGCATGCAGTAAAGCATATGTTAGAGTTGTTTATGAGAAACAATCTTTATTCATTAATTTCAGTGGAAATGTTTGGGGCTAGAGTCGGTATGAATTATGCTTGGTTTACATAGTAAAGAATACAGTAGGACTTTTCTCATCAAAATAATAGAAGTCTCAGATGACCTCCATCTTGTTTCTGACAATTTATATCTACTCCAGATCAGTATAAGGAATTAAGTGTGGTTTGAACTTTCTCTGGAACTTTTAATTGCATGAAATTGGAGAAAAATTATCATTTTGAACAAAAGTGAATGTCACACTCATGAAGTAATAGCCAACAGGAAGCAAATTAACTGTAAGGTAAAAAACCTGGCCATAAAGCCTAGATTAACCAAAAATTGTCTAAAAGCTTTCCTCCCATAATCTCAGGGGAAGCTGAATTTCCTAATATTGGAAAAGGAGAAATTATTATTGCTTACTTCCAATGTATTATTTATATACTTTAAATATCTGAATGCTACCTTGTATAATAAAATGTAAAATTCATGTTTGTGGGTAATTTAAATGGGTAATTTATGTAGGGAATTCACAGTTTAACACAGACCTATGTTCTTTCTGAAACACTTCCTCAGAGAGAGCTACTGTCCTATGAAGTTAAAAAGATGAAGAAGCAAAAGTGTTAGAATGTCTCCAAAGACACTCCCCAATATACTCTGCAGCTAAAGTTATTAAAAACACATCTCATTCTGTACATTTGGGGAAACTGCTGAGGTCAACAGTTCAGTGTACCCTGAAAGGACAGTTTCTAGCCAGAAAACCTCCTAAGAGTAACAGAAGGAAAGATCTGGTGTCAACTGAAATTAATACTGCTATGAATCCTTCTAGGACAGAAGACTTACTTTTCTCACTTTTGTTTTTGGGACTTGGTGTTAATATGCCTTTCTCAGCAACTCACTGAGCTGTGTGGCTTTTATAATTCCCCTTCTTTTTCACTGAAAGTGTCTGTGGTGAGCATATATAATTACAATTGGAGGTGACAATTGGTTTCAAGAAATGATTTTTTTTCCTTTGATATATGCCATGGTCTTTTTTCTAATTTCTACTTTAGAAAAAGAACATTCAGGTTCCTGTGGGGATGAAAACCTAGATTTTTTCCCTTTGATCCTAAAGATTTCTACCCTGGATACAGAATACCTTTTAAAAAGTCCTGTGACATTGACTTTTTGAATCATACAATGACTGTTATAGGAGAGTACTAGAATATAATTCCTCCAACAACTTTCAAAAAAATCTAGCAGTTGCACAGTAAACTAATGAATGGGATTTTTTTCAGTCTGTGGCTATTTCACTTGTTTCTACTCTAAGAGTCTTATTTTCTGTTTTGTCTGTTTCATCTCCTTCTGATATATGGCCAGACAATTAAGCAAGCAGTTGTTTTTACAAACACAATTCAGTTCCCTCTGCTGCTCTCTGACACAATTCTTTGCCTTAGCAAAAGGCCACCTTGTGCTTAACTAATCTGTAAGAGAAAAATATTTGGAGACAGTGGAAGAATTTGCTTGTCAAAGTGGAAAGTGAGCTATTCACATGTGGAAACTAGAGGAGATATTTGAGTTTCTCACGTGAGATGAAGTTATCTTCAAAAAGATGTCATCACTGGCATGGCCAGCTTCAGCAGGAGAATATTAGTAGTTGTAAACACTGTGTTGTATTTCTTTTTTAATTGGAAATGTATCACAATGTGCAGTGAGCTACAGGTTATACAGTGCTACTTGAAGCAGCACAAGTAGTATACTCTGTTGACTATAATAGCTCTAAAAGCTATTGAAAAGAGCACTACAGTGAATGTATTATTCTGATGAGTGTTCTAAAATGAGGTAAAACTAGGAGAAAACATTTCTCCTATGAAAAAACAACAAAGGCTATTTTAAATCACGAAGTTATTATCCTAAGATCCTTCTGTCCTGAGAAATCCACCCAGTGAACTCGTACAACATAAATATCCTGAAAAGGACGTGCAGATTCTGCACTCAGTAGTACCAAGAAATAACCACGTGTAAATAGGTTCAATCTGCAGAGGTAATGCCTGGTACTCAGTTGTGTCTAAACATTTGGGCTCATTTTTTCCCCCTAGTATTCTGACATGAACTTAAAATGTTATTTCCTTGGACTGGGCTAGGAGTCATCCATAAAAAATGATAAGACAAATCCTGAGCCTTTAGTAGTGTCCTGCTGAAATTGCATGACTAGGAATACTTAGAATTCAACATTATTCAGGAAAAGCACCATAGCGTTGCACATCTCTCTTCCTAGTCCAGTTCAGAGACCATTAGTCAATTACAGGAAGCCTCCAGGATATTATCTTGGGGAGACACAGACAAGGTGCTGCCCTTGACTGATAGTCAGTCCTGGCAGTCAAGTCAGCTGCACTGTCACAGCAAGGCTGCATTTCTCAGATAAAGTGGACTCCTGAGCTCGTTCAGTCTTGTTTCAATATTTTTGGGCAACTGGCAGATAAAGGTATATGCAGCCCTTGAAATATTCATCATAGGATCATTTTTTTCCCTGCATTTTCACACACAGTATGCTGCATAAAGGGAATATAATGCCTAATTGGAGCACTCAGATGCTAGTGTAAATATTTAACATAATAAAAATTATCAGTCAAATAATCCCACACATAGCAAGGCTTCAGGACTTCCATTCATCAGCCTGAGTATGACATTGTTGCCCATTCTTGCTCTATTTTATCACTAGGTCAGTTCCAAAAAGCACTTCTCACTTCTGGGATTTTGGACCACATATCAAAGGGTTGAAATACCCTTTGAAGATGAGACCCAGAATCTCATGCAATCTTTTGCTTTCTGATATGGTTCCCATCCATAACAAAATTTATGCGTGAGAAAGACCCTACTTTAAAGGGTTTGCAGGATAGACAACAGAGGCAAGCAGTCTAAAATGTCAAAGCCTGCCAGTGTGTACATGAAAACAGAAACTCAACTGCAACTTCTGTTTTCATGTGCTCTGTTCCAGTGGAATTCATTCAGGTACTTCTTGTCCATTCAGTTCTCAGTTTGACCAATCTTACCAAGAAGTTATGCAAAGACACAGTTTTTTTTTTCTTTGTTTTTTCCTCCTTTTTTTCCTGACATTGTCTTTTTACTTCCAAATAGATGGCAATGAAACAAGCACAAAATTTTGGCATAGAAACGTCCAACTATTGCTAACACTTGCAGTGTATCTCATTTTACTGAGGTCACCATAGCAATACAATTAGTTTGCAAATCACTATATATATTAATTGCACTATAAAAATACTTTGCAATTATGAGCTCAGAGTAGTAAAGAGAAAAATGAAAAAAAAAAAACTAAGAAAGAAGATGTTGTAGAAATCAAACTTTTGGTAATTGTGCTATTTCAACAATACTTATCTTCATATGCCTTTTTACTGATTTAATTGCAGGGAGATCTTTAAGTGAAATAGCAGGAGTCACATTCACTGCTACATTTGCACTTATCAGCTTTGAATTCTTTCATGACTATGTTAAGAGTGAAAAATTTGAGAAGCATTATTTTAGGTTATAAATATGCAGTCTTCAAAAGAGCTGCAATTGCTCACAATATTGTCCTTAAAAGAAAACATAGAAAATCAATAGCAAATAAAGCACATAATATTGCCAACTATAATTATTACAGAACTTTCCACAGTGTCTAGCAAACTATAGGCTTTCTTTGAACACCTTTTAATATCATTAGTAGAAATATAGACATATATGTGGAAGTTTCAAGAAGACTACTAATATGAAAAGAGCCACAAGAACAATCTTCATTTTAGGCTAATAAGAAATAATTTGTGGGGTTTTGCATAGCTATTTAACTTCATATTGCTTTTCTTTTTACTACTGTTTTTTTACTCTCTCCAGCAGAATAGCTAAGTTCCCTCTGAACACAGCACAAAAAAAAATTTACGTACAGAAATATTTTTCTGTTTTAGAATTATATTATATTTTAAAATCTTTTGGCCATCTTCTTCCAACACTTTTAGTCTCTCATCAAATACTATGATATAAAATACCTTAGAATAATCATGCTTTTCTGTACTCAGTTGAGCAAGCTCTGCTTCTATAGAGAATTATACCTCACTCCTCATGAGGGCAAGGCTCCCAGAAATCATTGTAAAATAACCTGACTTAGTAAACTTACAGATAAATAACTGGTGGTTTGCTGCACAGTGCAATTCTCTTTACTTTTCTAAGAGTATTTACATGTAAAATCAGGTCTGTAATAAGCTCTCTGGCAGGGAAGTATGTGCATGTGTTAAAATTTCTTAAATTTTGATGGATAGGAGTTGAATACCTATTTCTAGTCAAAGACAGAGAAGTGAAAAGATTTATCTACAGCGCTCTGATCAATGAATAAAAGTGGACAGCTTCCCTACTTCTGATTATTACTTCTGAAATATGCCTTCAACCTATTGTGACTACTTTCTGTATGTATCCATTAAAATGGATGTTTTTGCATTCGCAAACAGCAAAAAACCCTTAGGTTTTAAACATCAACCCTTTGTAGTGTGTGATTTATTCAAATAGTTCAAATAATTCCTTCACATCTCATTCATAGAAGAAAAGAGAGAAAAATGCCCCAAAAGTTATTCATCACCAGAATTTTGTATTACACATTTCCTTCCTCTTGACTTTTAACTGTACAGCAATTGTTCATGTTCTTCACTTTGTATTGCACATATTTGCGTATTGCATTTACATATGTATATGGCACCTCAGATATTAAAAAAAAAGTGTAATTAAGTATACTGTAGTCCAGAAATGATCAGGAGCATGTAAACTCAATCTTCCATTTTTAAAAGAGATATTACAATTTTGACATATCTTTTGATTACCAGAGTGAGATATCTATTATTTTTCGTCAGTGAAAGCAGGAGATTTGAAGTTCACCAGATAAGAAAGTGTCCAGATGAATTTTTTATGAAAATCTAAGGAAAGAAGAATAAAATGTGAGAGGTGAACTTACAAATTTTGCCTTTTTAAGAGTGAAAATACTCTAATGTTTCGTCATGACATTACTTTTAAAAGCCCTATGGCATCTCTCTTTGAAGACAAAGTGAACAGTCTTTATAAGTGTGGATTTTTAAGTTCAAAATGAGATCTTTTAGAATTGATTTGCAATACTACTTGCCAGCGGAACATCATGTTGCTAGTAATTAGTTTGAACTTTATGCATTTTGCCTATGTCTTACAGAAATTATCCAAGTAGTATACTTTTAAACAATTTCACCTTTTGTGTAAATGACATGGAGTGAGGCCTTACATGCATACATGCATGCATGGGTGGGTAAATGTGTTTCTGTGTGGATATACCTCAGCTGGGCAAGCCCATAAGATGCTGCAGTGTACTTGCAAACAAGATCATTAACATACTTTTCAAAGACTTAATCATTAATTGGCTTCCTGTTTTTCTATTTAAATTCCATGTTTGCCAGCTGCTTAGAAGAGCCAAACTTCTTACATAGGAACAGTGAAATGAAAAATAAAGAAATGCATAGTTTCCATGAAAAATATATAGATTCCAAAGCTAGCATCCAAAATGTTTAGAGTCTCCCATGAAGTCCTAGTGGAGCTTTTTGAAACCAGGCCTAAGTATTTCATATTTCTCCAGACTGAATGTATATGTTCCTGTGACTCAGAGCAAATTTCATAAAACCAAGTCTGCATTGTGATAGAGATTTCTCTAACTTCTGTTGCTACCTCAGATAATAGGTCTAGACTTTTGATTGGTTATTTCCCTATTACCTTTTCTATAGTTTAGTTTTTACAAAATCAGAGAATCAGAAAATGGCTGGTCTCAGAAGGTACCTCTGAAGGTTGTCTTGTCCAATCCCCTTTGCAAGCAGGGTCACCTAAAGTTTGCCTGGGATCATGTCTAGACAGTTATTGAGTATATCCAAGGATAGAGATTCCTCAACCTCTTGGCTACCTTGCTAGTCCTGAGTGACCTCATACTGGAGAAGTGCTTCCTGATATTCAGATGGAACCTCCTGTGATTCAATGTGTGCTCACTGCCTCTTGTTCTGTCTCTTTACACCACTGGAAAGAGCCTGAATCCATTGTCTTTGCACTTTTCCATTAGGTTTTTGTACACATTGGTGGGATCAACTCTGACCCTTCCCTTCTCCAGACTGACCACTCCCAACTCTATCAGCCTTTCCTCATACGTCCCTTAAAAAAAATTCATGACCCTTTGTTAGATTGCCTCTAGCAACTCCATATTGCTTCCTATTTTGCCTCTGAAATTTCTCTCTCCTTATGAGTGATCCATCTTATTTTTCACAGGAAGGTTTCCCAGTCTTGGGTGTATTCCTCATGGGAACATGATTTTCATCTGTCTATTTATTGGTATAACATTAATGTTCTGACCCAGCCAGACTGAGAATAACAATTTGATTGAATTACATACAGAAGAGCTGCTAAAATCTTATCTATTTAATGGGAGAGTATTTTAAAAGCAAATATTTTCTAGTTAAATATGCTCACACATAGGTGAATTTTAAGCATCTGTGTTAATACCTTATTTACAGATTTTGTTTTTATTATAGTAGTATTGGTACAATAGCAATATTTAATGAAGGGTTATCACCTCAGGTGTCGTAGATTTTATTTCCCTTTCACTCTTGAAACATTGAGAACTTGCAAAAATTAATTTATTTAAAACTGAGCAGATCTACCATATTTCTAGAATATCACAGATTGTGCATTTCTTTATGTGTTGTTACCAACGTTAATGTATTGTTAAATGAGAACATGCTTTCAGAGAAGTTCTGTGGGTCAAATTGTATGGTCCAGATTGTACTTCAGCCTGGATTTTTGCTACAAACACTGCTTTATAAGAAAACTCTCATATGAGGAAAATTCTGGCAGGACACTTTTTGCTTTTTTTCCTCCTATGTACTTTACTAATGTGGTAGAGTGTTTTCAGTAAATCAGAGTAATCCTTGCAAACTCAGTAAAAGGAAGAAATGCAATGATTGCATGAGATACTGATGGGATGGTAATTTGAACCAAAACTAAAAGTAGATTTCCTTTAAGTGTCTCACTTTCAGAGTTAGATATCAGCATCCTGAGTAAATTAGCTGATATATTTGATTACATTTAATGTTGTTGGTAATCAAATCTATCTACTGATCTATAAAATGTGTAACAATTAATATTAATTGCCTACTCAGCTATATTTGCCGTCCTATAAGTTCATGAGTATTTACTCATTTTTTATGTTGTACAACTGTAAAAGAAATTTGGGAAGAACAACAGCAGCCTGGTTATAGAGAGGCACTTTAAAAAGGGATTTTAAAACTCCAGTTTTTGAAGTCAACACACGTTGACTCTTTAGATTAAAATAAATCTTGCTTATACAGCACTAGACTATTTCATTATATTATCTGGTTATGACTCTTACTGTTCTTATTTGACTAAGACTAGAGGGAAACAGCAGTTTTGTGGCTTGACTGTGTGAGTTTAATTTTTTTCATTTGATACATCTTCTTCCAAAGTTTCTCTTTTTTACTGACCCAGTTCTGAAACAAGATCAGCTTCATACGTAAATGAGAAAAACAGTACACAGCATTCATTTTAGGCAGAAAAGCAGAGAAAATGATAAAAATTTCCCAGACAAGATCAGTCTGTTATAAGAAATCATTTCTTGAAATGCTTTATCTTCCCATAATTCTGGTTTTGGGCAGTATCTTCAACCTGAGCCAAATTTTGTGAAATGTTGGTTTGTATATGGATGGTTGTCTATTGAAGCACAGGTCTAAGACCAAACTCATTTCATCTCTGTATTACACCTGACTATAAGAGCATGATACAAGCCCTCTCAGATAGTAAGTACAATCATGTTTATCTCATGGAAAACAGCACACTACCTTGTTAGCACATGACTACTAATGGTAATTCTTATGGTTTTTTTTCCAGTAAGATCAAATAGATGCTTCTGACAAAGAAAGTGTCTCCTCTTGGTCAGTAGGGGTGGCAGAGTATTCATAAGCACAAAATTAAGTTCAGATTTCTCAAGTTAAGTGTTATTCCTCAAAATGCAAAATAGGCAAAAAGATTCTGAATGGATCTGCAAATATATCCTCTTTCACTACACTGATGTATTAAAATGCCATGTGGTTAGCTATGTGATGTTCTCACTTACTAATATATGCAGAAATATTTTTGTACCCTTCTGAAAGAGAGAGACAGAGAAAAGCAGGATTTCATAACAGAAAAAAGTAACTTAGTATGATGGTATCAGTAGTTTCTGCATTAATAATTATTGTGTTGCCTTAGTTTTGAAACACTTCCTATTTCCAAGAAGTATATGTATAATTATATAACTAAAGTGCTTTATAAAATTTGAGCATATTGACATAACATCTAATGACAAATTAATTTTGTCTTTCTCTATTTTTAAGATCCAGATTTTAAGGACCTTGGCGTTTTGAAGCCATTGCCAGGTTGGTATGTTGCTTTTGGGTTTCTTTCTAACTTGGAGGCCTTTATACTCTGCTGTAGAAAACATTTTTGTTTGCTGTTCAGGTTTCATTTTTTCTGGTGTTTTGTTATTCAGTTTGTGAGTTTGAGATGGGAGGACCTGAAGGAATTGTGGAATCTGTACAAATTGTTAAAGAAGGAAAAGCTTCTGAAACTGAAGCAGTAGACTGTAAATGGTACATCCGAGCACCACCCCGATCCAAGGTCAGTCCTTCATCCACTTGCTGATTTGCCATTTAATTTAAGAAATTGACTTTTCTAATATATTGTGCATTTCTTAGTACAGTCAGATCTCGTTTAATAACTTTACAGCTTGAACTGTAAACTATTTTTTTCCTTCTGCTGTGGAAGGGTAATTTGTCATCTCAGCCAAAATAACCACCTCTCTTCATAAATGATGATTTGGGCAGTACTAATGTGCTTTTTGTGCCATAAGTAATTTTCTCAAATTCATCTTTAATTTTGCTCATATTTTAAAAGAATAAATGTGTGTTTTAAAGTGGGAAGTAATCTTATAATTTTAATTTTCAATATATTTAAAATACCTAACATAATAACTAAGGGACCACTACTCGCTCCCTGAGGTCATCATTTTTTCTCATCTG
>JANRMJ010000001.1:92515324-92568987 GCA_025584955.1 Alethe diademata
AATAATAAAAATATTAATATATAATAATATATATACACATATGTATATATACATATATATATGTATATATATATGTATAAGGAACATTTTGCATTAGATAAGAGTTTTTCATATAATCAGTTTTATTCTTTCCTTGGGGAACTCAATTTATTATTAGTCATTTTCTTCTGCCGGTGTGGGTCTTACAGCCAGTGACAGGAACAATGGCAAATATATAGCAATGAAACCATACAAGTTGGCAGAGGCGTGCAGATGCAATTAAATTATTTCAGCTTTTTAAAATAAAATCTGTTCCAGTATCAGGCTGTCAGTTTGTGTAATCAGTTTCCAGTTTTTAAAAATGCACTGTAGTATTAAGCCAAAGTCTGATTCAAATAAATAGATTGAAATATACCCCTTGATTTCAGGGTGTGTTGTATCAAGTCCTCAATATTTTATATAAAGTTCTGGGAGTAGTCATATCCAAAGGCAATTATGAGAATGAAGCTCCAACTCACCTCAGAATATCATGAACTTATTTTCTGTAATTTACAAAACTTCATGTTATTGAAGAAAGTGGCATCTTTCTTCTACAAGATAGACATAGATTTTTAAGTCAAATATTTCTTTTTAGTCGTTCCACTACCTATCAGGTATATATATGTTATGCTATTGGCTGATTTTGCCACACAGAGGAATGAACAGGTATGAACTGACAGCAAAATTCAGGCTTGGGAAGAGCTTCTTCACTGAAAATCTCAAAATAAAATGCTGACTTATTTTTCTCTTGATTCCTTTTCAGTATTTATGGCTGCTACTCTAAGAAATATTTTACTATTTTATAAGGCTAGTGTGCCTCCAGAAACTAAAGAATGTCAAAAGATAAGCCCATAGAAATAAGATTTTGTCTGTACTGCTAGATGAACAGTGTATTTGATCAGATCAGGAATAATAGATGAGTGCTGGAAATTGCTGGGAGAGCAGATATTTTGTAACCACAGTGAGGATTAGCACACATTTCTTGTAAGAATGAGAACATAAAAATTACATAAAGATTACAGAAGTGGGATACGCTTTAAAAGAAATGTGCTTATGTATATGCAATTGTACATATAAATGCATATATAAAAGGCAGCAGGATAGAAATAGAGAACATGTGAACAAGTGTACAAGGTATTTCAACCAGTAAGTATAGTTTTATTATTGTTCTGCCATCAGATTAATATACTATAATATGAGCTTTCTTGAAGAGGAGACTAGATAAAAATGTGATATGTTACATTGCACTGCAACTTTGTGGTCTATCTCATATATATATATATATATATATATATTTATATACATATACATATACATATAAATATATATATGTATGTATGTATATGGCATATAATTAAATATGGTGTGCATATGATAGACACATATATATAGACAACAAAACTAATGATTCATGACAAAGCATGTTGCAAGCCTTCTGTTCCCTGTGAACCATCTATCTGACATGTTTCTCTTCCTGGGAAACAGTCACATGTATGCAATATTGTGTATAATCAGCTGCAGGATAATTTAATTGCATTACCAGGATAATTTAATTGCATTACCTGCATTACCTGCATTAGCATACAAGGCTTGCAAGAACTGGGACACCTGTCTGAAGCAGACTGCCTCGGTTAACTGAGAAAAGGAAAGCAAAGGGCACATTTAATTCCCTAAGTTATGCAGACTATGGGCTGTCTCAGCAGCTTCATAGGAGAGGCTGAGTGTCAGGGCTGCACAGTGGCTGTTACATCCTTGCTTGAGAAGGAGGATGTGGTGTCTGGGACACAGAAGCAGCTCTCTGATGTGTCCCAAATATGGCCAGTTGATGGGTGTTTGTGTCATGGCTCGGCCACTTCCCATACCTCCCTCCCCCACATGGGATCCCCCCAAATGGGGTCTTTCTCTGTCAGCACAATAGTGTGTATCATTTCACTGTTTTACTCAACAGCCAGTAAATGAAGTGAGAAACACTATAAAAACTATACCTTGATATAAGACACTTCCATCTCAATATGTCTTTGTGTATTTCTATTAGTTCTGTTTTGTAGAGACCAATACAAGCAGATTCCATAGTTTATAGTATGTAAACTCCAGGATATATGGTGAAAGTAAAATACACTTAACTGCATTTTAATTGAAATATATTCCTCTGAACTCTTCTGAAGGATGGAAATGATGGAATATGAGTAAGTGTTACTGTAAGAATAATAGATTAGAAAAAAGATGTGTACCTTTAGTATACCTAATTTCATTTGCTGGTAAAAATTTTTCACAAATATTCTTTTCAGAGGGACACATGCAAAACATAACAAGGAATGAAAATATACCATAATACACTACCTTAAAAAGCCCATTAAGAAATCTGAGCTATTATTAAACTGTGGCAGACTGCTTGAGAGCACATAATTCTCAAACCATAAGAGCTTTAATATATTAATGAGGTGAAATTATGAGTCTTGTTGCTACTAGGATATGCACTGCTTGTGTACTTTTTGCAAAGCAGAGAAGCCTATTAAACATTTGGTCTGTGCATATAAAAATATACTTGAAATCAATAAAATTGTTTGAAAATAAGTATATTTGATATCTAATACAGTGAGGTTTCTTTTTTAGCATTTTTTTCAAGTTACATAGAGCATACAGCTCTATGCTGTGTATGCTTACTGTTTTTTATAAATTTCTGTCCTAATTCACCTTTCTGTATAATTCTCCTGGAATCTACCCTTGGCAGTTTCATTACATATCATATATCTATTGAAAATAGTAGTTGCCTTCTCTGTGAATTGAATATTTGATGTTGCTTTTATAATAAATTACTTTTAAAATTGGTGGTTTTCCTTATTAATGTCCACAATCTAATATCAAATAATAACCTTTTATCCTCACCCCTGCTTCTTTTTAGGCAAATTTAAAGAGTTCTTTGCAAAGGGCAATATATCTATTAATTTCTGAGACAATTTAACTCGTATGCAAGAGATATAGGTTTCTAGGAGTTTCCACAAAATATGTTTTATTTCAAGCCTATGAAATTATGAAAATGTGTACCATAATGCTTTGTTTAGAAGAGCTGAGATGGTGGCCAGATTCTTGAGGTAATATATAAAGATAAATGATGGAGTTCTGCCTTGCTCTGAGATTCTCACTTCCTGAATCAGTGTAGCAGAAATGTGTAAGATGACACATTGACTCTGGGGAGGGAGCAACAATGATTTGCCTTGTTATTTCACATGTCAGTCATGTAATAGAGCAATATTGTGCCAAACAGTAAAAGAAGAAATTTCAATCTTATCTATCCTTCAGCTTGAAAAACCATTGTACATAATTCTGAAAAAAAAATTATATATTTGGAAATTAGGACCTTACTGTGGATAAAAACAAAGAAATATCTAGATCTTCTGAGACATTCTACTTGGAAGCAAGACAAAAGCACACCAGGAAGTAGAAACAGTGCTAAATTTGCATGTTAATGGCCTTCCAAGGAAGCGCCCTATGGATCACCAGCTCCAGAAAAATTATTCTAATGGAATTGTTGTGCATTCCTTTTCCTACAATATACAGCAAAGTTGCTTAATGCTTTTTCAGTCATTCTCAGATGTGTGTACATATTGCCTGTGTTGTTTGATTGATTTCTAGATCTATTTGCGATTCTTGGACTACGAGATGCAGAATTCCAACGAATGCAAAAGGAATTTTGTAGCAGTCTATGACGGAAGCAGCTCTGTGGAGGATCTGAAGGCGAAGTTTTGCAGCACAGTTGCTAATGATGTAATGCTGAGGACAGGTCTGGGTGTAATCCGCATGTGGGCAGATGAAGGCAGTCGAAACAGCCGATTCCAGATGCTCTTCACATCTTTCCAAGAACGTAAGAACCTAATTAATGTGTCTGTCTTTCAGTTTGTTAAATGATACAAGTCCCAAAATCTGTTAATATTTTCTTCATGCAGAGCAGTCACTGAAGTATGTTGCCAAACAAGCTATTTAAATATTCAGAGCAGTTTTTATTCCAAGCATTTGTAGTGAGCAATAATTTGTAATGCAGTAGATAGCCCACAAGATTCAAAACCAAGAAAGCAGATACAAGTGCTCATGACCTGTCCAGTCATATAACTGAGACTTTTGTCTGATCCTCAAGCTACATGCAAGCTTTTCCTTACAAAACATGGAGAAGAGTACAGCTTTGAAAGTTTTTATCAAGTCAGATCATTTTCTCTGAATTTGACTTTTTAGATCTCATTGTGATCTGCATTTGAAAAATACCTTATGATTATTTTATCACAGGTAGTGGGTGTGTGCATATATCAGTGAACATGTGATATGTGTCAGATATTGTTAGGCAATTAGTTTAGATTTTTTTTTTTTGTAGCAGCAAAAGCTTTATAAAAGCCTTTAATATTTTCGTTAACATTCTCTTTATGTGCCTTACTTTAATTTATATTTTTATATGAAATCTGGACTCAGATAATAAGAAAGACAGCCTGTGAAAGAAACAAAATGTAGTTCTAGCCAGTTTAAGAGGAGAAACAATCAAACCAGTCACAAAAATCCCTCAACAAAATGCAGTAGTTCCATTCACTGAAAACGATTGACCCAGATAATCCTGTGAAAGATCTGTGAAAGATATCAATTTGCTTTCTTTGATAGGAATAATACATATTTGGCCCCTTTAGAAAGGTGCATTTATTTTCGCATGCTGGTTCATGTTAATTTTTAATGTGTGTTTGGTTTCTGCATCGTTTGTCTGAAAGACAGAAAGATTTCTTTGCAGCTGTCAGTGGTTGGAATGAAGGCTCAACCTACCAAATACATTCTTCATCTGTATTCTGTGTGTGTGTACCCTGCAATGAAGCAACGAGTCTCTGTTGAGAACATCCTCCGTAATGCCTTAATTATGGCTCTGATTAAAAATTTCTGACATTTTACATGGCTGAAACTGCATGCGCCACTGTACTCTCACACTTGCAGCCTTAGGGTGGTGGATTATATTATTCTTGCCTGCAAATCAGGCTGGGGTCTAAAAGACACTGAGAACCCTTGGTTGAGATGATACTGCCCTTCTCTCATTTCTGCAACTGGAGATGTCTTGAATATTCAAGATCTGATTCAATTTTTTCACAAGGCATCTTGATCTGTTACCTTAGAAACAACTGCATAGACACTGGAGGTTCACAGCATATAAAGAACTGGAGAGTGAAGCACTATGATGACTAACTTGAAATGAAGGTTTGAATAAGTGTATGTTTGTAAAGCTCTCATATTTTAAAGGATAATAAGGAAAAAGTGTTTTTTTCTTACAGTATTCCTAATGAATTTACCTGACATGCTGCATCTTATGAGCTACTCCTTTCTTGTTTATACTGAATAGTATTCTGAGAAATTCAAAATACTAACACAAGGTGCTTTCTGAAAATTAACTCTGAAGAGTCATTGCTCCCTAAAAGCTGAACATTTATTAAAAGCTAAATAATACTTTGAAATATGTCTACATAGCCTGCTCATAAATAGAAGAAACTGCATCTGTGATTTTATTGCTGGGAATTGGCTTCAAAGATTTACAGGTCATGCAGATGGTATTTTGTGTGTCTTGTCAGTTGTCCCTAAGTGCTGCCCTATGCCACATACTGGTGCTGGCTGTCAGGAGCCAGCTAGAACAGATGTCAGTGAGACACACTCTGAGACACAGCTCATGGCATGTAAACTGCAACGCCTTTCAGCAGCCTGTGGGAATAATTAGATCATCTGCATGAAAGAGAAGGAATGTCAGACCTCATTCAGGGAGATGCCCATCAGGGAACAGACACCTGTGTGTCTATTCAGGGACAAAGAAAGAGGAAAAAGTTCAATTTTGTTCATATAGAGCTGAGAAAGGAACAAAATAGAAGATTATATTTATGTTGCAGTAATGTGCATGGGAAAGAGTGACACAGTAGAATTTCTATATTTACTGTTCCTATGGGAATGACCAGAAAGTGTTGTGATCTGTTGCTCCTCAGATTCCTCTCCTTGGTGTGGAGTTAAGCTGTTGAGACTCTGAGTTTTCCCTTAAACCAGGCTCTGTGTACTGGAAGTGGTATCTTGTTTAAACAAGCACTAAGCCTGAGCATTGTTTTCTTTCATTGTAAATCTGTTCAGTGTTTATTCTTGCTACAGAGTCATTTCCTGAGGACTTGACGTTTGTGTAGAACAGAGAAATCTTAAAGAGATTTCTTCTATGGTTATTTTCATGTTTCAATCAGTGTGTTCCAAATCCATTGAAAATATATATGCTTTTTTTTTTTTTTTAAATCTAGAAAGTGATGTTACAAGTTTCCAAACCTCTTAAAGTGATGCTTTCAGAGTAGCAGTGCTATGAATATGACTTAAGGAAAGGCATGCAATGCATGAGATTGTTAAATTTCCTGCACCAGAAAATCAAGAATGATTCTCATCATCATCATCATCATCATCATCAAAAACAGTAGCTCTAAGAAACACTTAACGAATGATTAATTCTTAATAGGTGATAATTTATAGTGATGATCTGATATTTCATTGTCAGCATTGTTAACTATTCCAACTGTCATTGTGGGGTTTGACTCCTTATATCCTTACCTTTATGATCTTTAAAATATCTTCAAAGCATAATCATATTTTTGTGCATGGGAGTCACTGTTACTGCATGGAGTTTAAATATCCAATAAATTAATATAAGAATCAGCAAAAGGCAAACAAAAATCTGGTATAATCAAAAGGTTCATCTATAAGAAGACTTGAAAAATCAATCTTTGTTTTCTTACTCACTGACTAGCTGTTCATTTAATTTTCCATGACTGAAGAGTGATCTCCAGTCTGATTAATGACAGGCATGCTACACCTACAGCTTCTTCAAAGAGCTGCTCCTCAGCAGACACACCTACGCTTTAGCCTAAAAGCAGATTTGTAGAACCAGGGCATATGTGATAAGAGAAAAACCCTCTGTATGCACAGCAGACAAGATGTTCACTTTCTCACCTCTGGCCGCTCTTTGCTAACGCAGCTTCCTTCTGTGCCCATAACCCTACACCAGAAACCCCAGACCAGAAAAACCTCATTCGTTCTCTTATTGCCCCTTTGCGCTCTAAGTCTGGTTTTAGGCACCTGTCACACACAACTTTCCTAATGGAGGACAAGTTCTATCATTCTTATTTTATTTTTATGAACAAAACCCATTATTTAGACAGAAGTCTAAGGCCATGCTTGGAAGAGTAGTGTACAGTTTGGTCAAGTAAAGGCAATCAAGTCCTTGTTTACAGACTTGAAGAGGATAACCCAGCATGGGCAGTTCTTTAATGGGGAAAAGGGACTGCAGGTATGCAGTGCTAGGGTGTATTCTTTGTGGTAAAGCTAAGGGAAGTACTGAAAAAGGGAAAAGCAAGGTGTGTAGTGCAACCTGTGAAGAGAGAGTTTCTCTTTGCAGTGACTTAGGAATGTAACCAGATTGCAGCTCTGCTGGTTTTGCTCTCTGCTTCCCCACTGATATTTTAAAAAGAAACCATTGGGATTGCCTCCTTGCTGGTGAGCACTCATCTGTGATTTTCTTCCTGTCTGTGCTATTTGCAGCTATCTCTAGTGAAAAACCCTCACTGTTTAAACATCCCAGTGACTCTCTGACCCTGAACAAAATAATTATTTGTGGTGCCCAGAGTGTATTAACAAAACACAGGCTGGAGCTCTGAGCACAGGCTCTTGACCTGGCGTTCTCTGGTGAGTTTATTTATAAAAAAACCCTGAACAAAGAACCATGAAACTGCATACAGGTGTTTTTGAAATACTAGATTATTGATCTGTGCATGGTATTAACTATTCATAAAAGTTACATTTATCTTGCACAGAGCTGAGAGTGACTGGGGAAGAGCATCAGTATTAAGACCATCTCATTTTCAAGTTTCTAGTAGCTGTATTTTAACAAGACTTTTTTCTTCATTAGTGGAAAATCATAGACTTCTAGTGCACAATACTGTAACAATCTTAATGATTTTATAATTTTAATAAAGCAAATGTAACTGTCTCTCAATAAATATTTTTCCTTGAAGAGACTGATAGAATACTTCTTCCTTTATTTCAATGATAATTCAAGGAACATCTGAGGAATTTAAATTTTCCTTCTCTTGTGGAGGAAAGAAAGCCTTATTTTTCATTAAAGAACAATGGGAAAATCCAAATGATCTGCACTTAAAGAATTCCTGTGCAGAGCGTGATGCAATGAGCTATCTTGAAAAAAGGAGGAGTAGGTGTGAAATGTCTAACGACTTCAGTGTAAAAGGTTTCTCACATCTAACCATTGTTAAGATTTCAGAATTTTCCCATTCACCCTTTGGAGGAAGCAAGACTTTTCAAAAATGTTATGACAAGAAAGGAAGGGGAGAAAGGAGGGAGAGAGATAAGCCTAAAAATAACAAGTAGGGTAGGACATTTGTCTAAGATTATCCCATCCTGGCCTGAAATCCCTGCCTTGAAACCAGCTCAAAGGGCAAATCCACACGGTTCAGTGAAGTACAGCATAGACACCCAAGCTGGCTTGCTCAGAGCTAGTTCACACCCGGGAAGTAAAGGAGTTGCACTGACTGTGGATGGTGCTGAGAAATAGTGAGAAATACATGGGAGAAAGCACTGCACTGAAGTGGAACAGCCAGGCTGCACACCAGTTCCATAACAGACCTGTTTTTAGCTCAATATTGGAAAACTATTTTGGCCTGCCCATGATTGCAATTTATATCCAGAGCATCTTGCAATGCCAAACAAAATGGTGCCTAATGCACAGAGATAATGTAGTTTATTACATGTGTAATAACATCACTATGGCATAATAATTATTAAAAATATGGAATATTTAATTTCTATACTGCTTTAAAAAAATCTGTAATTTTATGGTAGAAATTGCAATGCCCTTCTCGTGACTATTTATTTTATTGTCTGAGTGAAACCCGTATAACTTTTTAAAAGTACAAATTATGACTGCTTTTATTTCATGTTGCTTTGTAAGCATGGTATATGGAAGAACTATTAATACATTTTATGTTTCTCTGCCTTAGGGCTATTCAGGATTAAAATATTAATTTTTAAAATAAATTTAAAAGTGTAGATTATGGGCACATGTGCTTCTGAAACCTTTCTATAGTAAGAAAATACAGACAACTACATCGGTTCAATTTTTAAGGATTTTGAAAGCAGTAACTTTCAAATACCAAACAGAAGCTTTTTTGAATATTGTGGTGGAAACTTTCTGGAAATGTGAATAATATAACAATCTACTAATTTGTACTAGAAACAGAACATATTTACATTCTTGATAACAGAAAGAGGGTTGTCATTATTGTAGTTGAGATTTTTAAACATAGGTTTCCTATACCTGAAAAAGACTCTGGGATATCATGTCTATTCCTGTTAATGCACTTGCTTATGTATCTTCTAGGATAAGAGCACCATCTTGTGTTCAGTGTAAATAGCTGTTGCAAAACAGGAGATATTACATTAGAATGAATTCAAGAATTATAAAATTTGTATATTAAAATAAAAGGTATTCTTACACATAGCACTCACATTCATAAAAAGAAAATATTATTATTAAAAATAATGTAGAATGAAAATGTTTGGGATTTTTAATATTGTATACATGACTTCATAAAAACTATTGTTTTATATTAAAAATATTGGTTTAATTACAAAATAGAAAAAGAACTTTAATAATATTTTTCATTAGTTAGTGATTTAATTTAGATTATAGTATTTTCGTAAAAATCAAATAATTGATTAGAGACTTAGCTTTATTAAAATATATCAGGTTGAATTATACATGCAGTTCTAATTTTCTCAGTTGTGATATAATTATTATGAATTGTTCATCTTACTAATACGTTATCTCACTTATTTCTGGGCCAGTACCTTGGTAGAGCTTGAATTAAGGCAGCTTTGAGACACAGGAGAAATAACATAATTGTGTGTTCCCAGCTGTTGCTTTTAATCTAATTATGAAGTCAAGGTTTGTTCAGAGAGCCACAGAAGGCGTGGAAGGGACTCCAGGACATGGTCTAGTCCAACCCTTTTCCTGTAAGTAGGATCAGCTCCAGCAAGTGGCTCAGGGCTCGGCCCAGTTGTGTTTTGACTATCTTCAGTGATGGAGACGTCACAACCTCTCTTCATAAACCATCTCTTGCACAGTGTTTAACCAACCTCAAAACAAAAGTTTGCATTTAAAGGGAATTTCCTGCATTTCCTTTAGCGCTCATTGCTTCCTGTCTTGTCACTGGGCATTGCTGAGAAGACCCTGGCTCTGTCTTTACTCCCTCCCAGTGGGTGTTCAGATGCATTGACAAAAGCCTGCTCGAAACAGTCCCAGCTTTCTCAGCCTCTCCTCACACCTCCAATACCTCAAGCCTTTGAAAGCCTTCATGGCCTCTTGCTGGGCTCACTGCAGTACATCTGTATCCCTTTTGTGCTGAGGAGCCCAGAACCTGACACAACACTGCAGATGTGGTCTCACCAGAGCTAAAGAGAGAGGAAGGATCATGCATCTCAACCTGCTGACAATTCTGTTTTTAATGCAGCCCAGAACAGTCGTGGCCTTCTTTGCCAGAAGGGCACATTGCTGCCTCAAGGTGATTTTTAAGGTGACCTCATTGCATACCAAACCCTTTTCTGCAACCTTGCTTTCTAGTCAGTCCCAGCACTTACTGGTGCATGAAATTATTCCTCCTAAGGACTTTGCATTTCCTTTTTTTGATCTGCTCGAAGATTCTGTTTGTCCAGCCCATTGAGGCCTCCATCAGCAGTACTCTTCAGAGATAATCAAGAGTGGCTTTGCAACGATTTGAGTCACCTACTGGGGGCATCACATGAGGACCCAGGAGTTCATTTCTGTCCAGTTAATTAAATATTCCCTAACCTCAGTCCCTTCCACTCAAAGAAGTCATATTTCTGCTGGGATCATGTTGCCCTACTGCCACCACTTATGTGTATCCTTTCTATGTCAGGACTTCATTGTCCACCCATGCAGGATAACTTCTACCTTCACTTGATTTTCAGCCTGTCCAGATAGACAACTGCTGAGCTTAGAGGAGGTTGTCTTACAGAATCAACCTTGAACCTGTATCTGTCCAGAACCACCTCTCATAGCATTTGTCCACCTGACCCCTCAAGAGTGAACTTTTGCTTTTCTGAGGGCCAGAATTATGACTGTGCTTTTTGGTTTATTCCCTCTTTGCAGCATCCTGAACTCCATCACCTCATGCTCCTGACGTCCACCTTCCAAACTGATTCTTGTTTATATAAGTATGAGCAACAGCAGAGCTACCCTCATCAGCTCCTTTACTACCTGTGTCAGGAAGTTTTCAATGCACTCAGCAAACTTCCTGGCGTGCTACTACCCTGATGTGTTGCCCTCCGCAGACATCAGGTGGTTCAAATCCGTAAGGACCTTGGTCATGAGGCCACTTCCAGCTGCCTAAAGAAGATTTCATTGACTGCTTGCTCCTGATCAAGGAGTCCAGACACAAACTACAGTGTTGGTAACTTTCCATTGTCCTTTCCACTAATCATGACCAAAATGTCACTTGGCTTCTCACCTGGGGGAGCTCTCTGCATTCCTGCTCCTCTATCATATAAAGGGCTTTTATATACTGATGGGGAAGAGCATGGAGTGATAGAGTACAGCTTCTGGTGTGTGGAGATGTTTGGGCTGCTTTATCTAGTCAGAGTTAATGATAGCAATAGTTTTCTTTTGTGAAAACATCCACAAGCTTGCTGTCACATTCTGCTTGATTCCACTGTCATCCTGGGTTCTGTAACAGCTTTAGAACTGCATCAGGACCAAATCCATCTTACTGTGAAAAAATCTAGTTTACCACCAGTTCATTTATCTTTTTGTTATTACTAGAATATCCTTGATATAGCATCCCAAGATTCCTTTGTTGTGCCTTTCTTTGGGCAAGAATGCAAATTCCTCCAGTGTACAATATGACTGAGAAGTTTTCAACTTCCCTTGATGCTTTCATCTATTTCAAAAAAATGCCTCATTAGAGTAGGGGAAACATCTTGACTTCTTGTACAGCTTAATCACTCCAGGTTCATGGGGCTACAGAGAGAACTTGACTATTTTAATTTTATAAACATGAACAAGAGTCATATCATTAGTTTTCTGAATCTTACATTTCGGTTTCTCTCATGCAGAGTTTGCTGTGCTGGTTCCAAAATTGCTTTTCTTCATTATTCATCTCTTGACATTTATTCAGATAACATTTTTTTCCTCCACCATTCAATAGCATAATTTAAGAAAACTTAAATTTTCATTCTCTTTTTTCTTTCCTCTTGCCTTTGATTTCCAGATATCGCTGTGACCTTTTTGTATAATGATTCCTTATTCTTAAATCTGAAAAAAGGTCTTTTTTATTGCTCTTTATTTTTCTCTCATCTATGAAACACTCCCTAATATTTTTCATTTGATAGAAAATCTTGCTGTTTCTTTAAGGGCAGAATAAAATAGCCAATTGACATTAGTTATTCATGTAGAGTTCTCTCTTCTTTCCTCTTGCTTTCACTTCCTTGCTCCCTTCCTTTAATTCTTTTCTACTTACCATCACTATACTTGTGAATTCAGACAGTAATCTGTCCCTCTGACTTCACTTCCAAGATCTTTAATGACATTCTGAATATGTTTTGGTAGGTTTTTTTTCTTTTTGGTTTTTATTTTTTTTTTTTTTTGTGGCCTTAATAGTATAAGCTATCCTAATCCTGCAAATGTTTGTTTGTTTGCTTTTGTTTATAAAATTTCCCCCGTGTTCCCATGTCACTCCTTGAACTTTCTCTGTTTGATATTTGGGTCTTGGTTTTTTTTTTGGTACACTTTGTATTTTGAATGAGTGCCTCTAGATCTTCTTAGGTTTCCCACTTCTTTTTGCTCAGAGTAGGCAGTGAGACTGTTTCTACATGTGGGAAACATCCCAAAAGATCCTCACCTTGCCTGGAAAGAGGGATTGCAGCTAGAGTGTGAAAGGATGATTATGCCTCTGATGTGTTATCTATGTGATGTGTCACATCTTGATGTGGCACAGTATCCTCTAGGCTCAGCCTTCACTGTCCCCAAATGACAGCAACAGATAAGGACTGTCCCTAAGTATTCTCCCTTTCTAATATGCACATGTGCTCTTCTGATCTGCCCAGCATAAAGTAGAATCCTTTCTGTAATAAACTTTAAATGTGACCAGGCTCCCTGCACCTCAGGAGATGGCATACAAGATTTAAATACAAAAATTGAACAGTGAATAGGCTGGTTGATGTCTTCTGGCTAAGAGATGCAGTATATGTATAGTGTTATATCTAAATGAGTGGTTGCATATTTTGAGTGTGCACTTTGATTTTGATGGCATTTACTTTTTGCTTAACGCGCCATAACTGCTCTGAATATGCCAGTTATGGACATCTTAACTTAAACACTTATTGGTAAATGGATTTCTTGACATGATATATGGAGTCATTAAGTTCAACATATAAATCCTTTGTATTTTCCTTCATTTGCAAATCACTAAAATATTCTCTTTGCTATGCATTTATGTTGTCATAGGAACTGCTTCTAAAGTTGCAGAGGAGAGCAATTTCCATGAGTATCAAACTCAAAGTATCAGTAATATGTGCATCATAACTGCTTTCTGATAAGTTAAAGATCTTAGTTTATTTTTAAACTCTCCCTTAAAAATAATTATAATAATATTTTTGGGTAGCTTGAACTAAAAAATACATAAGGAGTTCATTTTTGGCAATTTAACACTGACAAAGATTGTAGCTCTTCTAATTTGTGGAAGGCTTTCTCATATGAAGAAGAGATTGAGGAGTAATTTCTCTCTACTATTTTATCTCTACACTTTTGGAGTAGTAGCTTCACAACCCCAACATCTAATGACCTCCCAATACTTCCATAAACACCACAGTTTAGCAGCATCTTCAGTACCTTCCAAAGGCCTTCTGGTGGTTTCTTCATTGTAATAATATATGGCCAGTTTTCATCCGCATGAGTCTTCATGGGCTTCAGGGACACTGAAGACTGTTGTGCTTCTTTATCTTCATTATTTGTGACCAAAAAGATGCTTCTTACCTGCAGCCTTTTTCATGACTAAAAGGTTTTTAGAATAATTTTACTTTCTCTGTGTATAAATGATCAGGCGCCATTGATATGCGCCATCAAGTAAGTATCTTCTTTGAGTGACACAAGTTTTCATACAAAATTGAGGTTTCAGCAAAATCTTTAAAAGACATTATTTACCATACATTGGATCAGTCTGGGATACAGTTGACTCTTCGTAGCAGCCCATAGGATGATATGTTTTGGATCTGTGGTTAAATGTGTTGATAACACATTGTTGACTTCCCAACAATGTTTGGAAGCCAGCCCACTACATCCATGAGAGTCATGCTAGGTGAAGGTTCAGTGATTTTAGACAAAACTGAGAACCTCTTGCCACAGAATAATAAACAGTCGGTGACTTGAGTGCTCTCCATGTTGCATGTCAAATATTTAATATGCTCAAGGAACATGTATTGTATAACTTTGTCCTATTATAGAATATACGTCCACTCCTAGATGTGTTTGTAGAGGAGAGCTGAATGATTTGCTAATTTAATATCATTTATCATTTCTTTCATTTTTAGCCCCTTGTGAAGCCAACACATTCTTTTGCCACAGTAATATGTGTATAAATAATACACTGGTCTGCAATGGACTCCAGAACTGTGTGTATCCCTGGGATGAAAACCACTGCAAAGGTAACATGTAGAATTCAAAAAGTTGTCATTTGCACTGCATGAGATACAGCATGTGACCCTCAGTTTCTTGCTAAGTATGTGCCAAATGGATGAAAGTTTAGGAAGAGTAATTCAGGGAGAGCATACATTAAACAACAGAGAAAATGAAGGAAGGCAAAAAAAGCCAGTGGATATTACTTTCAGTGTTTTCATTTTTTTTTTGTGTTGCACTGGTTACATCCTGCTGTCTGTCTGTGCGCTTCTGAGAGGCTTTCTTATCACTTGGTCTCTGCTTTCCACACAATCCAAAGTATAATTAAAGGTAATATTTTGGTTCCTTTGCCATATTTACCTTCATAGTGGAATAACATATGAGTAGTGGGTGTCTTTTAGCTGCATGTTATGCCTGTAATAGCCCAGGTAGTCTTATAAAGGAAGGTGGAATTAACACTGCAAGAAACAAACAAACACGCTTATAATCAAGTGAAATTGAAATGCAAGGAACAGACTTGTAAATATTACATCTGGAAATCAGATGTAATATTTACTTCACAGGCACAGAGTGATGTTCTGACTAAATGTGCTAAATATTTCTAAATATTTTTGTGGTTCTTTTAAAAAAATAAAACAAAAAAAAAAAAACAAAAAAAAACAAAAAAAAAAAAAAAAAAAGAAAAAAACAAACCAGTCCCAAAACGGCATCTGTGTTGTCTTCAGGGAAAAGAACCTAACTTACATTGCAGGCTAGGGAGACAGTTTGTTTCTGTCTCGTATCCCCCTGTCTCCCCCTACTGCAGATTTATTCCTGAAAATGTGGGATATGCCAAATTTAGGAACCAATCAAGAAAAAAATCAGAATGAGGCAGATTAGCAGTCAGCACATAAGTCTACTGAAGCTTGCAAAATCCTGACAAGCAGTGCAATAAAACACAAAAACCTTTACTTCAAAAGAACACAGCTAAACTGTGGCATAGCATATTCTTCAAAGAAACTAAACAGACAATTGGGAAATGATTATTCATTTTCTAGTTCCTTAAAACAGAGGAAAACAGAAAACCTTCACCACTCTTCAACTTCCAGAATGATTTTCATCTTTCTTTTGTCAAGTATCTTTCATCAAGTCTTGTGCATTTATCCTCTCTTGTTTTTCTGACTACAAAAAGGAGGTTTGCTGATTCCAGAAAAAATATTTTTTGCTCCAGTGTTGCTTTTTCTAGCTCTGTTTTTTCTCCAAAGTCTGTGTCAATCAGTTAGAGAAACACTGAGTAAATCTGCAAACTTAGACAATGAACTACTGAAGAGTTAATTTTTGGTGTCTAGGAGATTATGAAGAGATGAATGTCACTGTTTTGTGCCAATAACTTCCATTTCAAAGACATTTTGTTAATTCCTTTTATATGTTTTAGGTTGCCAGGAAAACTAAACTGGGTGTTGAAACTTAACCACTGTTGTCTTGCTATGCCTGAGACTGATGCAAACACTTTCAACTGAATTTCTACAAGGCTCAGTCACCATCTTGTGCCTGCAGCCTTGTGAAATCAAATCACAGAGAAAGATGCACAAGAGGAAGGGGAAACTGATTTTATTTCATTATTCTACTGCATTTTTCTGCTTTATTCACAATGCAGAATTTGCTGACTTATTAGAGGCTCCTGAGTAAAGGGTAGTAAATATGATCAGCTTTTGGATTTTTACGGCTGTTTAGAAAAGTTGTGGCAATCAATAGGCAAAAAAATCCTAACTGAAATAACTTGCACAAATTTATTTTCTTTTTCTTTTCTGAAATCTAGATTTGAATAACTTTTCTACTTGCCCCGATTCAGCTTTTTCATTGAATGATGTCAAAATTCCCATTCAGCTAACAAATATTATACCTTAAATTCTATAAAATCTGGTTCTTTCACAGGACCGAATGTCCTAGGTGCATATAGTTACTGGAAGAGAGAGAAAATAATGAAGAGAACTTCTGTAAAATTGTTGGGGGCTTTAGCAGCCAAATGGAGTTCAGAGGTGACACTGAATCCATCTGCTTGTTATGGTGTTTGTTTTTAATAAAAAAATTAAATAATTATTTCATTTATCTAAGATTGAAATATACCCTGAATAAATAAGTTTCCAAGTGAATAGGCACACAGAGGATTTGTGTCTTGCTTATTTGGCTCTCACAAATATCTGATTTCTTCCTCTTTTCTTTTTTGTTGGTGAGATTGATTAAGTGAACTCAGAAATGGACAAGGCTCAGTCTTGCAGTAATCTGTGAACCCAGCATAGCTGCTCTTATTCTTGAACTGCAATTAACGCTTTTTTCTTTTTTTTCTTATTCCCTGTTGCACAGAAAAAAGAAAAGCAAACCTATTGGACCAACTTACCAATACCAGTGGGACTATAATTGGGGTGACTTCTTGCATTGTGATCATCCTCATTGTTATCTCTATTATAGTACAAATCAAGCAGCCTCGTAAAAAATTTGTGCAAAGGAAAACAGACTTTGATCAAACAGTGTTCCAGGAGGTGTTTGAGCCTCCTCATTATGAGTTATGCACCCTTAGAGGGACAGGGACTACAGCTGACCTTGCTGACGTTGCAGATGACTTTGAAAATTATCATAAACTGCGGAGATCCTCTTCAAAATGCATTCATGACCATCACTGTGGATCACAAGTGTCTAGTATTAAGGGCAGCCGTAGTAACCTCAGCACAAGAGATGCTTCTGTCTTGACAGAAATACAACCCCAGCCTGTAAAACCACTTGTTCAGCCCATGAACAGGAGAAATATCCTTGTCATGAAGCATAGCTACTCACAAGATGCTGCAGATGCGTGCGAGATAGACGAAATTGAAGAGGTGCCAACCACAAGTCACAGGCTGTCCAGACATGACAAAGCTGTTCAGCGGTCAGTATCAATAGATTTTTGATGAAGACTATTGTGTGAGGACTGATTTGCCCAAATATATTCACTCTTTGTTCAGTAAAGACATGTTTTCTTTCTTCTTTATTTATTGTTTAAATTTTTGTTTCCTGACAGCACATGCCATTATATTACCTCCCTTTCTGTCTCTTTTTCTCATCTCTGCTTTTCTTTCCTGATGGATCCTCTATTTCCATTTTACCTTTCTACATTCTTTCTTTCTTTTTCGTTACTGTTTTACATATATCCACATGCATACACAGGTCAATAGAGAACAGGTACAATTTTTAAATACCAAAGAAAATGGTGTGAATTTAGTTTTTGGAACTGCCACATACACGTGGTTTCCTTGTAACTGAGGTGGCCTTGAATATCATCCACTGTTGGTCTAACCATCTCTAAATAAATTCATCAATAAATAAAAGATACATGTGTCCATTTTGATGCGTGACACAAGAATGAGGAACGCAGTCCTGGGGTAGACAAACTCCTTTCCTCATGGAACATTATCTTTTATATAATGAATAACAGTATTTACAAAACTTTACTGTATCTGTTCTATTATTGATCACAGTATTTTGGATGGTCAAATAAACATAGATAAACAGGTTATAACATTAGACAACATAACAAATTAATATCTATATTTACATATAAGAATTAATTTAAAGGGAATCTTTCTAATCAATAAAAAAAGCAAAATCAAGCATAATATTTTTAATAAAAGGTTTCTTCTGTATATGGCACTTTGAATCAGTGTAAATATGAATTATTAAATGTTTACAAGTAAAAGATAAAGAAAACAAGAAAAAATATGAACAATTTATTTGAAAAAGGACACATAACCCTTTTAAATTTTTTTTTCTTGCATGCATTATTTATGCATTTCTTGTTGCTGTTTACATGCCCTCCATATTTTCTTTTCACATTAAGGCATTTCTTTCTCTTAAAAAAAAAAAAGTTATTTGGTTATTTTAATCCAATTGCATGTTAATGTAAATTACTTCATGAATATAGATCAGATTATCAACGTGTAATGTTTATTAAGTATCTATATGCATATATTTCTTTTTTTCTATGCAAACACTATTATTTTGAATGAAATAGCCATAACATTCCAGGTTCTGCCTCATTGGGTCTCTAAGCAAACATGAGTCTGAGTACAACACAACTAGGGTCTAAGAGAAAAACCTGAGGTAAGTAAACATATCTATACAGCAATTGAACCATCTTGCTTTCCATTTTATTTGTTATTTTGCTTAAATGTATATTAGGTCTCAAATTATATGCCATCTTGTATGCAGTTAGGTTTGAATGTTAAAAAAACTGAAAGCCAGATGACCACTTTAGCATTGCACATTAAGCAAAATCTGTTAATTCCTTATTCTTGACAGAATTACAGTCAGCCCCGGGCTAAAACAATCTTCATTCCAACCTCATTATACAGTCATGTGCTTTACATGGCTCTTGCATTTCATTTCCTTATTTGTTAACTATTATTTATGGAAATAAACGAGCCTCAGCATGTGAAATAGAATGTAAAACTTTGCAATTTAATTCAAGTATGATGTGGAACTATGTATTTTCAGTTCATTTTTTTCATCCAATCTCGTGAAGTGTTGGGGGAGGAGTAAGTATTATTGCTGAAAAATTTAGAAATTCTGTAGCACTAAAGTTAATGTTTTCAAATTAAACTTACTTTTTTGGAGTATTTTATTAGACTTTTCATATTGCATAATTTTATCAGCACTTAATAAACATAATCTCAGATGTTTATAATGGAGTTATAGATAGCTACTAGTGTGTCCATTTATAAATGTGTATATATAAACATAGATATGTGTATAAACATTTTTATGTGTATATATGTATAAAGCAATTTTACAATGAAATAATCCATTACTGCTTTTATTGCCTGTAGATAGTTTAAGTAAATATATTTCGGAATTTTTTTTTCTCAGAGAGAGCATATTTTTACTTAGTTTTAATTCCAGATAGCTATTCATGCAGACATGCAAACTCTGAATGGAAAAATCTCTAATGAGCATCTCAGCTCTCTGAAAGAGAGTGATCAATTTTCCAATTTAATTTAATTGCCTTTATGCAAACCTAAGAAGTATAAACAGATCTTGACTCCTTAGCAAGATATTCCCATTGCACAAAAATATATTTCTTTTGTAATTTGGTTTCTGGCCACAAAGTGCTCCTTAGTTATTAAATATATTTGGAGATTTGCTGAAAACTTGAGGAAGAAATTAGTTCTGGAGACTTTTTTTTTTTTTAATTATTATTTTTTAAAATTATAGTTTTCTTTAAGTTGATCTTTTTATGTCTGTTATTTACTTGTATGTTGTGTGATATGTGGAAGAAGATTTACATTGAACTTTTGTTATATGTACATTGTTCTCATTATATAGACTGCTTGAGAATAGTGCGCTCCTGGGTGATTTTGAACATGCTACAATGAAATGTGAAACTATCGTCCTTGGAAACACCAGCTAGAGGTTTTGTGGACTCTGACCAGCTATTCTCTTATCATGAAAAAATTCAGCAGTGTTGAGTAAAATTACTAGAAGGCAATAAGACTTTGGTTATTATGCTTATCAGTCATTTCTCTTTTTCTTTTTCTCTCTTCTTTTTGTTGCAAGTAAAATTCCCAATTTCAGGAAGAATTTATTGAAATCAGGTATTTAGCCATTCATAATCACTTCAATAGAAACGTTTGTTGGTTAAGCATCTAGCAATATGACTGAATTTGACATTGAGAAATTAATCTGCATGTATGTTACTGAATATTTGAGTTGGCAAAAATCCCTTTATTAGATACATTGTAAAAAGCATGCATTCACACTTATTGCTGTTACTGTTCCATTTCTGTGTCATATGCTTGCTACTTGTAACTTTTATATAAAAATACATAAAACAATGTATAATGATTTCGTACCTTGAGTTTAATGCAATGTTTTCTTTAACCTAATTTACCAGTCCTGTGTAATTCAGGAGATTAAGCTCAAAATGTAGTTTCTATGAACTTGAAACACAGATATATCAGAGATTCAGCTGTCTCTCATCCCTCAATTGCTGAACAGAATACATTATTTTTATAAGATTTGAATGAATTCATAATAGGTTTATCACCTGATTTCAGTTAAAAGGCTTGTGATAATCTATGTATTCCATTCTGTACTCTTAACTAATTTATTTCCATAGCAATTATTAGGAAGTTTGCATCAGTAGGGTGAAGTAACAGGTTTTTATCAGTTACACAAATCTTATGGTTGAGTTCCAACTTTAGAAACACAGACAAAAACCATTTCACTAGGCCAGTTAAAATTATGTTTGTAATTCAAGCTGTAAGTATTAATAACCAAGACAAAAATGAAATTTGAGAGGTTGCATTGTTAAGGAATTATTAGAGGTTGAAAAGCCACTATTATGTAAAATTGAAAGACCCCTCATCTAAGAACTCAATAACCATGCATAAAATCATAGTTTCATTATCTGTTTAAAGTGTATCCTCCAAATTATCTTCCAAAACAAATCTCATCTCCTTCTGAAACATCTTGTGTCATTCATGGTTGTTAGGTTTTTCTGCATAAAAATATTGCTAGATTTATTGGGGAAAATGTAAAGAATTCCATCTATCTTCCTGAACTATAAGAACATGGGAAAAAAGAAAACCTAAAAGACTGACATAAAAAATAAGGTGATCTATATGAGATATTTAAATATACAATATATAATTTGCATAATTAAAAACAGAAAATCTGTTTTCTACAATTGTGACTTAATAGTGACATGAGAATAAGGATTTCAGGTGTTTGACTACTTTTACAATGCATTTTACAATTATTTTTTTAGCTTGAATAATTTGGTTTTTTTCACATATTAGCTGCAAAAACAGTTGTCTGTCCTCTGCAGTCATTGAGAGTCACTGAGTCATCCCTCAGTTACATGGGTTTGCAGCATGCACTAGTAGTTTATTTCCAGATCAGTAGCTCTTCAAAAGTTCATGCTATTTATCACTGTTATTTTCCTTAACCTTTCCAAGTCGTAGCTCATCCTTTTTTTAAATATATGTTAAGATATTTGCCACATCCATGCTTAAAATGGATGCACCCATGCATCCATTATAAAATAAAGGAAGAATTAAAGACTTGCTAAAAGAAATGCATATACATGCAGACGCTTGTATGTATATTTATAAATATTTAGTATTGAAGAAAATTTATAAATAAATATAAAAGGAGAAATCTAAATATGAATTTAGCTTTGAATGAACTATATTGTTCTCACAGAAAAATGATGAACTTGTTTTTTTTAAGTTGCTGCATATTTATGTTTAAGTGCCTAAATCCCACTGTAACACAGTCTAGTCCCTCCTATACAAATACACAATAAAATTAATTTTAAGGTTTTTCCAGTGAAGTGTTAACTGAAAGAACTGAACTGTAGAGGATGTGGGTATTAATAATTACATTGCATGCACATTCTTGCTTTCTTTTAAAAATATCTGATTGTGCCACAGGAGAAGGAGGGAGAAACATAAAATTCTGTGTAAACAGAACAAATCAAGCAAAGTGAGAATGGTAATGCTTGATCCTGGAAACTCCTTTAGAAACATATTGCCTAATAGCTAGGTATCCCCTTAAAAACATTTTAAGTACAAAATACTTGTATCCTGGGGTCAAATTATACCTATTAAAAATATTAACAAAAATGAGTTCAAACACAGCTAAAATACTATAATTAAAATATTTAATTTCAAGTAATTGAATTCTTTATATAGTCAGTGTGAATAATAGCCTAGTCCACCACACCACAAACAGTAAAGATAATATTTGCTTCATATCACACAATAGTAGGATATCTTAATGTGATCTGTGATAACTCAAAATATTAAAATAAAAGGGGTTGTTGCTGGAAGCAAACAGTTTTCCTTTCCTATCAGTATTTTTCATTATTATGAATCTACTTGTTTAAAACCAGAAAGAAGTTCAAACAAGCTTTCACTTTTATGGAAGGGAAGTTTGTGTTAAATTAACATAGCTGCATGTGTTAGTATTGTATAGCACAGTAAATCACTGTGGATCAGCTAAGCTGCTAGTCCTTGCTTCATGCATTTTACCTCATAGTTATGAGGTATTAGATAGATAGTTATGGTTTGACTGGTGCAATGACTGTGGTCTACAGCCATGTTGAAAGTATGCTTATTTCTTACATACTTTTTAAAAATGAGATTTTCTTATCATAGTGCATTGAAATATTCTTTGTAGTTTTGTAGTTTGTATTTTTCCCCCCTCCATGGATGCAGTGTTAAGTGTATACTTTTCTTTTTGCATGATAGTTGAACAGCCACACCTTTTTTCTCTGCTGCAGGAAATATGGCCTTTGCAATTTGTCAAGGACTCTGCAGCATCATTAAAAAATCTCAGGAAGTTCATATTGTAAATCATCCTCATTTAAACTTTTTCTGTCTTCACAATTCTAAAAACAACTTTAAAAAAAAGGCTCTGATAAATGTTAGCACCTTATCCTTCATTTTTTCTTGATTTTTGTGCTGGAGATTTTTTCTTGAACCTATCAACAATGTAACCAGTGAGAGGGAATAAGAGAAAGTAGGAAGGTTTCTTGTTAAAGAAAAATTGTTAGCCCCCACACTCTCCCACACTCTCCAAAAAAATCAGACAAAGAAAATTAACACAGAAAGGTATTGTATTTAGAATAAAAATATAAAGGACTTTGGCACATACCTATTCCCAAATTTGTAAACATATTAAGGACAGATAAATTCTTTAACCACCAAATAAAAACATTCTGTTCATGTCCAGCTCCAAAAGACAGAAGTAATACTTCACAGAACAATGCCCTACAAACAAAAGATTGGTTTTTTTTTTTTTTTTTTTGGTGTGTCTTCTCCTTTATGTGTAAATCTCCCTGATACCACAAAGATATTTCAGCTGAAGTACTAAGGCATATACAAAGGACAAAAGCTGCACCATTCAAAACTCTTTTGAACATAGAAGTCTATTATCTGATCTGAAAATATCTCCTCACTTGTGACTCAGCACTTAATGTGAAGTCTTATACTCACAGCTCCACTGCTCTTCATCATTACCTTAGGATCATCTCTCTTTGCTCTTTGATGATCACTACATCTTTATCACTTGCTGCCTTTCATTTCTGTTCACAGAGCTTAGTTTGAGTTTAGTTCTGTTCCATCTCACCTCAAAATTCACTGAAAATGCTGAAATCCTACCAGCTCCCTGCCTTTGTGTTACCCTTGAATCCACCCAGCTCTTCCCCATCTGTCACTTTAGAGCCATCTTAATCATACCTTGCCTATAAACAGCAAAATGAAAACATAAGATCTCAGCAAATACTAATTTATCCTTTATGTATTTCCACCCTCAATTTATGTAGCCCAACAAGAGCTATGAAGGTGGAATGGACAGGAGGACAGGCTCATTAGGCATACTGGGTCTCCATTTTAATGACTGTGCGTCAGTGTTGTCTGGGCTGTCTACCTCCATGTGTTGGCATGACTGCTCCTGTGATAGCCACATCTCAGTGTCATCCACCATTTTTCTTCTCCCAGTTTAACCACTGTCAAAACATTTCCAGCCCTTCTAAGTTTCCTTCTGTTCTGTGTTTATAATAGTATGCATCTCCACACAACATAAATCCTCATCCCAGCCTCCTTCATGTGCTCATTAAAACAGTGCACAGCCTGGCAAACACCTGCCACTGGTGTGGTAGAGCTATCATCAGCAAGGTAAGAATGTCAGCTGCCAGAAGAAGCAGCAATTTTTTTCCCAGGAGAAGGAGTTGTGTTGATCTACAATCTCCAAACAAGGTCACCATGGAAAAAAAGGGAAGCTGCTCTCCCCTTCAAGCAGTGAAACCTAACTGGAAGAAGAGAGACAAATTAAGAAGCCCATGCTGAAAAATGGAAAGAACAAGACTGCTTAGATTTCTTTACCCAAGTAACAGGCCTGGCCAACACTGTGCAGCATCATTTCACCTCTTCACTCTCAGGTAGAGGAGAACCGCAGTCCAAGCCTTCTTTATCCCAAGAAGGAAGCTACAACTGTGAGTACCAATTCTATTCAGATCTCTGGAAGGACTTAAATGCTCCTTGCATAAATGTAGGCAGACAGGGACTTACTGGGCCTATGAGGGTAGTCTTGTGCTGCTACATGCGGCATCTGCAACATCTGGTTATTTAGATCTTTTAAGCTTTCCATTCTTCAGTTGGTCCTCCTGAGCTCCAGAAAGGTACATAATAAATACACTTAGCCACTTAAAAAAAAAAAAAAAAAAAAAAGTGGCTTTACAGGGAAGCAATTACTTGGTATTTACTTTAGTTGGATGTGAAAACACCCATGGCACTTGCTGCAGCTATTGTGAAAAAAAAAAAAATTGGTCCTTTTTTTTGCACAGATGCTAGATTAATGTATGTGGTTAAACGAACCATTCAGTTGGATCAACTGCACCACTAAATGTGGACACTTTTCCTCTGAAATTTTACTTGTAAAACTGCAGTGCCTGATTCATGCTTTAGTCACACCCTCCTTCTAGATTCTGCTTTTTTTCTGAGTTCAGTGAAAGTTTCAGTTAGGAAAAATCAGTTTGTTGAAAGTGAATGACTTTCACCATCTTTAGTGAAGCCAAAAATATGATTTATACTGGGGAAGGAGAGCTTCATTCTCATTTCTTAGTGGTAGAGCTTTCAGCACAAGTCATCTACTCTTTCCCTTTCTTTTACAAATCGGTGATTTAAAGCAAAATTAATGCTCTATACTTAAGTGATACGTGTAAGTTGGAAAAGAAGTAAAGCAGTGAAAGAGAACACCAGAAATCTAAAGTAAGTATATTTTCCCAATTATCAAAGCAACAATAGTATTTTCAGAAGTTACAGTTAACCTTTGATTGCTATACAAGCCCAATGGTGGCCTTCATTTTTTAAAATAAATTTCATATTATCATAAGAAAAAATTTAGCTGAGGAATATTAGTGATTTTATATTTTTATACCAATTTAAATTTACAAATATAATATTTAAAAATCTGTAAGGCGCTGATATTCTTTATTTTAAACTCAACTGATTTTTCTGCTCAGAAGGAATTACTGTCTTTCTTTTTTTCGGAGACAAGTCTCTGCATTTTGAGTTTTCCTTGCCAAATGGAAGACATTTTTAATTCCTCTCCAACATTTTCACTCCCACATTCTACTGACTAGTTTTGGTGCAGAAAACACCCATGAGGTGATTTTGTTTGATATCCTGAGCATATCTGGCATCGCTTTAGTAATGAAACAGTACATTACAGCTCTGCCTGCAGAAAGAATTTCTTCAACTGTTATCTAAGCTACATGGCCAAGATCCAGGCCCAGAGACTTATGCTGTCACTTGAGAATAACTTTAGTGACATAAAGTATCTTGTTAGCTTTTGGTATCTTGGTAGAAAGTCTACACTAATCTAGAAAAAATAATTTAACTAAATAATTTAAATCTTACATTTTTAAAATATCAACATTTTATCTCCCTTTGTTAATATCACCATCTCTTTGATGACTGAAAAAGAGAGTGATATTAACATGGAAAACTTAGAGTTCTTAGCAGAAGACAGCAAAGATTATGTGACACTTTTATTAAGTATGCTACAGTTTTCAGATCTATGATTTTTTCCTTTAATTCATCTAGCATTCTTAGTTTTACTCCTCTCTTTTGTGATGTAAACTTTGTAGTCTTTATATGTCTATCAGGTTAACATCTCTTTTGCAATTCAGTAGCTTATGGGGACTCAAAAAGAAAAAAAAAAGTATTTCCTGTGCTGACATATAGTACATAGCTTTATAAAAGTCTATCAAATGTCATTAGAGTTTAGCTGGATCCGAATGTGCTGCTAGAAAATTATTAGATTAGAGATACATAAAAATAAAAATAGGAAATTAAACTAGAAGTTCTGCATTATTTGAGTTTTCTAAGATTTTATTATTCTACCGTATTTGATCGAAAGAGAAATCTCAACATGCATAAAATTTTATGGAAATCTCAACAGGGACTAAACTTTATATAGCATCAAGTTTTAAGCACACATCTGTTTGGAATATATGGAGAATAGAAAGGAAACATTTAGAAACCTTTTTAATGCTTTGAGAAAATGAGTGTTTCTTCTGTGTCAGAATTAATCAAACATTTTCCACAGGCTCCTGTCTATAGAACCTATGCATAGTGAAGAACAATCCATTTAAATGGGAGGTATAAAATGCAATATTTAGGAAGGAACAGAAGAGGATTATGGTAGTGAAATTGTTTAGAAGTATGGTGTGTGATTCTGAATCTAGTAAACACACCTTGAAATACTGCAAAATTTTAGTCCCTTTGGTTTCCTTGCTATAAGGCATGTGATTTAAAGCTGTGACATACCAAGGGCATAATAGCCAATTAAGTAAATAGGAAGTTTCTCTCTTAGAGTTCCTGAATCATAATCTTGTCATCCAGCTTCTGAGGCTCAGCACCCTCTGTTGCTAGTGACACTAAATGAGCTGATAATTCAGGAGGCTCCTTGTGACAGACCTCCTGTCATTTTTATTAAGACTGCAAGACCTACCTCCAGCTGTGATAGTAATAGCAGAACTTAGTGGGTGATGAAAAATATGGTTCAGCTAACCCTTAAGTGTATATCTGTATTGCCTTTTATTTGTCTCTATAATTTATGAATTAAAGTAGAAATTAGAGAATAGCTAATTTAATTTAAAATACATTCTATCACTCTGTCTGGATTTTCTTGAGCATTCTTGAAACCTGATAAAAACCTATCAAATATTTCTTATTTTACTCTATGGCTCAAATGATATTTAGCTTGAGCATGAAGTTCTGAAGATTTAAATTTTGTTATCATACCTCACCCCTTGACATTTATTAACATTTCAAAGCTCTCCAGCCTCTCAGGATCTGCTATCCAGTTTGAAGCTGACTTTTGTCAGTGCTGAATACCAGTTGTGTCAGAAGAAAGAAGAAAAATATTTTCATCTGAAGATTACTCAATCATTTTCTCAATGAGAAAAACAATCTGAGTACTAGAGCCATGTGATGCCTTCTACAGCTAGACGGAAAAAACCCCTAAAATTTGAATTCACCAGGTTGTGTTTTTGCTGTGTGAAAACAGACCTTGTCTTCAATCCCAAAGCATATTCAGGAGAAAGTGGAAATCAAAGGAGGATGATAAGGGAAAAAAAAAATCATGGAAAACCCCAACATGGTAAGTAAATAAATAATTCTATACTTGTGCCTAAAATTAATGTACAGCATAATATGGGGTGGAGCCACTTCTGTTCTTTTTGGATAATTTGAAAATCCTCTAATGATATCATGGAGATTGTTTTTAGACCTGGATCAGGCGCTGTCTGCTAACACTTTATTTGTCTTCATCTACTTCTAAAATTTATGGACTCTCTACATTCCTAAAGGCTTTTTAAAGGTGCTAGAAAGACAGTTACAACAATTTCCACTACTTCACTCATTTTATAGATCATATATAGATCACAAGAACTATAATATGGAACTCTTGTTGAGCCTAGCAGATCATTGCATAGCTATGGCATATAGTTAGTATTGTAATTATAGAGGATTGTTTGAAAAATGGGGCAAAATATAATGATGTATTATAATGTCACATTCAAGGATACAATTGACAGAATCCTAGAAAAGGACCTTTTAGAGTAAAGGCAGTACAGAGTCGCCTCTAAGGAGCTTTCCTTTGCTCTTTTTCATATGCTGATTTCTATAATAATAGCAAACATTGTGAAGGAGAAAGGGAGAACAAAAGCATAAACCAGATTTTTTTCTTTCATGATAATAGCAATGCTTATCTCTATATCTACTGCTTGGATAATGCATTGTTTGGGGAGAATTCTGTGCTGATACAGGCTTTCAATCATAACATGTAAGGATGATGCTCATGCAAGCCTTCGCCAAAATCGTTATTGAAGTTTCATAGAATTCATAAGTCCAACAAACATGAAATGAGAATATTACAGCATTTTGCCTTTGTTGGTTTCAGCAGGAAATGCATTCTAGATTAAAAAATCTGCAGAGAGCTCAAGTTTGAAGAAAAGTCATGAATCTCTCCCCACTCCAAGTCGTGCATATTGTGGAGTTTAATACAGACTAATTTGTTAAAATGTGGTGCATACGCTGACATATGCAATCAATTTTCTAATGTGGCATACTTTCCATCACTTAGTATGCATATCTCCTAGGTACATGGACACTCTATTATGAACACAGGAGCTTGTATGTCCCCAGACAGCAATAAGCACTCATCAGCTTGCTGACAACTGCAAATGTGCCCAAGCTAATGCTACGAGTATTTGGACTGGTATTACACAAAGTTGGACAAAGAAATACAAAGGAAGGCTTTCATCTTTTTCCAGAGTGTTTTATGCTTGGCCTAACAAAATTTATTTCAATTTATATGATGATGAGCATATATTAAAAAGACTTATCAGTTCACTTTCTGAAGATGCTGGTAGTATTTTATTCTGGGGGAAAAAAAAATGCAGCTAAAATGTCAGGATGCTTAGGAAATATCTGTTCAACCTGTACATCACTAAGGAAACTCCACTCCAAATTTATTTGATTTTGTTATTGGCTCATTTGTTTTGAAATCCCCCTTCAAGAATGTTAAAACTGTTAGTCAAAGGCATGTAATGTCTCAAGGCTATGTCTTTGTTGAAATCTTGGATAGTTGAACCTTTTCTGGCTTAAACACAATATCATCAAACAAACCCCAAAACCATGGGAGGCAGCTTAAGGCTGTCTGACATTCTTCTAATTTATTAGTAGGTGACTGCTCATCTGCACTAGTTTTTATGAAACTCTGATCTGAGAGGTTTCAAGTTTAGCCCACCACATGAAAGTAACGGCCTCTAACCTGTGGGCCAAGGAATGGGACTCCCCTTTACTCTTCTTCTTTCACTTTCCCTATTATTCTAATGAATGTTTGTCTTTAAAAAGAAAAGGAATAATTCTCACATGAGTAATTTAACTATTAACTAAGAGAACTATTCAAGAACAGCTAGAGTGTTGCACTTGCAGGTAATTAGTTTTAGAATTGTTTCCACTGAGCTGAATTCACAGCCTCATGTAACAGCATCTGAAACCTACCTGTTGAAGGCAGTCTCTGATATGGCTGCTGTCTTTCCATGCTTCAATTCTGCTATTCCAGTAGAATTTGAAAACTCCTGCTTTTGAGGGCTGGATGAAAATCCCTACAGAAGAAGAGATGCTTCCCCATACATGCCTGACACAGCAGCCTCCCTTCCTCTCCTCACAGTCACTCTCACAGGTGACCAAGGTCACAGGGGTGGCAGTAACCAGTAGCAGCTGGAGGAAAAAGACCCTGAGGGGGTGCTGGAAAGGGGAAACTGAGGTCTTTTCCTATTGTATTATGCTGCTGCTTTACCAGTAACAACTGATAAGTCATCTTATCAGAGAAGTTTTCATTTGTCAGGCCCTCCTTATGTGAACTTACACCTTATCTGAGCTTACAGCAAATGCTGGCTGGCAGAGGGGATTATAAAAACAAGGGTCTTTTCCTATCTATTAATTTTGGCTTATCTTTTAGGGGAAAGGTCAGTATTTTTTGTGTTTAAATAGAGCTACCTTGTGTCCAAGGTGTTTAGACACCTCAGATTTTAGTGCAGAACAGGTTTTAAACACTTCACTAGTGTAGTCAGATTCTACTGGAAAGTTCAGTGTCCAATTTTGTCATTTAAATTAATTCATAGTCAAAACTACTCTCCTCATGAATACTTATTTCTTTTGATCCAGGTCAAAACAAACTGGATTTACTGCCTGTGATGAATTTCAATATTTCTTATTTCAATCTTTCTTATTTCTTTTTGCTAAAATGGGAAGATGAGGGGAAGAAGGTAACATATTTTATCTGAAGTCAGTTTCTAATTCAATTAGAGCTTCATCTTGGCCCCCATTGAACTCACTGGGCTTTTTGCCACTGAATTTAATAAGATTAAAATCAGACTCATAACATACAGTTTCTTATTTCTTCCATATAATCAATTAAAATATTAAATATCTCAGGGTGAATGCTTCCTTCTTGTCCACATGTTCTTTGATATTGTGTTATTGCTTTTTCTTCTGTCATTCAATAAGTTTTAATTAAGAGTTCCTTTGTGTGTAGGTAAAGGGAGGTTGTTTTATTTAAAAACTTTTCAGGATATGCTTTAGTTTTTATGGTGTCTGAAGAGAGAAAAAACAGAAACATTATTTTTTTTCTAGCGGAGGCCTGATCTACCAAATATGCTTGCTTGAAGATGAATTGGGAAATGAGATGATGAATAAGAGGTATGAGAGCAAACATGCACTCTCTCTCTTTCCCCTATTTTAATTTTAAAAAGAAAAAAGGAAAATAATATGTTTGATTATTAAGTATCCTAGTTCATCAGACTCTCAGAAAAAATAAACCTCTTTTATATTTAACAAAATATCCATTGTGAAAACAAGATTTTTATTACTGATAGTCAGATTAATTTCTGAAGCCTCATTACCTTTATATCCATTCATTCTTTTTAAATCTGTCAGATCAGTGCTTACATCAGGCACAACTGAAAATAAGGCCTTTGGATCCAATTTGTGTCATCAGTTGCTATGCCTGACAATACAGGTAAAAGGAATGTGATATCAGGGACTAAGGATTCAGATAAGAGCTTGAAGCAGGAGATGTGGGCAAAGCAACACCTCTAAAACATTCTTGAATGTTGGTATAATCTAACACAAAGAGGGAAGCTATTTCAGTGATGGAGAGAAGAAGGGAAAAGGAATGAGGAGGCTGAGGGGGGATCTCATTGCTCTCCAAAACTACCTGAAAGAAGGTTGTAGTGAGGTGGGAGTCAGCCATTTCTGTCATATTTCAGTCAAAAGAATGTGAAGAAACAGCCTTAAGTTGTACCAGGGAAGGTTCAAATTAGATGTTAGAAAAATGTTTATCCCTGAGAATGATGGTTAATCATTGAAATAAGTTGCCCAGGGAGGTAGTGGAGTCATCCCCTCTGGAAGTGTTCAAGAGGAGTCCAGGTTTCTCACTCAGGAATATGGTTGAGGGGTGATTATGGTGGTGTGAGGCTGATGGTTGGACTAGATGATCTTGAAAGTCTCTTACAATGTTTATGACTCTGTGTGGCTCTGGCTTGATTTTCCTTCATATTTGTTCTGGTGACCATGTACTTGTTGGGTGGCAGTGTGTGTACCAGTAGCACTGTCTGGCTAATACTTGAACAAAGGTGTATCACTCTCCATTCAGGAAAATATTTGGCAATTGTAACTTTGGTCTGAGCAAAGGGTTTTGCACTACAGTTATTGATTTGGGCCTTATGTACAAGGCCAAAAATATGGTATTGACTGCTTTTCTGTGCAAGTAAAAAGTATTGGTATGTGCTAGATGGTAATTGAAGGCCTTTCTAGAGCATCTGAAATTAAGGAAAATCTAAGGAAAATTTTTACTTGCATTTAATAACAGCAGGGGGATAGAAGGAGAGAAAGTAAAATCTCTTCCAATCTATTGATGTGCAAAGTCAGTTAAACATTAATTCTAATTGTGTACTTTTTTATGTTAAAACCTAAATTACAGGGTGTAGGGTTTTAGATGCATGACAGCAATTCCCACTCCTTGTAAGAATTACACTATTGGCTGCTTACAAGGTTTACTAATGACAAAACTTTCTTGCAAATAAATTACAGCCATGTTTATTGATTTATCTAGGTCTCTAAGGAATATTAAAGACTGATCAGAAATGTCTGTTTCATGTATATTGAAAAGACTTAAAACTGCTGAAAACAACCTATTTGATGTCTGAATAACTTTGTCTAATTGATGACTTTAACACTAGCCTAAAGAATATATTGGATGTTATCATGTCATTAACTTTTCCCTCTGATGAGGGTTCTTGAGTGTATTCCTGCACACTTTAAGTTCCTTGCTCTAAATGTAGTAAGGGCAAGAAAAGATTTTTCTCAATTCAGCCTTTTGCTGTGAAGACCTCTCCAGCAAAGCATTTCATCTTGACTAATATTTTTTCTTTTGTCTGAAAATTAATGTAGAGTCTTTTCTATGCACTGTACATCCTGGACAGCTTCCTCGGTTTGAAATTTTGCCAATGTCACTGTAAGACTGACTCTAGGGGCAGAAATGTAATACTTGTTTAGTTAAATCAAATGGGAGCCACAGATCAAGGTATTATTTATAACCCAATGGCACAGGCTAATTTTAGTAGCCAAGCTATATATGTGTCAGGGAAGCAGTTGCTAAACCTTGCTTAAAAAGCTTTGATGTCTATTGATCTACCTGATTGTAGCCATACTTTGAATCTGAAAGTGATAAATGGATAAATTGAAAACCACATGAAAGCAGATAAATGCCTTTTATTTAAACAAACAGATGGGAAACTATTTTGTCTACATTAGCTCCAGGCAACAGCATTTAAACTGCATTAATTTTCTCCTTTTTTCACCTGATCCAGGTGGTGGGATGCTTTCATTTTATCTTTCAGACTATGACTTGAATGAAGCATTATTGAATAAAATGAATTTCAGCAAGAATGAAGGGATGGAAAAAAGATATTTAATTAAACTGAGAACAGTCCTTGGATTTGTTCAACAGAGTTGCAATTGGGGTTGGTTTTGTGCTACTAAATGCTGTATTCTAAGGTAAAGTAGTGTATCTGGCTGGAATTTTTAGATGGAGAAGAAAAAGGAATACATGTTAGACTCACATCAGGTGTTCCTTGGTGTTGGTCATGACTATGTGAGTATCAGATGTCATTAGTTATCTTGTATCGCAAGCAGTTTCCTTTGACAGAAACTGGCAAGATTTGAAAAATCTCATATTTATTTTACAGCATAGTAATCAGGTGACTTTTTAAAAATTCATCAAAGCAAAGAAAGACATACTCACTACATCATTTTATTATAATATTCAGATATTTTGGAGAGAAATATATGAGCCTATGATGAATCATATTATGAATCCGAATGTGAGGTTTTTCTGTATTTTGGTAGAGTCCTTGGATGAGCAAGTTTTATTTATGCATATACAAAATACACTTATTCCTCCTGAAAAATGTTGTATTTTGATGTGAAGATTTAAGATCTCCTTCCTTTATCACTAAAATTAATGCGTATATGAGTTGTCAGCAGGCTTTTAAATTGCTTAAAACTAAATGCGAGTGGTCAAAGTATTGCAAAAATGTCTCTGAAAAAAAAGAAGTAAAACTGAAAGCACAAAACTTTAATGTGTTCCATCGGCTTAGTGGGAGGATGGTGGCATGTTTGCAAGAATGTATAGATCAATGAATGTGCTGATATTTTAATACCAAATATTATTGAAATTATGACAAATTTCCATTGATTTTTTTAAGTCCTAGAATATAACTTTTGAAATATTCTTATAATCTACATGGCAACTTGGATGATTTTTTTAGTATAACAATTAGTATTCAACTTTTGAGCCATTCTTGTCAGTAAGAATAATCAAGGTAAAATAATAGAGAATACTGATAGAAATTTAATGAAATGTGAGCAGTGAATAGCAGTAGAGATCTTTTGGAATGGATAATCTATCCATTACTTTATCAGAAATGCAATTTTTAAACTGCAATATAACAAACTGTGTTTGTTTCAGATTTTTATTTTATATAAAACTGATCCTAATACAGATATATTTTATATCTGATTTAATAACACTATTCTTATTCTACCCACTTACTGTCTGTCTGTCAAAGTTTGTACTAGTGTAACATTCACGATTCACATCTGCAACTTCAGAGAACTTAATGGTATTATTGCTATTTGTAATGTCTTTCTGTCACTTTCATTATTTATGAGCTGATGGTGCTTTGTTGTGCTGAGAAACACAAACTGAAAACACATTTGGAAAAACGTCATCTCTCTCCTTATCTATTAACTTAAAAAGAAATGCAACAAAAACTTTATACATTTAAGTGTGCTATAATATTTTAATTTGTCCTTTGTAGTCAGGTTCTTCACTGATCTCTCCAAAAGCATCAACATGCATCTGTTCATTGGTCAAACTAGAGTCTACAGTGTATTTCTGAAGGGTGCCCTGAACAACATAAATTTATTCGACTCCATTTGCTCTTGCTGATTTCTCATTACGATGCCCAAGGATTTTCACTGGGATTGACTATAACCAGGAACAGAAAATGTCTCCATTTAAAGTTTTATTGTCACTGAAAAAAGACTGTGACTTCATATTTCAAATCCCAAATGGAATGACAATCTAAAGTGGACTTGTTCAGCTGAAATTGCCAAGATCTTAGGTACTCCAGGCTACCGGAAAGACATCCTATTATTAATCCTGGATTAATGAAGAGAATGGACTTAGGGCATGATCCAGAGCCCATTGTAGTCAATGGGAGGCTTTTTCCATTGACTTCATCGGGGTTTGGATCAGGCCTTTACTACCTAAAATGAATAAACTCCCAGCAAAATCTGCTATAAACAAGTGGCATCCTTTCCTGAGATCTTAGAAGATACTGAAGACAATAATACTCGTACTTCACCTATGAATATGGCTCTGTGTGTGGCTCACTGCTCATGAGGAGCATCCAGTGCATCTTAAAAGCAAAGAAAACCCTTAAAAGTCTAAGCATTGCTGATCACATTCAGAATATTTGGTTTAGAAAGTAGGGATTTATGTTCATAAATTAAATTGTTAAATTATGAGAAACTAAGATGATACATTTCTGAGTATTTCTTAGTTTCCAAGGGAAAGGGGATTATTTAAAACTCTCAGAACTCTAGTATGTGAATTCTTGATGTTCAGAAGTAAAAAACAATGATGTCAATAGGGACTTCACTTTCTGTCACAAAAACTGTACTGATAGTACTAACACAAAAGCATCAATTTGTCTATGAAGAATGATGATTTTCAAGTTTCTATAAAGAGATGTCAATATGGTACAAAGTTAAAGGTAACTAAAGGATTTATTTAAAAATAACAAATAGAAGTGATTTCCAAAGTTCTTGTTTAGTAATTGTTGTGGGTTTTCCAGAAAAAAAATTAAATCTCCCCTAACTCTTGAACCTGTGTACTTTCCAAATAAAAATTTGTAATTAATTCATGCAAATGTCTAAAGTCCTGAAATTCTGACAATATAGGCAAAACAATGGCTTCAGGGCTTTTGGCTTCATAGTCTTGATTAGTTACATGATATCTGACTTGGACATCTGCAGGATTGTCTCTACGTCTGAGACACTCAAAATTTCCTTTAAAGATAACACTTTTGTAGCAGAAATTTGTCATGCTATTGCAGTAGTTCAATATTGATCTGATGAATTATGTCCCAAAATTACCTCTAACTCTATAATCATTATGAAGGAAACAAATATGACTACTAAAAATACATGTATATATTTGAGCACATAATTTGCTTTTGCCTCCATTCTCATGGTACAAACTAAAACCTTAAAACATTGTGATTAAGGCCAACCAAAATCTAGAGGTTCAACAGTGAAGTGGTTATTACAGCCTTTGGACTTCCAGAAATCCTTATTGTAGCAGTAGAGAGGACTTAGACATTGCCATTTGCAATTTTCACTACCTCAAAGCAAGTGATTTGCAAAGGGAAGAAAAAAGAACTTGAAAGATTTTTGCTAGATGTTTAGGGACATCTTAAATTCAGACACCCTTGATACATTCTCCTTCTTTTCCTCCTGTGTGAAGGGGCTCATATTTTCCATTTCTTGCCAACTGCCTTAAGGGATTGCTGCCTTGTACTTGTAGAAAATTCTGACAAAAAGTGACAATTTTTACAGAATATTTTTGTTCCTCATTTCCTTGGCATAGAGAAAGCAATTTTTTTGTTTTATGTGGCACCTTTGAAAGAGTTATTTGTAATTTTTAGTTAACTTTTTTTTTTAAATAATAAATAAATAATATGGGACATACTGTTGGTGCTTCTGAGGTAATTACATCATTTATACTAATCCCATAGAGGCAGAATTTCCTGGTTGACCGAAAGACCTTAAATGGAAATGGACCTGCTTGAAAAATCTCTTTGGGAGATATAATTATACAGTGAAACTCCTCAAGAATTCTTGCTTTTACATGTAATCCAAATTTCTTTTCCCATTAGAAATTGAATGCATTAATCTTGTTGGTTTACACAAATTTTGGGGAAACTTTATGATCAGAGCATGTATTGTAATTAAGATCATTATTTCACCCTATAACTTGTTTTCTTATAAAATGTTCAATGTCTTACTAGGCGACTCTTTTCATGGTTCATATCTCCCTTGATTGATGTGCTCTTATCTGATCCCATTTTTGCAGTTTAAAATGCTGTATAGGTCAAAAATTCTTTTTGAACACTAGAAAGGTTCACCATTACATTTTCCAAAGTTATGTTCTATAAATCAGATTGATATGACAGTAAATTATAATGCAATTAAACTCTAAATCTCTATATGCAAATTATAGATAGGGTGTTGAGGTTGACTTTGGGCTACTGGCTTTTGAAATTTGATCTTATATTGTATGATTTCTTAATAAATGTTAAACTTTTTCTTTTATATAGTCTCTTCTTTATTTACTTATTGCTAGTTCTTAGACTTCACCAATAACACTGATTAAAACTGTTAATAGATTGTCCTCTGTAATGAATTGGTTTTCCTAACTCACAAGAGAATGCTTATAATATGCTTCTTTATATTCTTGAAAAAATTCTATTATAACACTGCCAAAATATTTCGGAATTGTTTTTCTTTAAGCTCTGTAAATTATTTCTGTCATTTATGTTAATACATTTTAATTCAGTAAAAATAAGCTAACAAACTGTGAAGGACACAAAATATAAACCTCTCAACCGTTTTGGCAAGAAAAGTAGTGAGAACAGTATGAATGGGGATTTGGAGGATCAGTTCTGTGAGTGAGTGATGTTATAAAACTAGGACTTTATGGATGATGAGCTACATCTTCAGCTTGAAAAAGAATCTGCATTACAGAGTGTGTTAATTCAAAGTGACCACATCACAGGGCTGTCACTAAGCTTCCTTTTCAGTGCTCTGCCTAATTCAAATACCCCTTTTTCCTCTACTTCTGGTTTGACTTTGAGTTTTTTTAAAGAATATAGAAGCATGAAATGCAAGAATTCTTTCAAGTATGTCACTGTGGCGTGGCAAATTACATATTGGCCTGGTTCAGACAGTCTTATGTGGAAAATTTATGAGTTATCTCTAGAAATTTGTATTATCTGCAGATCACCTAAGAACCGCACTCTGAAGTGATGTTAGCTCTGTAGTTATCTATGAAATTATCACTGTTTCAAATATATTTGGAATACCTTATTGCTAGTTTCTCTTTTCAAAATAATGTGTATGCATTAGCTGAGAATAGAAGTGAAATGGTTGAACATTACAAAACCATGCTGATGGACAAGGTGGCATAGAAAATGAACTGAAAATTATAGGGAACTGAATATTTACATAGGTTTGTCTCATTAATTAAGGTTTATTTACTACAGTAAGTCAAAAGCACATAGGAAAAAAAGTTCCTCTCATGTACAAAAAGAGAAAAAATGTATTCTGATATGAAAATTAGTTACTTAAGTAGCTATTAGATACAGGGATATTGAATAAAGCATTGTTGTTGGCAAATGGTTTTGATTTTTTATACAACGTGTAATGGTCGAAGTAAGGGTATAAAACAATCCATTAATGTATTGTGACATCTTTTATAAATACTAGAGAAAGATAATTTTGATTTTGTGTAGAAGCAGTGCATGTTAGAAGAAAAAGCATATCAAGACCACTTAACCTGACAATTTATACCCAGAAACAGAAGAATTATTTTGATTCACAGTGGAGAAAGAGTCTCAAATTGATTTGTCCTTGGAGAGTTTTATTGCTCAGAGCCAATATATTTCAAAGTACAAGTAGTATGGAGGAAATCCTGTGTCTTGAGAACTTGAAAGAATCTCAGTTTTCATACTCACCTACACCAGGAAAAAACAGTGCTCCTGAACTGAGATGTGGAAATGTGCTACACACAGACACAGACATGCAGACACTCAAACACCTTCTTCACACACAGTCAATACATTTGCTATTCACTGTTTTGGTGGCTCTGTTTCAGTACTTCTGGCATATCTTATTTCTGAGAGAAGTTTTTGAAATAAAATATTCCATGAATTTTAAGAATGGGAAATAGAGGTATGACTTTGGCAAGTGTAAGAATAAGGTTTAGGAATAGCTTCAGTTTCTGTAGACTATAGTCTGAGAAGCACAGGCTCTCAGATGGTCTGCAGATGTTGATTGTTCAGCCTTGAAACCTGCATTATTCAGATCAGAACTACAGTGGATCAACCACCACCTCTTTACTCTGATAGTCACACACTGGGATGTTTCAACAGTTTTATTGTGTACCAAAACTGAATTTTTTTTGCGCTCACAACAGGCTTCTCCTGTTATTTCTCTATCCACTGAAATTCTTAAAATGAAATATCTTTATTTTTGCTTTTTTCCTTATCCTTAATAACTGGTTATCACTAATAAACTTTGAAGCTGAATTTCTGTATTGTTTTCAACTCATGTAAGCTACTAAGTGAAGCTGACAATTGTAAATGTCATGTGAATATGGTGTTGAAGAAGACAATTATCTCAGTTGCCAATTTAAATTAAAATTTTTTTTTCAGTATTCACATAATCTCTCAGTTGAAGGTGTGATATTATTGATTTATTTTTAATTGAGAATAACCTGCCCATATATTCTTTAGGGTATATTAGCTTGAAAACAAAGATGATGAAGGGCAGTTTAGGTTTTGATGGACAGACTAGAACATTTCCATTTTGTACTCTACGGCATGAAAACTCTAATCCCCAAATTTCTAAGGGCCAGAAGAGAGGAAGAGTTTACATTAATTAATTTATTTGAATCCACTTCTACATACCAGACACTGAAATTTCAGAACATAATCTTTTAACGAGATCTCACAGGTGAGTTATCAAATATATTTTGCTTTGTGTCCTTCATAATCTTATCAGATAAAAATAAGGCAAAATTTTCAACACAGCTCCTTCATCTTTTCAGGTACTGATCTCCGTCTGTGTGCTCTCTTTAAATTTCTTTTGTGAAGCTTATGGCACTCTCTCTTCTAGACTCCTCATTTATCTGTTTTCCAGGACTAGCCCAGAGGAAAATCATTAATATTTTGCATATTAATTGTCAGAGCACTAACAAATACCATAGGTGTTTCTGTTTTTGTTGGAGATAAATTGCATCCTTTTGGCCTGTGGAAATACTGAAATTATTGTAAGCTTTCATGGCACCAGATGGTTTCTAATTACTAATGGCATTGCCTGGAAGATTGTTTTTAGTCACTGACAAACTCACAGTATATTTGCATTTAAATGGCTCTCAGATGAACCAGTAGTTTCTCAATCCACTGTCAGTAGGGACACAGCTCCAATTCTATACAGTACCTTCACCAAAGCAGCCACTGGCCAGGTGTCTGCACATAAATTGAACACACTACGGATGTCTGGTTACCTTTTACTCTTTCATCAGAACAGGGCTTTGCCTCCTCCCTGATAAACAAACCTCTTAACATGAGAACCCCTTACATCTCTTTCATTACAATTTTCCCTGGACTAATGCAGTCTTCCCTAATGAAGTTATTTACCTCCAAATACTACAGGTGTTGTATCTAAAAATCTACTTAAAGAAAAAAATCCATTTGTTTCAGTAAAGCTTTTATCACAGTACTGCCAAAGCAGAGTCATTATTGCATTTCATCTAAAGTTGACTGAACTATGGTTCAAAAATAAATTCTAATCGATGCAGATTGAATTCATAGAATAGATTGCACAAAACTGCACTTTAAGGGACTTTGTGTTGTGTTGCTGTGAAACTGTGTCATCGAGTGCTTACATGACTTTATGATATTCATACAAAAAGAATCCTTAAAACTTTTCCAAGTAAAACAGTTTCATTTGTTTACAAGTTTACTGTAATGGTTTTTTAAGTATTTAATTTTATCATTAGAATTTATAAGGGTGAGAAAATAAGTCTTTTTAGTTCCATTATCCCAGATAATGGCACGTCCTATCAATTTCTGAAAGCTCTTTCTTTTAATTTCTATTTTAGTCACTGGCCATGTATCTGCCTATCTTTTAATAGCAGGCTTACATATTTTTGCTATTGAATAACTATTGACAGTAAACAGCAATGTTATATTATCGTGACCCCAAATGCAATAACAAGACGTACTAATAGCAGTTTTCATGAACTGCAGAGGACATGAGCATGTTCTGATGTTAAAGGAATTTTAAGATGGGTAATTAATTATTTGCACATTATTATTGTTATACTATATACTGTTTTTTAGTTTAGGCTTTTAGCCCACAGAATGTGGAGCTTTTCTGGGACACACTCTGTCTTGCTGAAGTCGATGTCAAAAGCCTCAAAAAGTTGAGATTTCATGCCAGGTACCTTCATTCACTGCAGATGGAATGGTAAAAGTTAGTGACAGCTCTTCTATATTGCCCTGTTTGTTTTGAGTATAGGGGTTTGAAATCAGCCAAATATGAATGCAAAAAATTGGGACAGGACTGTTTTTGTGAGTATATGAGAACGAGTCATATTCTGGATTGGATCAGGAAAACCAGCTACCAGAATTTCCTCCACCTGCACCTTTAAAAGAAATGCATACTTTGCAAGACACAGCATTGTTGTAGGGTTGGTGGCAGTAGCCCTACAGCTGTCAGTTGACATGACAGAGGATGGAGGTCCTATAGCAGCTGACAGTGATGGGAATTTTTTCTCTAACTGCAGTGTGATTCTGGAATGAAATTCTGGTCCTATGTACAGTCTAACTATATCTGGTTTTGCTTGGTTCTCCTTGCAGCCTGCAGGAAGTTATAAGCTTCTCTAGAGAGTGATTCATTCCATCCAAAGGCAAGGGTGAAGATGTGGAGGGTGATTCACCTAAACTATTTCCTTCCATACACTCGGAAAAGAATGAAAAACCTGATTAATATAGACAAGTCAAATAACCAGATCTCTAATAAATCACTTAAACAGGATCTTCAAAATACCATGTTAAAAAAATCTTGACACATCTAAATATAACAGACAAAAATAAGTTTAAAATTAGTTTGAAGACCAACCTTCAAATTTTCCTGAAATTTTCCAGATGAACAGAAGACAATGATGAAAATAGTTTTTCTTGTTAAGTCTTGGCTCCTATGTAAGGTGCTTCCTACAGTGCAGGTTTTTTTCTCTTCCAGTAACATTTTTAAAACCATCTGTATAAACAGGAGCTGTCAAGGGCAAAACTCCACTGGTGTCTACCAGTCAAGCTGGGCAGGCATATGCTCTATAATGCTGGGGGGATATAAATGCAAGCATTATTCCTCCTGCTGTCTGTGAAGCCAAGAGGCCTCAGAATATACATAAAATCATGGTTTACTTAACATGTTGGTGTGGCTTTCTTGGTTCTAATAAAAAGATAATTTTCTTGCCAGTACTGTGATAGCTGCCTTTAGGGACATATACTTCTATAGCAATGCTGTAGTAGAAAATATTTGTAATTGATCCTGACTAAAGGCTACATCTAGTTCCAGTGCTGTTGCAAAGTCCCTGCCCCAAGAAAGGAGATGACTTTCTTGTAGGTGAGTATGTTATGATGAGTAAATAGAGAAAAGAAAAGCTACTGTAGACACCAGATCCAGGTCGTGCATCAGAAAAATATCTCTGTCCAGCAACTTAAATTCAACATATGCCCTTCCCCTGCAGGTAGACTTGGCAGGGCTTGGTGCAGGGCTCAGAGGCATTCAGATAGGTGGAGCAGCTCTTCTCTCTGGAGCTCATAGCAAAGAGTATTCACTGTGGTTGTTCTGTTAAAAAATAACCTTTCCACACATTAGGCTTGAGGGGCTGCTGAGGGGCATTTCCATTTGCATTCTGTCTAAGGACAAGCGTGAAGAAATTTCTGGAAGGTGATGCACCAGAACTATTTTCTTCTATCCACATAGAGGGGGATGAAAAACATGACTAATATAGACAAGTGAAATAATGAGATCTCTAATAAGTCTTCTAAACAGGATGTTCTGTAAATTTTTTAAGGAACATTTGCCTCTGTACTTTTTGACCATATAAAATCTGTTTCCTCTAGACTATTACTACTGCTCACATCAGACCATTTCAATTAGAAGTTACCTGATTTCATCAGTCATACAACATGCCAGTTAGGTATGAATGTTTCAGATTTTGAGAACTGTAAAGCACATCTGGGAAAAACCCCCTAAACTTCTGAAAAGCGTTTACCAAAACTAAGTCTTGAATAAGTCTTAAACTTGAGTTGCATGGACAAGAACAGAAATTTCCCATTTTGGAGGAGTTTGGTTGTTTAGTTGTATTCTTGCTGCTTCCTGTTTATTTGATTTGTTTGCCCTCCCAGATGGCAGGTCCATTCCATGCTTTCTGAGCCATTAGTTTAAAAATTTTCAGAGTTTTGACACTTAAACCAGTCAAGAACAGCAACATACTGAATGCTAACAGAACCTTCACAGAATTTTTAGCTTAATTATCTTAAACCTAGAAATAAGAAAAGTAATTTGTACTTAAAGATTAAAATAAATTAAAGATTAATGGAAGAGAATGATTGTTATCTCAGCTTTAAGCACAACCTTTATTAATGACAGACAAAATGAGGGCTAAGGCTCATGTCTTCCTCACTACAAAAGTCTGCAAATTTCTGCTTTAATACTTTTATATATATTTCTATATATTTCTTTCTCATACAGAAAAATATTACAGAATATATCTCTAGATTTTTATGAAATGGACCAATACATATCAAATATTTTTGATGTGTCATATGTTTTTGAAATAACATGAGTCTTGCTGCACGGATTTATAGATCCCTAAGGTAGTTTGTGGTAATTATTTGCCTCTGATCCACAGTAGAATATTTAAGGATCTGTAAATCCTGAGAAACTAACTGGGTAGTGAGCTGTTTGTCTTGAAGCTTAAAAACAGTAAAAAGACAATCCTTGGTACTTCTTGGAGTTGATATTAAATTAGATCAAGGAAATGCAGTATGCTCAGTACTCCTGAGTATGAGAGCAGCATCAAAATCACTATGTACAAAATAGCTACAAGAAGTATTTTGCTATTTTGAATGAAACTAAGCAGTGTTATCAGTGGAATCCATTAATTTCAATTTTATTATGTCTGCCTACCTGAACTTGTTTTTGTCATTATCTTTTTTTTTTTTTTTTTTTTAAACTAATCAGTCAGGTCTTTCTAAATTTTGGGAATTTCTGTTAACCAGTGGAGCAGTACCACATTCTTTCTATAATGAAGAAAGAACTATGTCTCTATACAAAGTATAAAAGGGTATGACTGGTGTGCAAATTAACCAACAAGTAGGCCACAGTCTAATCCATTTATTCATTCAAGTACCATTGACTTCTGGACTTGTTTTGCATCAGAAACAATTGCTGCTGTCTTACAAAATTAAAATAATAAATCTTTTTGCTTTATAGCATTGTTCAGTAAATCCAAAGCCTCTTTCAAAGCAGAAGGATGATTTCATTTGCTTTAAGGAATCTCTTCCAAGCAGAATTTACTATGTGTATGTGTGCATACATATTTAAGCTAGTTTGCTACAGAATTTCTCTATCGCCTCTGTGGTAACTACTGCTTTAGTGCAATACATGTTTGGGTACAGCACTGTGGCCAGGGGAGAAGATCAAGAAAACATTGCGCATATCTCATAACTGTGAATTTATGGAAAGGTCTCTCAGTATGCTTTTTAAAATCTTATTGAACAAATGAATGCTCACCTGCACTCAGTAAATTGTATCTGTGCAATAGTGAAATTTAAAATTTTCCACAGTTATCAGGTAAAGAAATGGGTTTACATCTGAAAAACTATGAGCAAAATTTTTGTCATATCAAGCAACAGTTCCTGGAAGGAATCTATTTACCTGAATTTAAACATGGAAATGGAGTAATGTTAATAGAATTCTGAGCAGGTTGGTTTCCTTTAGCTATTAGTTTTCCTTTTGATACACTGTGATCATCTACAGTAATAAAATCCTGAAAAGAGCTAATAGAGTATGGTCATTACTGTCATTACTGATGACAGGATTTAGGATGGAACATTTGAGCATCAGTATGTCTCCCTGTTGTTAATTATTTAAAGCTATTGTCTCTATGATGGCCTGGCCATGGATATGGAACTATAACATGCAGTACTGAGCTATGTTATTGAAAACCATTTTACTCCTTGCCTTGTTATGCCTCCTACTGAGGTTATAAAGTTAGTCCTCACCATCTGAAAAGAAACAATTTTATTAGTAGTGGAACTGCCAAGAACGTTACAGGGCTCCCTGGAATTCTGTCAAAGAAATGTCAATTTGATCAATACTGTGGAATTTGAAAGCTCAATGAAAATAAGGCAAAGCAGAACAAAGCACATTTGCGACATGAAAAGAAAAAACTGAAGTTTCAAGAACAGTTCTCTTGAGATAAGCATCTTCAAATGTGCAAATTTACAGGTTAGATTCAGCAGTCAAAATGCAGTGTATCTGTAAGTTAGATGAAATTAGATAAATTTGTATGCACTAGACTCTCACAAACCTCCTAATATCCTACTCCCAGAGGAGTAAATTCAAGTGCTGCATGTCAATCTACTACTACCACCATTGTCATAATTTATCAGTTTACACTCATACTTTCAAACAAGTTTAAAAAAAAAAACAACAAAAGCAAATATTATAACAGGAAATATTATAAAGGGAAATATTATAAAGGGAACCAAAGGAACCAGATCAGACTAAACAGATTCCAGATTCTGTGAGATGATCTTGCCACTTGTTTCTGATAATTTTGATAGCAATTTTGTTCTAAATAAACCCAAACAGATTATTAACCAATGTTCAGCATAGATGTAGAGAACTAATTGGGCCAAAGTCAGTATAGCTCTATTTAACTATAATATAATTCATCATAGGTGAGTAATACACGGGGACACCAAATTTAAACCTGTGATGATTTATGAACTGCGTATTTTCAATGAAATCTGAAAACTCTTTAAAAAATAAATGGCATTAATTAAGTGGGTTTTTTAAATATTCTATTATTTCAGATTAGTGAAGATAAAAAGAATCTAGTTGGTGTTCTAGATGGATCAACAAAACTAGTAAAAGTTCCTCACCAAAAGGCCAAATACTAATAGAAAATATTTAAAGGATTTCAGACACTTGTTCTCTGTCAAGAAACATTTTTGTCTGTTTTCTTGAAGCATTCAGGATGAGAAAGAACATTTCACAGATATTAAAAGCAATGAGATACCACCTAGCAGAAGGGAAACGTCTATTCTTAATGACAATAGTATAAATATAGTTCCTAAATTATAATCTTGATCATCCAAAGGGTTGAACATGCATATTATATAGAGGGTGTACAATGTTCAGTTTTAAAATTAGGAAGCTGTATTAAGGAGTCACTCCTTTGTGATTCAGTATTGGCTTGTCAAAGGCAGCTGTTATGTTCATTGACTCAGCTGTTATTCATGTGCCATGTCCCAGTACATAGGCATTTGCAGAGCCAAGACCTATGTTATAACTCACATCACTGAAGCATCATAAGGAGAGCAAAAAATGAAGTAGTGCTAGCTGGATCTTTCTGGACACTTTTGCAAAAAATCTTTGTCATAGCATCTCTTCTAAGGAGATAGAAACAGACATAGAGATAGATTAGATAGATAGATAGATAGATAGACAGATAGATAGATGATATACACATATGCATGATGACATTTTCATACACTTCTCTCATTGCTCTGTACAAGATATAATTATTTCCGCCAAGATGGAAGGGGTTAAAAGAAAATGTCTCTCTATGTGTGCTTTAGTTAGGAAATGCTTCTCCCACCATCATGTGGACCAGAGAAGTGAGCTCGCATTTGCCTGGCATAGGGTTCATTAAAAACCTTTTACTGCCTTATCTTTTGAGAACAGCTGGCTGGTAAAAGTTGCATATTGAATTTATTGAGCTCATTCATATTTCAAAACATGTTTATATCTATCAGTGAGCAATTTTGATAACATGCCTCTTATATTTTATATCAACTGTATTAACTACAATTCATGTCATTCGTTTGCTATTAAAAGTAACAGATGGTACACTAAACTGTTTTTTCCACAGCATAAAGCATCTACTCAGTTGACATCAAAATATGTTTCTGCTCTGAAAAATGGCTTTCATAAAACACAGTTTTTGGAATTCACATTTTTCACTTCTTGATGAGTCTTGGATGAAATAAACTTTTTTATAACTTATATGTTGGATTTTGTAACTGCTTGCAAGTTTGAGTGGTTTGTAGGAATAAACCTGGTTTTAATGATATCAAAAATCCTTAAAAGAAAGAAGGATTTGCAATGAGGATGTATGTACCACTTCTTTTGATATTATACAGTCAGGAACAGATTCTAGCTCAGTCCCCAGACCTATATTAGCTTTACCAAAAAAAGGCACACCAAAATAAAAATATGCAAACCAGAATATGACTAGATTTCCTCTTAGATCAGCCACCTAAACTCTAGAAGTATTTTTTGACAGCTTAATCAGGTCTACACCAGCCCACAGCTGGAATTGCTGTCACACTGTCTGTCACTCCTCAGAAAGTACCGCGGGCTGCTGCCATTTGCTTTGGAGGTGTCTAATACTTAGGCAGATCATGAGTCTTTGACTAATCTGGCAGGTGTGGTTTCCCTCTGCCAAGATAATACAGATTATTATGAAAAAGTCTTGCTTCTCATTTTTACCTATGCCAGGATTATTTTCTAAATTTTGTGTTTTGATTGGGCAGTTTTGCTTAAACTCTTATTGCAAATAACAGGAGTTGCTGAGAGATGCTATCCTACAGCTCTTTCTGCTTTCCTAACTCCTTTTCTCAAATAGCATGGCGGTACAGGTGCATCTTGCATCAACTTAGCTGGATGGTTTGCATTCCAGAAAACCAATAAAATTATGGATAGTTGTAATACAGGTAAAATAAAATTTGGTATATTTTGATTAGAAAATCAGTCAATAGTTACATAATGGTATAGAGGTTGTGAGGATATAGAGATTCAATAGACAAAGGATACCTTATCTTTGTAAGACCTTATCAGTTTTCCTTGACTTGAGCAAGAGGTATACTGAGGGAAGGCTTTTTATTATGGCTTTAAATTTTATTTGTATTCTAACAAAGCAGCATTAAGAAATTCCTTACTTCTCCATGTTGGGATGCAATACTGCAGAATTTTTCCTAGTTAGTTGTTTTCTTTAAAGATGTCAAATAAAAGCATAAGAGAGAGGTTTAACAAGAATTCTGACCTGTACTTAAAGTCAGGAAATACTGAAAAAGTCCTGCAGTATTTGGTGTTTTACGAAGGATAACAGAGACACCTAATGGCAAAGTAAAGGAACTCATTTAAACATAATAATGGAAAAAACATTACTTTCTGAGAAATTTGAAGTAATGTGAGTTAAGTTCCAAACCAAATATTCCTTTTGATATTCTAGTCTGGATGTAATATAGGTGACTGCAGAAAGGACAGGAATTTATGCACTGGAAAATAGCCAGTGATAGATGTTCCCTGACTGTTAATTTCATTCAAAGTTCTCACTTCCAAGTAATCAATTCTAATTTTAAAATCCTTTTCTTGTCTTCTGTACAAATATCACTGCAATAATGCTTGGTCAGTGGTGACAGAAATGTTTTTAATTTATTTAAAAAGATAACACAACCAAAATATAGTCTTTTATCAGAACTTCAGCTTCATTGAATAGGATTGATACAAGCCAAGACAGTCAAGAGATGTGAAGGAATATGTTCTGACAGTTTTCTTAAAAGGTTGAAAGGGAACCTCTGTCTCCTTTGTAAAACTGTCATGTAAATGTAAATCAATTGACAACTGAAAATCAGGTTTCTCATGTCCATTAGGAGACAAAGATCAAATTCAAGCAAGCACATCAGGTTCACACATAAAGCAGGTATAGACAGTAACTGAAACTCGACACAGTTGGAATACCTTCCTTGCTATGGGAATGCTTCTTAACTGGCATCAAACACACCAAAATCACTGTGATACAATTGAGGTGAAATGTTGAAATTATGTGATTTCTGGGTAAAATAAAGAGAATGTAAATAGGCAAAGACTAAAAGCATACAATCTTTATAAAAAGCCCATGGATTTTGCATAAAATATGCTGGGCTTTTGCATTATAAAAGAAAGGAGTGCATGGACTGTCTCCAGTGCGTTTAAGTTATTGGATTTCTCAAGAGAAGCAAGACACATGGTTAGCTGCTGCTGCTGCTTCCTCAGCAGCCTTACAATGCCTCTTCCTTACAATGAACTTCAAGTCTCCAGTTTGCCAAGATAAATTTTCTATCCAATTTATACAATGACATCGAGTCCTATAGTGTTTATCACATGGAAACACTTGCATGGACAGATCCTAAAACTTGTTTGGTTTCAGGCACAGTAACCTGTGTGAAGGAATGGACATCTAAACCCAGAGGTGTCCGTTGACTCAATCCTAACCTTATCCCTAACTTTAATCACAGCCATGCAACCCCTGCTGGACCAACACAAAGCTGGCTGTCCCTGCAGATTCTTGCCTTAAATACATCCTAGTGTCCATCCTACAAAATGCTATAGCTATAAATTACGAGATGTCTGGAACAAAGAGATGAAAAAACCAAAACCTCTTTCTCATACATAACATATGGTGGAAAGATATTGAACTAGGATGGACTTATTGTACCTTGCCATGAAACTTAACAAAAGATTTGATAGGTTTTGAGGGGAAGGTAAAATACTTGGATTGATCCGGTTGATCTTCCAGAAAATGACTTTTGCGTCGTTATTCCTTATTGTGCTATGCCTACAAAAACTTAAACACAGCAAAGGATTCCCTTGTCCAGAGACCCACAGGGGAGAGAGACTGAGCAAGTGTCATGCATGGCATACAATGCCCTATGTTCAAATATTTACATTAACTTTATTTTGTTCTAGGTCTGTCTGCTGGATGGAAAGTTACTTTATTCACAAGTGTGCAAAAAAAGAATTACAGATTTCATCTAAAAAAGATTTTTTTTTTTTGTATGTGTGGATTATTATATTCGTGATCTTCACCGTCTCTATACTCAAAATTAAATTCAGTAGATAATTGCTGACATGATGGAAAAGAGCCATTTCAAAATGACTGTTCTAACTACAGCTGAGATCTGCATTCAGTATAAACAGTATATGCACCCCTGAAGAAAACGTGAAATAGAAAATAAAATCAAAAATGACAAACAGCACATTAAGTTTTCCTTACCTGATGAAGCAAAATAGACATGTATATTCATGGGAAGGAATGAGGGAGGAAAGACCTGAGGACAATTGACAGACATTAGCTGAGAATATTACCAAACTTGAAAGTCTCAGCTGGCTGTTCCAGAATTCTTCCTCTCAACTTAATTGACTCCAAAGACCACATAGTGCATGAAGTGACTTTAAAATTCATGTTCTGAGGCAATTTCAAACACTGCTGTGGTAAGCTGTAGTGCAGAGCACATGAAAACTTCCCACAATAATATATATTGATGTAAATACAAAAATGAATATTGCATAGTATTTAGTCTGCCATAGATTAAATTATATTCTAAATATTTAAATGAAGAGCAATTAATTTTTTAGTTTTAGTTTTAATTAGAAATAGGACATTTTTAGAAATATGATTATCCTTAAAATATTCAATCAGTAGCTGAATTATTACCTTGCTAAATAAATAGACTGTTTTCCAGTTCCCCTTTGTCCTGAGGAAGAAGACAAACAGATTAAAATCTCAGCCTTAAATTCTGTACTTTTGACCACCATGAAGGCTAACGTAATCTTTGTAAATAAAATTTGGAGAGCTTATCTGGTGGGAGAGAGGGTTTGGGGTCAATGAGGATATTCACATCCAATAATCAGGTAAAGAAAAGGATGTTGTTTCTTTTTCACCATTAGAAATTATTCGCAAAGCATTTTGCAGGTATGCCTGATCCATACAAAAGTAGTGCTGGCTTTGCCAGGACTTGTTCTGTGCAATCTTGTCGGTGTTCCTTTGTTGGATGTTGCTACTGGAAGAGAGGATGAAGACAAAATTGAGGAATATGCCCAGCCTCAAAAGTGATAAATAATGAGGAGTGAAGTCAAAGCCCTGAACTTTACAAGAGCAAGATCGCAGCTGTTTAAGGAGCTGGCGAATGAGATCCTCTGTGAAACTGTTCTTAAGGACAAAGGGCTGGCAGCTCTTTAAGGCCACTTTTCTTAGAGCACAAGAACTCTGTGTCCTGGTGTGTAGGAAATGGAGCAAGGCAGGCCTGAAACTGCAATGGCTGGGCAAGGATTTGCTCCTCAAACTGAGCAGTAAGAAATGCACAGACAGTGGAAACAAAAAGAGGTGGCCTGGATAGAGTACAGGGATGTGTTTTGAATGTGAAGGGATGGGGTTAGGAATTCTTGCATTTCTTTAACAGATATGTTGTAATATATTGCTGAATTGGAAAAATCTTGATCAAGAGAGGCCTCAAACACCTTTGAAATTAGCTCTCCTTGGAATAAGAATCTTTTCCATGTGACTTTCAAAGACACTTTCTAACCTATCCTTTTTTTTCTGTGATATGAAATTTATTAAAATTATGTGGAAAATATTAATAATCAAAATAGATTCTAGGGTTTAGTGGAAGATGATTATGTTAGGAGGACAATAAATTGGCAGTAGAAGCTTGATGCAGCAGCCTATGTGACACACGTGTAGTAGGTTAACCCTGGCTCTATGCCAGGCACCCACCAAAGCCACTCTCTCACTCCCCTCTGCAATTGGACAAGAGAGAGAAAATATAATGAAGGGCTCATGTGCTGAGCTAAGAACCATGAGAGTGATTACTCATCAAATACTGTCATGGGCAAAACAGCCTCAAATTAGAGATGTTAATTGAATTTATTGCTCAGAAAAACAGAATAGGATAAGGAAAAGTATAGTAAGACTTTAAAAACACTTTTCCTCTATCCCTCCCTCCTTCCCAAGATCTACCTCTTCTCCCACTGCTGCAGAGAGATGAGAATGGGGGTAACGGTCAATGATCACATTTTTTCACCTGCTGATCAAGGAAAGGAGTCATTCCCCTGCTTCACCAGGATGTTCCTTCCATGAGAGACAGTTCTTTGTGAGCTTTCGTGATGTGAGTCCATCTCATGAGCAACTGATCGACACAAACTGCTGCAAAGAGAGGCCATCCCACCGTCCTCCTCTCAAACTGCTGCAGCATGGGTCACTCTTCCAAGGCGTGCAGTCCTTCAAGGATGGGCTGCAACAATGGGAACTCCTTTCTCCATGGACATCCCATGGGTTCACAGCCTCCTCTCAGGCATCCACCTGCTCTGGTGTGGCTCTTCTTCATGGGCTGCAGTGGATCTCTGCATCCACATGGACTTCTATGGGCTGCAGGGACACAGCTGCTTTGTCATGGCCTTCACCACAGGCTGCCGAAGAATTCTAGCTCCAGGCCCAGGAGCTCCTCCTCTCCCTCCTTCTCCACTGACCTTGGTGTCTGCAGAGTGGTTTCTCTCACACATTCTCACCCTGCTCTTCTCTGGCTGCAATTACAATTGTGCAATAACTTTATTTTCTTTCTTAAATATGTTATCAACAGAGGCATCATTTCTAATTGGCCCAGCCTTGACCAGCAGCAGGTCCACCTTTTGAGCAGCCAGGGATTGTCTCTGCTGGACACGAAGGAAGCTTCTAGCAGCCCCTCACAAAAGACAACCCTGCCACTACCAAAGCTTGGCCATGAAAACCCGATACAACAAATTATCTTGCACATCTTAATTTCAGTTTCACTCTATATGAAGTAGAGAGAGGCAATCATCTCCTTTTCATAATGGTGATCATGAGGGACAGTGACAGAAATACTCAAGTACTGCCCCTCTCTACCAGCCTACTTCAGAAATAAGCAAAGTGTCTCCAAAATATGGTGAATCCCCCTGCTACAGAATCTCTTCAATGCTCCCTTGCTTATGAGAAAAGGCTTGATCTGAAGGATTTCCATGAAAACAGTTACAAGACTCTTTTGACATTACGGAAAATGCTTGTGTTTTTTCGTTAGGAAAAGATTATTAAGATAATTCTTTCCATTGAACATTTCCAATCATTACTTGGCAGCCAAAATGGCTGTTTGGGCAGCATTGAATAAACTGTAGCTCCCACCTGTACTTTACAAATGTGAATGTCTGTCTACAAAGGATATGATTTTGAAAAATCGGTCATCTCTTCCCACTAGTTCATGTGCTGTCAGAGTAATGGCCATGGCATTCTCAATATTGTCAACAGTAACGCTCCATTGACAAAAAGAAAAAAGAATGAGGGCACACACAGCCCCAGGTCTGATAATATTTGCCTTGTTGCCCTTCATAACACGCCACGTGATGCGTACAGTTGTGTGTTGCCCTTTCTATGAACAAGTGCTTTCAGGGAGCTTACATAATCTTCTGCATGACCCGGTGGGCACCACTAAAGCAGCTTCCTTGTTTCTACCTGTCAGTCAAACCAGTCTGAAATTTGATTTAGATTAACTCTGTCAGTGAAATTATACTTTGCTATTGTAAAACATGAAAAAAACTCAAACAAACAACTACAGCCAAAAAAAAAAAAACAAAAAACCAAAAAAAACCCAAACCAAAACAACAAACAAAACAAAACAAAAAGTTAAATCTTAATTCTATTATATTTTCAGTAGGAAGAGACACACACCTAACAAAGCAACTGTGGGTTTCATAGTCTTAGTATGCTCCTGCTTGACTCCATTTTAATTGTCTATGGTGGTTTTGTAAACTTTCAGCATCTTAATCAAAGAAAA
>JANRMJ010000001.1:92570547-92587946 GCA_025584955.1 Alethe diademata
GGAGGGGGGTTGGGAGTTGATCAAGCCGGCTAACAGATGCCCACCTAGTTTTTCTCTTTCCCTCTCCATCTACTCAACAAGACAAGTAGAAAATAGAGTGGAAATGCTCATAATAAAAAGCAGCTATACTGCTTATTGATTAAAGTTACTAGTAAAACTGAATCACCTTGGGGAAGATTAATTTATTTCCAGTTAATAATAGAATAGGATAATGAGAAATGAAGACAAAAACTAAAACACCTTTCTCTAGTCCCTCCTCCCTGCCAGCATCAACTTCACTCCTTCACTCCTTACTCCAAAATTCCTCCCCCACAGGGGTGCAGGGTGATGGGAAATGGGGGTTATAGTTAATCCATAACAGCTCCTCTCTTCTGCTCCTTCTCCTCATGCTGTCCCCCTCCTTCAACAGGGGTCTTTCCAGTAGCTGCATCTTCCTTCAGGGCATGTACATCTGCTCCAGTGGGCTACGGTCCCCAGTGAGAATATCTGCTTCATCATGGTCCTCTCTGGTGGTTGCAGAGAATGCTCTGCTCCAGTGCCAGGAGCACCCTCTCTCCCCCTTCTTCTCTCACCTTGGTATTTGCAGGACTGTTTCTCACACATTTTTCTCACTCCTCTCTCTCGACTGCTTGCAGCATTATTTACCCTTTCCTAAACATACTTGGCAGAGGGACCTCACCCGTGGCTGAGGTGTTCCACGGTGTCCTGGAAGTGGGTGGGTGGGAACAGAATGTGTTCCACGTGGGAGGGCACCCCTGGCAGCTCTGCCCAGCCGGGCCAGTGCCTGGGCACCTGCACCCAATGCAAGGGCTTAGGGATAAACTGCAGCATTTAAGATGAAGGGAGAAATGGAGAAACCACTGAAGGAGGAGGAGAGGCATCTATTGAGTTAACCAGAGGTTGAGGTTTCATGGCTGAAAGAGGGAGCTGCAGGCAGTACAGCAGGGCACTTGGGTCAAGCAGGACATGTAGTGCTATAGCCAGAGCCTTGGAAGGTTTGTTAAAGGAGAGGGGGTTGGCCAGTAAATGAAAACACTTTATAGGCAGAATAATGAATAATAAACTTATTATTTCATTTTCTCTGGAGGATTCTTTTCCCAAAAGAAATACCAGAATCAGCTTAGGAGGAAGATAAAGCAAGAACAAGTAGAAATGAATTTAAATCAAAACCTCATGATGTCCTGTGGCATCCTATCCTTGAAGAAATTTACTAGTTAGTTTTACAGTTTCACCATGAGATACTTTAGTGTTTTACCTGAAAGCACATAAATTAATTTATGTGCCCACTCATATCCCATGCCAAGCCACTGTCTGACCCAAGATAATGTTATTGACATCTTCTCCACTTTCCAGCAATTTAGTTTCTTCCTAGACAACAATGATAAATCAATTAATTGTCTAGTGATTTAGTTTTAGAAAGGTTAAGAGCTGCAAGAAGCCAAATGTGTCTGTGATAAGTAGGAAAAGTCATTCTCGGCTACTGGGATTGTTATTGAGTAGCTTTGACAGTAATCAAAACACAGCAGGGAATGATGTTCACTGTTGCCCACTACAGTGAACCATCTAAGATATCACTATTTTAACTGTGAAATTTGCCCTATATTTTAAATGTGGAAGGGCATCTTACTGGATTAAAGTTAAGGCACAGTCCTCTGCTGAATCTAGGTCAAAATGAGAATTGGAAGGCACTTGACATAACTATGTGCTTGTGCCACATTCCACTCTGCTTCCAGCTCCACAAAAGGTATCGGGTGCTCCCGTGCAGCTGATTCAGAGCTCAGAGCTGCTCAGAGCTGACCAAGCAGTCAAAGGAAATACATCAGAAAACAATTGTCTATGTGTGGGGAAATGTTAACTCTTATGTCTTTCCAAGTCTTGTAAGTACCCATTAGTGAGGAAGCCGAGGAGTCAGTTTTTCACTGCAGTTGTTGTGTGGCAGACTTTGTGATAGGGCCCATCCGTCATTTCCTCCTATGTCCCTATCAAATATGGAGTTCATGTGCTTAGGAATGTTATCAGGAAAAATATAGGAAACAACATCTGCAAAAGCAGTGACTGACTTGACTGTATATGAACCTTCATATTTACTAGGTACAGGATTTCAGAATCTGCACATTTTACAACTGAAATGGTGACTGTTTTTATATATTTCATTATTTTTCTATTATCCATTAAAATTATTAATTTTCAGCTGTTCTTTATTGTCTTTAGTATGATGTAAATTTGTTTAGGCTACTAGGAATGTGACAGAATGAATCAGGCAGGTTTTGGCAGAAAATTGCCTGTCTGGCTTTGCATGGCATTCCCAAGGCACTGTGTAGGTTCATTCACATCACACAAAGCCTTGTCTTTGAGGTAAGGAGGTCACATGAGAAACCTGAGGGAAATTCCAAAATTATCTTTGATGTCAGTGGAGTATATAAGAGTTCGTTAAGATCTTTGGGGGAAGGGAAAGTGATTTTAAGTATATCACCCCGACTTCTGACCTGACAAGAATGTTCAAAATGTTGTATGGAGGAGTTCAGACTGATTTCAAGAGATTGTCGGATCAGTCGTGGGTGGGATTACACATGGAAAAGCATGCTATCCTCCAGTGTTAATGAAATTCCTTTGGTGTTTATGGAAAATATGGATATTGGTGAATGGCAGTATCTGATCATCATTTGTTCTCTTGTTTTTTATTTCTGATGGCATTTTAATATAAATAGTACAACTTAGTAGGCCATCAGTAGAGGCAATATGGGTCTTTCTCCTCTTTATACATATTTAGATTATGTTCATTCCCTAAGTACTGTGTCAGGCAGAGCCACTTGAAAGTGAGATTGATCCTTGCCATCTGTGACTACTGATCCTGATCAAATACAGAAGAGAAAAGAAACAGCAAGGAATGTTGGGAAGAGCTAGAGGAAAGGCAGTTTGAACGGCACTATTGCTAGACTGCTGAGAGGAGAAGGGAGATGTCAATTTTGATGAAGAAGGAAGAACTTCTAAAAACTCACTTTCTAAGCTGTGCAGAATTTGCTGCAGCAGAGAAGGTTATTCAATGACTCAAACCAAGCCTGGAAGCAAGATACTCTTGCAAAGACATACGAGGCAACGGGTGAGTTGTGTATAAACCCTTCTAACCACATTGTGATTGCCCAAGTCACTTTGTTTTGTTTAGGTTTTTTTCAGTTAAAATTTGCTATCTTGATTTATAGTCTAATGAATTTGTGCTTTCAAAACTTGTTCTTTATAGGGAGTCCTCTATATAAGATGATCTGGACACAAGAACTTCAGAGAGTCTCACCAGCTCAGAAGTCCACCATAGGCTGTTAGGACAATTGTTGTTTATGACTTTTCCCTCTTTGTATCTGAACTTTGCCTGTGTTTTGTCTATGTAGGTTTCATATCCATTTTCTTCTTTCATTAAAATGGCCATAAAATTGCTCCTGATGATGTTACATATCCACTGTCAATTACTTTGTCAGCATAGATCCTGTTGATATCATGGATTACCGTGAGATATTTTCATCTACTTTTTTCTAATGTAGCACTTGAAACTTAATAACTGATATTTATGGCAAGTTGCAAAAAATTTCTGGTACACTCGTATTTGTGTGTTTGTGTTATCTGTTGGCTTGTCTGAAAACTCAGGAAGAGAGTGTTCTGTATACAACATTTACTTCCTTGTGATTAAGATATTCCTTTATAAATAAATAAATAAATAAATAATGTAAACTTTGAAGACATGCAATAATTCTATTGTGCAAACCAGACATAATTTTCCAAAAACCTGAATTTATGTGATCTCAGCCACAAGTGACAAGTGGATAGAGATTATCATATTTAATTATTATTCCTCTCCATGTAATTAAGTAGTTCTGAAAAAAACCCAAACATTTAAATTTTCAGAATTAAAGAATTAAATCTATCTGAAAATACTTAATCAAAAGCTTGCATGAATAAAAAATAGGCATAAAGATTAAACTTTAAATCCTATTTTTTTGCCAATGTTTTACTATTTATTTCAAAGCAAAGCAATAAAATACTGCCACAAAAATTGCAATTGCATCTAGAAATAAATTAGAAAGATTGCAGAGTTTTTGTTTTATATAAAAGTACCTACAATTATTCAAAGGCCTTGATTTCAAAAAAGGATAATAAGGATAAAAAAAAAAAAAAGGATAAAGTTTCAAACTCCAGAGATGCATTTTAGGCCAAATGCAAAAAATGTAGCACAAAATGTAAATATATTTATGTAATGTGCTCATAAATGATTCAGTGTTTAGACACCAATCTAATTTTGTTTAAACTGTACCACTTTGTTGTAGGCTACAAAATTTTGAAGTTTGAATTAAATTAATGGGCAATATAGCTTCTGGGTGAGTACTGTTTTCTTAGTTTTGGTCTCTGTTGTTTTTTTATTGTGGGGCAAAGCTTAGTTTTTGAGAGAAGAAAAAGTAAAAAGGAATAGAGAAACATCTGCTTCTGAATCTCTATATGACAATCTATAATTATGATGTTAATTACCCACTTAAAGCAGATGTTCTAGCATATCTCTTTGGTCTTTTTCATACACTTAGCATTTTTGGGGTGTAGGGGGCAGGGAATATTAACCTTTAGCAAGTTATACTTGACAGACTGGATCGATGAGCTGAGGACAGTGGCATGAGCCTCAGTAAGGTGAAAGTTTCTGTCCTGCTTTTGGGTTACCACCACCCCCTGCAGCACTACAGGCTGGGGCAGGAATGACTGGAAAACTGCCCAGTGGAAAGCGACCTGAAGGTGTTGGTTGACAGCCTACTGAAGGTGATCCAGCAGTGTACTCAGCTGGCCAACAAGGCCAAAGGCATTCTGGCCTGTATCAGGAATAGTGTGGCCAGCAGGACCAGGGCAGTGATTGTGCCCCAGTCCTCTGAACCGATGCCATCACACCTTGAGTACTGTGATAAATTCAGGACCCCTCACTTCAAAAAGAACATTGAGACAACACTGGATCAAGTCCAGAGAAGAACACCAAAGTTAGTGAAGGGTCTAAAAAGCATGAATTAGAAAGAGCTGCTGATGGAGCTGTGATTCTGAGAAAGTAAACTTCTCAAAGTACTGTCCAAACAGATGTGATAGTAACAAAAATAAATGATGACTGTATTAGTTCTACTGGTGCAGTGGTTCTCTGTGGTAAGTATGATCTGCTGCTTGTTTGCCTATATATCAGTCTCAGGGCTGCCCAATATTTTGAAGGGGCACGTTTTGCAAATCTGCACTATTGTACATATATAGCCTGCTAGATTGTCCCTGAAAGAAAACAGTTCCAAAACAGAGGAAGCCAAATGCCTGGATTCATATCTTCCCTTGCATAATAGAAAATTTCCACTTTTGGAAAGAGAAGCTTTCTCAGTTTTTAACAGAAGAAATATGCTTCAATGAAAATATATGGAAAGGTTTCCCATCTCTAGAAAAAGATGGACTTCAATAAACAGAAACAACTTCCAGGGACCAAACTCTCAAATTAAAAAGAAAGAAACTCAGTGCGAAACCCCCAGCCACCTATTCTAAAATAAGTGTTGGATTTTGCTTGTTTTGTGTTACACGGGAGAATTTTGGGTTCTGGAATTGGGGTCTATTCTTGCTATAAAATAAAAGCCTCTAGATTCTTAAAATGAATTAAGATGTGAGCAAAATTAAATGACAAACATATGATCAAAAGAAAAGTCCCAGTGAGATGCAGCATGGGCTACTAGATGTCACTGACTTTTTATGTTTAGAAGGGGAAAAAGAAAAGAAACAAAATATTAAACTTATTTAATGTTTGAAACAGAACAAACAGCCAAAGGAGTAGCCAACAGAAGGTTCATAACACATCGCAGATCATAAATGGCAGATCGTGAATGACACAGTCTTGTGCATATGTGAGCCACCCTAAATGGCTATCTGGGTTAAAAGTTCCTGTACAGAGCTTTTTTTTGACCTTCAGTATAGTAGTAAAATTCTTGAAACTACACAGCCTTTAAGGAAAAGCCAATTATAGTAGGTTCTCTGCAACTGGGCTGTCAGAATATGGGCAATAAATTTGGAAGTGGGTAAGAACTTGGTAGTGAGAAGGGGCCCTGTGTGTCTACTTCTCCAGTCATGCACAGCAGGAGAGTGAAGGTCAGGGTTATTGGGAGATGATTCTATTAGCTAATCATATTCGAGATTTTCTGCTTGATGTGGTCGTATTCCCTTTATGTCTTTTCACAAATCCTGTCTCATCGAACATACTTGTCATTGGGAAGGAGGAACTGATAATTTCTGAGCAACTAAATTAAGAGATACAGATATGTTTCTATACTGAATCACAACTAATTTTGTGCATGATTTTCCAACTATTAATTAAATCTGATAGCGGTGAGCCATAATGACTTTCATGCCTTAAAGGATGCACCAACATAAATATCTGGCAAGGATATACATGTTCTGAAAAACAAACAAAAAAAAAAAAGAATGGTGGATAGGGGAGGAACATGTTTGAGAGCCCTGTTTTGTGCAAAGGAACACTACTGGAATGAGAGCAAATGGCTGTAATAGACCTCAGGAGCCACTGGAGCATTGAGGTTGAAACCCTCAGTAAAAGTTTGGCACAATATAGTGAATTCTAACTAAACTTTAGATAAAAGAGGATACGTTTATAAAAGTAGATCAACAGTGCCATTAGCTCCCTGTTATGATTAGAAAACACCTGAAGTGTCCCTTTCATGTTGAACCTTGGTTTATTTCTATTTTGTCTTTTCAACTGTTTTTTCTTTTTCTTCTATTTGATATCACTGAGTTCTTGGCAGATGACTATTATTAAAGTGTCTTGACTCTTTTTCAGTTTTATTAGCTAATTAAATTTTCTTTTTAAAGGGAATCACTATAATTCTCTTCAAAACTATATGGCATTTTTGTCATAAAAATGTAATTTAGTGTTTGGTGATCCATTGGATATTCTTGTTGCTGTTTTCTTCCACATAAAGAAATGCCTGTTCCCTTAATCCTGCTAATTTTCAGGTTTTGACTCTTAAGGGTCCATATTTTCTATGTTTTTGAATATGACTTTTTCCCTCAATATAAGGACATCACTTTGGAATTTGTAAGAAAAATATTTTATTGCACTGTAGAATAACATTCCCGTCTTCCTTTTCACTGTAAAGCTGTCTCATGGCTCAGAAGTGGTTCTCCAATATTTCTGAAAACTATAAGTTCAGTATAAGTATCTTTTCAAAAGCACTTATGTTTTCACTTTTTTTTTTTTTTTTTTTTTTGGTGTGTAAAATGTAGTTTCTTTAATTCCCTATATAAGCATAATGTACATGTTGGAGAGAGCATTTAAAACACATTTAATAATCAAGTGTCTCTACCATCATGTGAAAGTTTCAATTTATTCAATATTCTTAATATATTGATGTGCAACTGCAAAAGAGGAGTTGAAGAGAATGTTCTGCTACAGCATTCACTACAGTCATGTTTTCTGTGTAATTAAGTCCTCATAACAGAATGGGAATTTACATATGTGAAATTTAGTTAAGATATTAGAAGTATCATGCAGAAAATGTTTTATTATTAAAAAATTAACTGTCTAATTTCAAACTGTTAACATTTTATGTTTGTATTACAATACTGTAGACATTTCTGAATGAAAATAGAAAATCTCAGCAAGCATTATTATCTCATCTGCAGGTTCTATCCATCTAGCTAGAGATGAAACCTCTTGTAAATTAGGTTGCCTGCCATGCTTCCTTACTCCTATCCCAGCTTGAGCTCCCTGTGTACTCAGAGCTGTATGGAGCATTTCACTGGTAATTCCACAAGAGCTTCGTGCATGGCTATGCTTCTTCTCTATTCCTACTCTGAATATTCTGTTTGTTTTCTTTCCTTTTTCTCTCCCTCTGAGCTGACCAAAGGAAATGTTCTTTGTGATTTCAGTCATTCAGAACCAAATGACAATAGCTTTGTAGTAGTCTTTGTAGATCTGTTTTCCTGAATTCAATCTTGAAGTCTTTGAAGACCACCTCTGACAGTACGAAACTTTTCATAAGGGAAAGTTTTTGTTCTTTTATGTTACTGTTGCTCTTTGTGCTCCCAGCATTTTAATTAGAGTCTGATTATTACCTCTTTTCCTGTTCTTCCCCAAAATGAAATCTATGGGAGCAAAAAATAATTGGAAATGATACATCTAAAAAGGAACTGAAACCTAAGCTGAGATTTTTGCTTATTTTTCTCTGTAGACTCTTAAATCTGATAGCACCTTCAGACGTTAGCATCTGACTAGACTGAATACTCCTGACCTTTAAAGACATCATAAATACCCTTTTAACATTACAGACCATAAAAATTTGAACAATTCTCAAGTAAATTCTCTGTGTGTCAAAACTGAGTGTGATGGCTTCACTCATTTGCTCAGATTTATTCTAAAATATAATTTCCATTTCCACTTCAGACTTAGAGACACGTATTACTTATGAGAAAATACTGAAAACAATTTCTTGGAAGAGGAAAGACATCTACCATTGAAGTGAGTATGAAATGAAATGGACATTGTGACCTTGCATAAACCTTTAGCAGTTGTGTTAGACTGCTTTCTTTAATTTCTTGCAGCATGCAGCTAGCTTTTTCTTTTTTAAATAAGTAGTAGGTAAACATTTGTATGGCACCATTAATGAACCTTGTCGCATAACTGTCTAAAGTCCCATTGCACTTCTGCCATTTAAAAAAAAAGTCGTCTCTCATGATCAAAAAAGGAGCCACTGAAAGAGCTATAAAAAGGAGACAAATTGCAGATTAGGAATGTCAGTTTGAGAAAGATATGTTTTATTGCTACCCATACCAAAATAAATTAACATTTTGCACAGTCTTTAATTAACACAATTGTTTTTAAATGTTGGAAGTTAGAATTAATTATGGTGGTTATAAAGTGCCTTTTTTTCTGCCACAGATATAGTACGAAGTTTAGAAACTGAGCATTTGTGTGCCGACCTCAATTTTCCCCAGGGCACAATAAAACATTATTCTGACTCAGACTCCGTCCAGCTTCATGTCAGAATGACACAGACAATAATGTTTTAGTTTTGCTTTTGTTTGTTTATTTCCTTCTTAGCCTAATTTAGTGTGTAAATTACCATCATTTAAGTTTGTGCTGCTTTCAGCTACAATGTCTCAATGTTAAGTTTATAATCATTGTTGAATTTTAGTGCTTTGGATAAGACAATAAGAAATTAGAGAAGAGACAAAGAAATTGTTCATATAACTCATGGTAATTAGGGATCTTATTAAACTGCATTCCACTGACCCCTTAGTACTTTCTGAAGACAAGATTAAAGAATATGGAAGAGATTTCTTCAAACCACTCTAGATTATGCCAGCCCTTAATGTGTTACTTATGTTCATGCTTCACTGAAGACCATAGTATTTGGTCTATAAACTCCCACTGAAAATAGATGGAAAGGTACTACAAGCTAAAAGATCTGGTTTCTTGCTTTCCTCACCTTTAAAAATGGTACATGAGAAGACAATGAGAGCAAAACCACTTCAGCCTTTTCCAGTGTACAGCATTATCCTTTATTATGTCTATTCTGTGAATATTGCATTGAACGGTTCAGGCATGAAAGGTGCAAAATGCCACCTACTTCATAATATTTCTTCTGAAGGTATCAAACCAAGTATTTATCTGCAAAGTGAGAGGGCTTACCCAACAAAATATTATATTGTTACAAGGATGTGTTAGAGATATTAATGGATGCCAGTCTCTTGGGTTTTCCTCAGTATCTTAGTCTTGAAGTTAAGGATACTTGTGTTGTCCACTCTATATTGCTCATGTAAGCTCTACAGTAGTAGATATATAATTCATAAGTTAAGGAGTATTAACTCTCTGCCCTGGTTATTTATAGAATTGACTCTCCATTTTTGATAAGCATTTTAAATTAATAATGTAAAAATCCATTGATTTTATTTATGTGTTTAATTTAATATACAGGAATATTTGTTGGGGCATTTATGGAATAGTAAAAATAACTCACAGAGAGAGATGATATCTTAAATTTAAAATTTGCACTGAAGAGTAGTTTAGATTTCTGCAATTTTAAATTTTTATTGCATCTTTTGAACTTCAAAGTTCAAAAGGGCTGCATACACATATTTGGGAGTGCTTTAAAGTCTTGCACCAAGTTAACGCATCATTTTTTTCTGCTGGTGAGTTAGCATACCCCAAACAAATTAGATCTTACACTATGAGATACAACAGAACACAACAGATGCTGTTGTCAGTTTTTCCAAATTTACAAGCCCTGTGGCTGCTTTCTTTAAATGTTAATTATAGGAATCAAATCTTTCTGAAGAAAATCGGAACCAGGTTTATTCTGAGTCAAAGAGCAGCTAGACATTACTCTATATTCCAAAAAATCCCACCTCATTAGATGATTATAAACAGGATTGCTGTTCTGTCCTCATTGGTCATGTGATATACAAGAACATCTATTAGCCAAAATGATCTGTCATCTTTTTTGGTTGTGTGTTACATACTCATCTACTGACCCATTTTCCATTGAACCTCGAGGCTGATATATTGTAAGTGTTAGTGCAGCATTCTGTGTATTGCGCATGGAGCAAATCCTAAGCTGTGTTGCTGTTTTAATTATGCTTTTGAAAATATGCAAGCTTTATGATGAGCCTTTATTTTGCAAGAAATTACTGAGCAAATTATTTAGCTCTACAGTGAGTGCATTCAAGATAATAATTAATATGGTGCATTTCTGTTATCTCTGAATGACTTTTATTGCCTTATGACCTCCCTTACTCCTTTACAAGCCATTCATCTTGAGTCCTAAGAAGATCCAAATGCAATTGCTAGTACTTTTTATGGACTAATCTCAGACTAAGGGTAAAACTCATGTATTAAACTCAGAAGAACTGTGTAGAGAAAAAAAAAAGGTAGCTCAAGAGATAATTTATAAAAATTTATTTGCATCAGTACATACTTCTTAGGCACTGCGACATTAATTTGCAGACAGTAATAATGACTACTAGTTGCCTATAATGATGTTCTGTACAAATTCAACTACAACAAACTAAAACTAGTCGCACCTTTTTATTTTCTGAACTCTTTAGAAGTTTTTTTTCACTTTTACTCCTTTCTTCAATGTAAATTCAACCAATAAAGTATAGAAGAAGGCACTAAAATGTTTTAGCTTCAAATATCATGGTAATAAAGTACACATGGCTTCACTGGGCTTCTTTCCCTTTTCCTTCTTCACAATGGACTTCATGTTGCTTTTCCTGTGCATGAGCCGAGATGCTCCCATTCTTAACTGTGAATCTGGGGAGAAAGTAAAATTAAAGGTAAATTTATTTTAACATTTGAAATATCAAAATACCTCTTTTAGTCAGGCTTTTATCTGGGGTTTGTGAGCATGGAGGGAAGAGTAGTTTATTTTTATTTTGTGCCTTCTCAAGCAAATTTTATAATATGCTTAGTGCCAGAAAATGCATTTCAAGCATTACTAGCCTGATTCTTAGAATGGTATAGCAAAAAACTTTCTGGTAATCAATAAGGTTCCTGTAGAAAGAATCACTTAAAGGATCTTGCTGATTTCTTTAGATCCGTAATGTAAAAATCTATTTCTAATTTCCCTTGCTGTTGCTAAATTAGATGCTTTGAAAGGCATTTTAATCTTGCAGTGACTAAATACATTATACATCAATGTATGTGGAATGCCTACCAAGGAGAAGACTTTCAGTATCTTATTTTTAAGAAGTGTAAATGAAATAATTTTGATACTTCTGATACTTATGAGGGAATCAAATTAAATATTTGTATTTCCAAGTCCGCTGCTTCTAGGTGTTTGAGTCTATATGGGCTCTGTTGATGTTACAGGTTAGACAACATTATCCCATCATACATGTTGGAAATAACAAGCCTGATTTCACCCTTTCTCATTAATATTGAAGAAGTAAAACTGGGCATATTGTTTCATTTATGTCACATTGTCTGAAGACAATTTCACTCCAGCAGGAGACTCTTGAGTCAGTTCTAGGGCAAAGAGAGGTTAAGGCAGCAGCTCTGAGATGTAGGTGTTTATGACACATCCTCGTACACACTGTAATGTGAACTGTGTACTTTTCTAGAAATTAGGTGTGCTGGTTTTGGCTGGTTTTGGGATAGAGTTAATGTTCTTCACAGTGGCTTGGATGGGGCTCTGTTTTTTTATGATTGTGCTGAACATAGTGATAATATACAAAAGTTTTTGTTATTGCTGAGCAGGGCTTACCCAGAGCCAAAGAATTATCTGCTTTTTGTACTGCCATACTGGTAAGGAAGTTAAGGACGCATAGGAGTTTGGGATGATGCAGAGCCAGGACAGGTGGCACCAATTGACCAAAGGGATATTCCAGACCCTGTGGCTTCACACTCAGTGTATAAACCTAGGGGAAGAAGGAAGAGAGGGGGGACACTTGGAGTGATGGTGTTTGTCTTCCCAAGTCACCATTACATGCAATGGGGCCCCGCTCTGCCTGAGATGGCTGAACAGCTTCCTGCCCATGGGAAGAAGTGACTTAATTCTTTGTTTTGCTTTGCTTGTATGCATAGTTGTGGCTTTTTCTTTGCCTGTCAAGCTGTCTTTATCCACACACGAGTTTTCCGGCTTTTACCCTTCTGATTCTCTACCCAGTCCCACTGGTGGGGGGTGAGCAAATGGCTGTGTGGCGATTGGCTGCTGGCTGGGAGTAAACTGGGGCAATTAGCAGTGCTAAATAACAGAAATTGCAGGACTTTTTTTCCTTTTTTTTTCTTTCTTTCTTTTTCCCCTACAGCCTCTGTGCAATATTCCAACAAATGTTGAACTATCAAGACAGAAAATCATGCGTTAATTACTTCGGTCAATTCTGCCTCCTGTGATTCTTGGACTTTGCTACCTTGTATGTGCTCTGTCTTTTCAGGACATCTACAAATCTTGATTTATATTGATTGTAGGGTCTCTGATAACCAATATATTTTTAAGAGGAATCAGGCTCCCACCTTGACCTTTCTTATTTTATCAATCCTACTTTGTTCTTTTGTTTGTTTGTTTGCTTAATCAGTTTTGTTCCTTTTTTTGTCACTGATGACGTGATCAGTTCAATATAGAAACCCATGATATTAAGCTGAAGGCTATACAGTATATAATGTCATTCTTAATGCTATGTTTCAGCTTATCTGGTCTTTTCCTGACCTTTCTCCAAGGTAAAAACAAATCTAACTGCAAAAGCCTTCATCAAGCCTCCCATAAAAATATCTTCCCCTTCCCACTGTAGCTTTCAGGCTGTTCATAGTTTTCAGAATGAATTTAAACAATTAAATTAATTTTGTTCATAATTATTGATCTGCCTCTGAGACAATACTGAAAGTCTCGAGTAGGTTTAGAAAAAATTAAGAGCTTTAATTGTCACTAATCATGCAGGAGACTGAAGTGCTGAGATAGTTATTTGTCAGTTTTCACCTTTTTCAGATGTGGAAAGACTGATGTGGAAATGTTTCTAATATGCCTTTCATCTGGGGAAGCTACTGACAGACTGTCTTTCTCTAGTGGCTGCAATATTTATTGACAGCTTAATTAATTATATTGCAGAGCAGCTATCAGAGTCCATTGCAAACAGAAGAAATCAAAATTCCAACCTGGGATTTCCCTGTGGTTTTCTCAAACAAAACACTGTCAGATGAAATATGTACTATTGTCAGATAGGCAGAAAACTTACTAATTTAATTGGAAGGAAAAAGAAAAACCTGAGTTGTACTTTTCAGGACCCTTCAGGCTCAATGCATTTTCATAATAATATGTCCTACCTTGCTTTTTGATTTAGAGTGCAGGCTGGTAGGGTTTGCCTGATACACCTTCCTTTCACTGGAGACAGAAAATGTTAAATGGGTCTCAGAAATAATGAGTTTCATAGATAAAGAATCATTCCTAGGATAGCAATACTAAGAGCAGTTGAGGACAGAGAAAAGTTTGAGATTAACTTTTTCACATTAGGGCCATTATGGGTAACACAAAGCTCTAACAAGATACTGAGGTTTTTGCTCCATGAATGTTCAGATTCTTTTTTTTTTTTTTTTTTAATGACCAAAAAAAAAAAAAAAAGTAAGGGTAAAAATCATCTCCATATGCCATCATTTTGCTCAAAGGAAACAATTTAGAACTAGTCCCTGGTCATATGCAGTATCCAGTTACTGAAGCTGCTCAAAAAAGCAAGGATAAGTGGGAAAACACAAAACAAATTTCTCAAGGACGAGTGTTCTTGGCCAACGTGATTGCCTTCTGCTGAAGGGATTACTGGCACTATGCGAGGGGAGAGCTCTGAACACTGACTTCGGTTTCTTCAAGCTTTTGACATGTTTTTCCATAGTCTACTTATGGGCAAATTGAGGACACATGGATGAAATACATAAATAAGAAGCTTGATGAAAATTTTCAGAAGCCCTGGGCTGAAAAATTTGGAATCAAAGCTACTAAACCCATATGGAAATTGGTTACAAGAGGTATTTTTCACTTTGCTACAAAACCAAACTGGGGACTGTGTTCAATACTTTGGAGTGCAGAGCTGCTGTTCAGGGGGATCTCAAATGAAGAAGTAGGCAGACAATAACCTCAAGAACATCAACAAAAAGAGATGAAAAATCCTATACCTGAAAAATGTGTGGTAAAATGCTAACATCTATCCATCTATCCACCAGATAGACTGAGGCACAGAGCAGCTCTGCAGAGAAGAACTTGGGCACCCAGGTGGCCCACAAGCTAAACACAGGCCAGCAGTGTGTCCTTGTGGTAACATATTTTCTAAGTGCATTCTGGGCTGTATTAGCAAGAATTTAAACCAGCAGGCTAGAAGTAATTATTCTTATGAGAATATTCTTATGACAATGTTTATGAGACTGTGTCTGGAGCCCTGTGCCCAGTTTGGGGCTCTGCAGATGAAGAAAGACAATGTTGGTTATTTTTGGAGGGGGCCCATCAGAAAGGCCTGAGTGGGCTCAAGGCGGAGCAGCTCAAGTACGAGTAAAGGCTGAGAGAGCTGGTTTTGTTCAATCCTAAAAAGAGAAGGCTAAGGGGAGATCTAGTTGCTGTCTTCAAATATATCCTTATGAAAGATATAGACTCATCCTAGAAGGGCTCAATGACAGGATGAGAAGCAAGATACACAATCCATAACATGTAAAATTCCAATTATATATTAGGAAAGTGGTTTAATGTGACACAGTACAGCACAGATAATTAGTTGCCTGATCTAAATTTTCCCTGCTGTGAGAATAAAGTTAAACCTAATAACCTCCAGAGGTCACTCCAACCTAAATTATTCAGTGATTGCATGCTAAAACATATTTTCCCTTCTGTATGACTACTTAAATAATATTCAAAATCGTTAAGATAGTCTTGTGTTAGATGATAACATCTGGGTATTGATTAGTACAGGTTACCTTATTTAGGCAGAAGATGCAGAGAGAATACACTATTTCTTTGAATCCATTAGGGACAAATACCAGAACACTCAACTCCATAATTTAGATTTTCTTTTCTATCCATTGCTGATAAAAAAAAATCTCCATCTTCCTTGTGGTTGCCATGCTGCAGTTCCTCTTCTCCCAGTTTCTCTCGGGGTTTTTGTATTCAGCACACTCAGCTGACATGCCACTCTTGCTTTCCCAAACCCTTCCAAAGAAACCTGGAGTTAGTTTGAGCTGGCCTTTGCTCCAGTTTTCATGTGAAATGAATAGTGGCCTGTCTTATATCGCTTAATCCCTAGGATCGTTATTGGTTTGTTCAAGGATTTTCTTGTCTGTTTGGAATGTTGGTATTTTTGTTTGTTTATTTGTTGAGGAGTTGGGTTTGGAAGGTTTTAATTATTTTTTTAGGCAAAAGGAAAGTCAAGTGATATTTGCAACACAACTGCCTGTCTAGAAAACATAACGTATTTCAAGACTGGGTGCAAGAGAAATTATCATAATTTAGATGAAACTTGAAGCCTTGACATTTCATAACTGCATGATTTCCTTATGGAAAAATTGACATTCTCGCTGGAAGATGTGAAAATAATAAGAGTCCTTCAGACAGGGAGTTGACTTACCATTGTGCCAAAATTATTTCACAACATGGAAATTTCACTGTGGATGTGTTTGCTTATTGTGATAAGCATATTTTAAACCATAAATTCATATTTATTCTCAAAACAACATCAACAAGTTCTGTCAAAATCTGTAATGCTCAGAAATGAAAGACATGATTGTGTAAAGTCATCAGTAGCCCCTGTTACAATACAATAGAATAGCTCTGCACTTCAGAGAGAAGTGTGTTGCGTTTTTTTAGTTCGGGTTTTTTTTCTGGTATCATTTGAGTTTTTTCAAATTGCCATGGCTTTCAGAATTTAGTGACACAAGCAGCCCACTAAGGAAACATTTGGGTGTTTCTTTCTTATTTTAAGATATAAACAATCTCTTTGTAGACAGAAGGTTTGTAAAGCCACCATAAAATAAGGAAAAGCTAGATTAATCATACAGTTTTCTTACTTTTTACTGGTATACTTACATATACTCTACAAATAACAAAAAAACCAAAACAAAGTAGGTGAACTGAAACAATTTTAGCAACTTTTTCTTTGCTTCCTGGCATATCGTTCCAAATATGATAATTATTTAGAGTGTAATATACTTAAATAGACATAATTTATTGAACATTTTTAAATATCATTAGTGGATAACTATATATTTCCCTTTTTAATGTGATTCATTGCACTCTGTTTGTACTTGAATGTCTGATTCACATTCTGCAATAAAATTGTATTATGTAGGAATCTCCTAGTTAAACTGTAAAGCCAAAAAACCAACTGCATCTCAAACACTTTTATCACATGTACATACACCTTGTGTTAGCCACTCTTGTGCTCCAGCACCCTGTGGCTCCTCCAGTTAGAACTATTAGTACTAAAGTCTACCTTGACTTTTTTGTCTCTTTTACTTGAATGACAATTTCTTTTCTCACTCAAAATGGAGTGTGTCCTGACATAAAAATGAGGTGCGAGAGAAAAGTTCTCAGGTGATTTTTTTCCTTTTCACAAACAATACCTTCATCAAAATTTAAACACTCAGAGCATACAGAGCGGTAGGCATATTGCAAGATTATTGCAGAAGATAAATTGGGGTTGGAGAAAGATTGTCTGGTTCTATATTCCACATTGTTACATGTTTTTAAAAAATATATCATTGCTGATTTTTGAGGGCTTTTTTACATTTCATCTGAAAATTGCACATAGACTGTGAATACTTTTAGAGATATGTGTTTCTATAGACAAGGTATATAGGCTTTATATGATCAAGGTTTTTTTTTTTCTTTTTTTCTTTTTTTCTTTTTTTCTTTTTTCTTTTTTTCTTTTTTTCT
>JANRMJ010000001.1:92588046-92609947 GCA_025584955.1 Alethe diademata
TTCTTTTTTTCTTTTTTTCTTTTTTTCTTTTTTTCTTTTTTTCTTTTTTTCTTTTCAATAGAAAGAGTAGCCATTCAGTTATTACAAGATTTGCGTTTGGTCAAAAACATGATTTTAAGTGTCCCAGGAGCATGTTACAGATAGATACTTAGTATATATGTAGAAATGTGTATTTCTCTCCTGATATGAACTTTTGAAAAAAAATAGTTTATCTTCAACCTTGGTATTGTGAGTATATAAGGTTTGACTTTGGTGGAGTCAGAATTTCATTCCCAGAGGAAAAATATTGAAGAACTTTCTCAATGTCGCCTCAAAATGCTTTTTTAGAACAGTATTTAGGCAGAAATATTTTAGTTATGCAAATGATACCTCATTTCAAAACATTAAAGAGTGAGTCCCAGGTCATCTCCTTGCACTTTCACAGGGGAAAAAACTGCTTTCAGGCATGATATCTGTGTTCTGCTTGTTATAGTCTAACAGAGCAGAAGTTTTGTAAAGGAAAATAAGGCACAGGTGGTTATAGGATTATTTTCACATGCTTCTTGAGGCATAAAATATTCCTTGGTTTCATATTATGAATTTCCTTTGATATTACTTGTGGATATTCGCAGCAGAAATAGAAATATACTCAGAAACACTGAAATAAATACAGAATGATATTTCTTGGTGCACTTTCTTCATAGTTGAACTAAAAAAAAAACATAAGCAGCAACATTTTGGGAAGTATTATATATATTATATATGAGATATGTATTATATATACATATATATACACATATATATATCTTAGAAAGAACTAAACTCCGAAGACAGTGTATTCAGTCTGCAATAGATTTTGTTTTCACCTCAAGTCCTCTGTGCAGTTTTGGTCACCACACCATAAAAGAGATCCAAAGGAGAACCACAAGGATGGTGAAGGGCCTTGAGGGGAAGCCACATGAGGAGTGGCTGAGCTCACTTGGTCTGTTCAGCCTGGAGCAGACTGAGGACAGACCTCACTGCAGTTACAGCTTCATGAGGGGAAGTGGAGGAGCAGGCACTGATCTCCTCTCTCTGGCGACCAACAACAGCACCAGAGTGAATGGCCTGAAGTGGTGTCAGGTGAGGTTTAGCTTGGATATGAGAAAAGGGTTTTTAACCTTGTTGATGGTTAGGGCCTGTAACAGGCAGTGGTCACAGCACCAAGTCTGACAGAGTTCAGGAAGCATTTAGACAATGCCCTCAGGCGCATGGTGTGATTCTTGGCTTATCCTGGGCTGGGCCAGGAGTTGGACTTGGATGATCCTTGTGGTTCCCTTCCAAATCAGGATATTCTATGAAAATCATATGTTTTCCCTCAAAGTGACACTGCAGGACACTTTGAGTGTCTTGTCACAGCTAGGTTCATCTACATTAACATTTTATCTGGAAGAGCTGTGTTTAGGCAGTTTGAAAGCTGTGCTTTTTGAAAAGTTTTGCTTCTAGGAGTAGAGCAGTTTGGAACACCATGAGCTCTATTTCTTTCAGATGAATCTATTCTGAATGATGCTTTCTAGGAACACATTGAATGCCATCCACCAGTTGCTGGGAAATCAAGCCACAGCCACTGTTAACTTAAATCCAATGTACATACTTGGATAAGGACTCATATGCATGTATACATTTTCTTTACCAGTACATCTGTTTTACAAGTGTTATTCTAGCTTCTGAGTCCTCTGTGCTATTGTGGAGGGACAATAAATCAGATCTGATGAGTGCAAACTGTTGAAAATAACTCTGTGTGATGCCTACCTACATGCATTTCTTCCTATGGAACAATGGCTTTTTCCTTCTTATATCTTCATATTACCAAAATTTGAGACACTGTATAATAGTGGAGTTCAGAAAACAAACAAACAAACCCCACAAAAACCCCCACAAAAACAAAAACCCCTGGAAAAACAAAAACAAAAACAAAGAAACAAAGAAACAAAAAACAAAAACAAAAACAAAAACAAAAACAAAAAGAGAAAAAAAGAAAAAAGGGAAAAAACAACATAAAAAGTATTACTTAAAATTGACAGTAGGATTATATGTAATATCATTTGCTTCCACAAAAAAATGCAGAAAAAACTTTATATTTTCAATTATGTGTCAGATTCCCCGATGTCTGCTTCAAGGGCTGGTTTTTGTTTTTTGGGTTTTTTTAATACTAATTCATAATATACCTTCTATATGTGCATAGTTTGAGATTAAAAAAAAAAAAAATCCTAACTCCCAAAACCAACACTGATTTTTTTTCCATGCAAATAGAGCTTATAAATAAGTTTTCCAAACTAAGGTTATGTGTTTCCTTGTGGTGCTCAACCTCTTTGCAGTCATGTACTGCAGGGTTATAAGAAGTGGATGTTCTTTTTGTGTGTTGAGCAGTTGTCTGAAATTTCAGATATTATATGAAAACCAATGGGGCAGGAACACTTTTTCAGACATTTATGAACTGTTTCATACCCTGGAGTGGTGGTGTGTCTGTATAGACTCTATAGCAATAAACATTATATGTCATAAAGCTAGTTAGCTGTTATACCATGAAATGTGGGGAAAAAAGAGTCAGAGTGTAAGAAAAAAAGCTACTTGTCCATGATCAGAAATACTACAGGTTTTTATATATTTAACAGCATTTTAGAAAGGGAGAGGAGGAGTCTAAAAATGGCTTTGTTTCTACATATAAATTAGCTTGATGCTTCCCAATGAATTAGTTCCTTGTTATTTTTCCAGCATATTAACCTAAATATTTAGCTGTATTTATCATATAAGTGAACTTGGATTATCTGGTTCTCACCATTTTTCCTGTAGCACAGCATTGTTTGGTGTAATAGTCCTCTGAAAATTATCAAAAGACTTATTTGACTTGAAAAGATCACTCAGCTTACCCCACAAATATCACGATTTTCATGAGTTGGGATGGGTGACAGAAACTGCGTGGTTAGTGTGTGAATGTATGAAATGAAAAATGTTATCAAAATCATTGCATTTTTTAATGAGAATTGAATATCACTAGGTACTTCTCAAATAGGTTCTACCTGTCTCTGAGGACTAGTTATTTGCTAGCTCTCTTTGTAGATGAAGAATTGCATATTATGAGGTCAATGACAGCACATAATTGGTATCCATCATCTGGTAGGAGTGGCCATCACTGTGGAGTTAATAAACCTTATCTATCTTCCATGCTGTTGAGTTCTCAGGGCTTACTCTTCTTATTAATGTGTCCTAAACCTTTTCAATATCTCTTGTTCACTGTATGCAGATATCGGCAGGGCTGGTTTTCTTCCTTTTTTAAAGATTTGGGGTTGGGTTTGGTTTTTCTGGGGATATTTTTGTGGATTTGTTCTTTGGGATTATTTTTTTAGGGCAGTGGAGTTAGTTTGGGGTATTTGGTTGGTTTGGTTGTTTGTTTTAGCCTTTAAAGTATTGCTAATAAGATATGTAATAGTTTGTTGCCATTTTTAATCAATGTTAATTATTTGTTTAATAAGTCCTAGTAGAGGCATTATTACTTTTTTTAATATAAAATTTTACACTAAATCAACAGTCTTGTGTTTGTTTTTTAAAAGTCAACTTAAAGAAAAACAATTCTTGCATTTCCAAATTTTATTTTGCTATAAGTGACATTTTCCTGTGAAAAAATATTATTTATTCACAACAGTAATTTTAATTGGGTAAATTATATGAACAATTTCTGTGATATTCTTTTCTAAATTCAATGGTAATTCAAGAGATTCACTTCCTACTCAGAACTTGTTATTCTCAGGTAATTACTCCTTCTAATGTTTTCATGGAAAAATATAAGTATACGAGTATCTTAAGCAACTGAAAACACACTACTAAGCATTTTTAACTTAATATATTATAACTGTTATTTCACCTAAATAAAATGGCCTACTTATCATCCTCTGCCCCCTCACCTGGCTTCTCTTGGGATCCTAGGTAGGCAGAGGGCCTATTTTGAAGTTTACAAGAAAATTTTTGAAAGTTCCTATTTTGGGATAAATCACCTTCCGCTGAAGCCTTTCTTTTCCATTGAAACACATGTGAAAAGGAAAATGCCTAAGGTTTGTTGGTTTTTTCTAAGCTCTTGATTGAGTATGACAGGATAAAGTTCAAGGAATATCAGAGATACTGAAATGACAGGTAGCTTAGAAAGTTCGAGGCACTTCAGAGAGCAGCAGAAGCTGCAAAAGCTTCAATGTTTTCAGTCATTTTAGAGAGGAGAAGCAGGTGCAAGTAAAGAGGGCAACAAAATGCTACTTTGTTCACGGTTGCATGATATGGAGTAGAGGTGCAGAGTATAAGAATAGGAAAAACTTTTAGCACAAGAAAATTGTCTATCTGCTAAATTTTGCCCTTGGGAAACAAGCCACTCCTCTGGGATGGGACCGTTCTCCCTAGTGAGAGTCATAGAATGGCCAGCATTGGAAAGGACCTTGAAGTTCATCCAGTTCCGTTCCCTCATGACAAACAGGGATGTCTAGCTCAGGATGCTCAGTCTCCCCATCCAATCTGAATTTGAGTGTTTCCAGGGATGGAGCATCAACATGTTATCTGGGCAAATTGTTCCAGACCCTTCCTACCCTCACAGTAAAGAATTTATTCCTACATATAATCTAAACCTAGCCTCTTTTGGTGAAAATCAGCTCTCCTTTATCCTGTCTCTGTCTGCCCATGTACAAAGTTGCTCTCTCTCTTTTTATGAGCCCACTTTAAGTACTGGAAGGCCACAAGAAGGTCTCCCCACAGCCTTCTTTTCTCGAGGCTGGACAACCCAAATTCGTCTCAAGTAAGGGTTGTTCTACCTGCCTTCATGGAAGAGGTGCTCGAGCCCTTTGGTCATTTCTATGGCTACTCTACTTGCTCCAACAGGCCCATGTCTTTCTTTTGCTGAGGACAGCACTGAAAATGGTGTCCAGAGCTGTACATGGTGATTCTTCAGCTGTTAGATGGTGCTAGGGCTGAGCAAAATCACTTCCCTTGTTCTGCTGGCCACTCTGTTTTTGATTCAGCCAAGGGTGTGCTTCCCGATGAGACCATTCTGAGGAAATGAGCTCTTGCTATCTTCAACTGTGTCTTTCTATTATTGCCACTTTTCTTCCATTGTAACAAGACCAAAAATCTGCTCCAGACTGTACCCATGTTTTGTTGCTCATTTTCTCATGCAGTGCAAACCCTTTCCTCTGTTAAGTAGCTGTACATGCTTTCAGAAACAACTTGCAATGTATTCAGTCTCTCAGTCACTATAAAACATAGTATTATGCCTATAGACAGAGCAATAGCAAGTGAGAAAAACAGCTTAAGGGTCTTTTATGTCCTTAATAAGAGTATCTATTAAAAAATTCTGTTCTGAAATAGATTGCTCAGAAGATATTTTACACAATAGTGGTGTTCTGTTTATCTATGGCTCACTGATGCCTGCCAGCTGCCAAATAACTCCTGATATCCTGTAAGTTGATAAATAATTTACTTGCAGTTAATAGATCTAAAATCTGATGTTCCTGTTGTAGAACTGCATTGTGCCAAGTCCTCCAGACTTGATAATGAAAAAGCCAAAAATGTCATGTTGAGTTACAGTCCTTTATGTTTTTTCCAAGTGTCCTTGGACTATTTGTCATAAGCACTTGATTCTCAGTGAATACTGTAAACCTGACTTTTCTTTCAAATAACATTTTTGTCCCAAATGATTCCTAATATTTTCGAATCATACTGCTACAAAAGATATTTGAAACTCCATGCTAATTATAATAATATGCAATAAACAGGAAAGAGACACAATGATCCTTATGGATCCCTTCCAACTCAAGACAGTTTATAATTATATGACTGAGGAAGAAAGCACCTGGTTTGAACTTTTGACTACATTTGCCCTTGTAACTGCTACCATTTACATAGCTGAAGCTGCACTGTTAGCACAAAGAGCCAGCATCCAATAGAACTTCATTTTCATTCTTCCACCCTCTGTTCTCACAGTGTATTTATTTTGGGGCTGAAATGCTGTATGTTCTAAATTAGTTTAGTCAAGTAAAGAGTCAGACACAGTCTTCATTCAAAGGAAGGCAGCCTAGAACCAATTTGTCAAAAGAGCAACATTAGGAATATGTTTAACTGGACGGTGAGTATGCTTAAAAAACATACATGGAAGAGCTCTGCTGGAGTAGGATTTTATTAAACAAAAGGAATTTTTCTGAAGCTTCTCTTCCAGCTTCCTTCTTATTTACAGAAAGGTACATTTTTTTCTGGATGTGTGAAAGATGATTGTTATACACTAATTTGTTCAACACTAATATAACACAAGTTGATTGCACAGTTTTAAACTGAAACTGTGACTAACAATTTTTATTACAAAATTATCAGCACAATTTTAACACAAGCAGACAAAGATAAGCAGTAAGAAGGTAAAATATTGTGATTTTTTTCTCTATCAATATTATAGAAATGCATTAAAATAAGAATTTGTAAAGGAGTTCGAATAAGTTGACATTCAACACCTAATCAGCTTATGTTGAATTTGACTACCCAGGTTCATCAGGCTCTAGAATTTGGTTACTAATGTATAATTACATTCTGTTTGTGGGAATTAAAAACAAATTAATATAATCTAAACACATCTATAGTTTATTACTAGAAAAGTCAGGAGCTTCACAAAAAACATTAAAAAATATGGTGTAATGAACAGAACAAATTACTATCTTTTAGCCCAGGTCTACTACTTAAATCATAGATCTTTGCTTTTTTTCTGCTAGCCACATTCCTATTCACTTTTTTATTCCTTTTATAACCCAAACAGACTTTAATGTCAAAATTGCTTTTATCTGTCATGCCATGTAAAACATGCTTTAGAAATCTAAACAAAACCATGCCAACTACATCCATTTCTTCCTTTTATTATCCCTAGAAAAGTCCAATATATTTATTGAACAAGAGCTTCTGTCCCTGAATTCCTATAGATCTGAAGTCTAATGAAATGTCCTACCTCAAAATAACTTCCTTAATGTACAAATTACACTTCAGTCAGCTTCAAAGGATTAGTCCTAAAAAAGGAAAGAGTGTTTTCAATTTCTGAATACTACATAAATTTATTCCAGAAATAACTAACTCGTACAAATCTAGAGCACAATGAATAGTAGACCAATTCTCATTGTCTCTTCTCTTAATGCCTCTTGAGATTTCTGTTTTTACATGTGTATTTGCTCTAAAACAAATATTCAAATTAAGAGTCAATCACAATATTGCAATTCTGAAGTGTCATAATTAAATTATAAATGAAAGAAATGCATATCTGAGGAGAAAAAAATAAGGGTACAAGCAAACAATAATGGTAATCTCAGTCAGAATACCTTTTCTATATTCTTCTATTTGAGAGTTTGTACAATGATAACACCTTTGAAATCATCATGGTGAAGCTCTCCATCCACAAATCCAAAGATAAAGTATTCTTTGCAGAATTAGAGGTCAATTCTCCTTGAATATGTCATCAATAGGTCAAGAGTTTTCATTATAAGTGTAGTCGATTTTGTAGGACTTTAAAGTAACTTTTTTATACACTATTTAAATAATGATGCATTTCAAAACAAAGAAAAATAAAACCCCCAAAAAAATTGGTGGAAATTAGAGATGTCAATTTTGGATAAATGCAACTGCTTCTGTCTATTCACAAGCAAGTATCATGTCTAGAATTTGAAATTTAAACAGTAAAACCCTGTAAGATGTGGAGTTGCTACCTTTCAAATAACAAAAGGATTTAAGTATCTATTTAGAGAATGACAAAACTATTTTCATGACATTTCCTTTGTACTATCTTTACAAAATACTGACACAGTAGAACAGTAGAATTGAAGCCATAGGGTATTATGTACTTGGTTGGGGTGGAGGGATGTTTAGAAACAAAATTAAGTGTCAAAGACAGAAGCGCTACAGAAACTGAAAGAAGAATATGTCACTGTCTACATCAGAATGGTTTCCACTGCAATCAATGTTTTTGCAGATTTTGCCCATGCTCATGCCCAAGTTAAGATTCTCAATCTCTTGTGTAGGTCTCAACACGAGCTAATCCCCAAGATGTGCTCTTGAGGAACATACAGAGGGTGTGTAGCCACAGCCAGACCAGGTCAGCTAAGCCATCAAATCACATTAACCTGCCAGCGATGGTGCCCTCCAGAATCCCACTGAAGCGGCACCGCAATCATTTAGAGTTTTACTAGACATACTTTCAATCCTCCTGTCATTGATGCAGGTTGTGATGAGTTGTGGTTTTGTAGCTGGTGAGACACCCTAAATAAATACACAAAAAGCATCTAATTGCTTCTGCCTTTGAGTGGAGGGAAACTTGGAACACGTTTCTAGTTTGTGGTGAGATTTTTTTTGTTGTTTGTTGGGGGTTTTTTTTGTTTTGTTTTGGTTTTTTTGGTTTTGTTTTTTTGTTTTTTTGGGTTTTTTTTGGTCATCTTCTGAAGGACTTCTAATGTCACCATAGTCTAATGAGATCTGGAATTATATTATGAGGAAGTTCAAATGTTATCACATCCCATAGAAAGAAAGTTTCTGGTTCTGAGAATAATCTTTATTACTATCAGAATTCTTAAGAAGAATGTTTTAAATCTTAATTATCATCAAGAGTCTCTATATATTCCTGTCTTTATCTGGAAAGATTTCTTATAACTTCTTAATTATAGTAAGGAATTTGCTGAAGCTGTACTAGAAACCCAAACAACTCCTTAATTTTTAACAGCCATTTATGTGACATAAGCCACTTCTATACAGAAAACATAATGTACTCCCTAGTCTTCTATTCAAATTAAACTGTTAAAGACTGTCACTCACATACCTCTTTAAAATACTTTTAGTAAGAAATTCTTCATGAGTTTCTTCAAAAAATTGTTCACTAGATAGGTGGAAATGTCAACTAGTTGCCCGCTGATTCTAAGGGACTTAAAAAGGAAAGACTTCTACATATTTTATTAAAATTTTAAGCACATGCCATGTTTATTTGTGCCCAAGTCCAAAACAGGCTTGTTTTTTTATGACACTTGAAGTAAATGTAAGGCCTCAAAGCTCCAAACAGGAGATTAGAACAGTGGGTTGTTTCCATGGATGTCTGTATTTCTGTTGGCAAATTTGGCAGAACATCTGATGTCACAAAAGAGAAAAAAGTCAAATTCGTCTCTGACTCATAGTCCTACAAGACCCTTGCATCATACTCTATATTCAAATTGTTTGTTTGACTACCAAAGCATTCTGTAGATAATCAGAAGCTATGGGGTAGGAAGTATTAAAATATTAATTATATACAGAGAAATGTAATATATTTTTAGACTAAAATAATTAAAATAGTCAATATTTATAAATAGTCATTCAGAGATCAGAAAAACCTAAGTCTGACCAGGAAAAATAAAGAATTTGAAACTTACACTTGCTTTTCAATGTTTGCAATGGATATGTCAATCATGGTTACTCTGTGTTTTGAGAAGCTTCACCACACAACTAAGCAGAAATTTGGGGTTTTCATAAGAGGTGTTTATGTTCTTGTAGTACAACTGGTATTGTTTGTCACTGATATTGATTTCAGATAAGAAGTTGATCAATATGAGAATGTGTACCTAATTTATACTTTTGAGTTTGACTGTTGCTTTATTTGCTTCAAATAAAAAAATGTTTTCTTGTAAATCCGGTTGTTATTTATTCATTAAAAGAAACACCACAGCTTCAGTATAAGTACTCTGATCTTTCATATGACAAGGTTAAAATAAGCACATTTAAATACTTTATTTCCATCTCCATCTTCATTGTTTAACTTGATTAATATCAGTGACCTAGTTCCACATTTGTTTGGGACCAGTGTGCTCAAATTCAGACCTTAGTGACCTGATTTGACCACTGGAGCTGGTACCTCTTCAAGCCAGGCTAATGACTTCACTGTAAGATATCTGCAGGAAATGCTGCTGGTACTTAAATCTTGGTAGAATTATATACAGAAGAATGATCTTTCCAGGTTATAGGCTGCTAACTGGTACTTTTACAAGCATTTAATTCACCTCTTAATTTTTGTTTACCAGCTCTATTATTCCAGAAGCTCTTTTTTTTCTCTATGCCAAGGCCAGCATACATTGAGGAGAGAGCCCATCTTTTAAAAAGAAAAAGCATAAATACAATGCAAGGAAATACACCTTACCTAAAATTCTAAAAGAAATTGTCTTTTCCCTACTTTATTTTAAATTACACTACCATTTTATTCTCTTTACAAAAGCTGAGAGAATTTTTAACAGCAGATACATTCATTTTTTTTGCATGACTACTGTCCTCCCATACCTATGCAAGAAGTAGAGACTAACCAAAACCAAATACAGACACAAAGTACTGCACAAGTACTCCAAAACTCTGCATATATCTTTAACTAAATAGTTTATTACCTGTATCTTATTTAGTCACCACAACACGTTTGTCCTAAACTGTCGTAAGTTATCATCATAATTGTTCATTTTGCTTTCTTTTTTTCACTTTTGGTTTTTGAGAACCCAAGGTATTCCAGCTACTTACTGTGCATGCACATATAAAATTATATTACAGAATGAAAAAAGTGTTTATTCATGTAAACTATCTAATTTTAAGAGAAAATTTTCTTTTATATTTACCTCATTTTATCTGCCAAAATGCACTGGGTTGTTAATGCAATGGAATAGTCCTCTATTGTAAACATTTCCTCTGAAAAAGGGATTATATATTTTTTCTACTTCATCTGGAATGTATTTTTAGGAAAATGAGTTCTGCAGAGGGAAAAGGTATCTTCTTTACACAGGAAAGAGATGGAGAAAGCTATTTTAAGATGGCTGACTTCAGCCTGAAAACTACCCAAGAGAATCTAACTGAAGACCAAGAAGTGATAACGATTCCTTTGTACATGAGTTAGCTCAGGGTTTGAAGATCATAGAATCATAGAATGGTTTGGGTTGAAAGGGACCTTTGAAGTCATCTAGTCCAAACCCCAAGATAACAATAATCCTCAGAATTGGTTGAAACTTCACAATCAGTCTTTTGAAATATCCAGTCATCCATTTCTCTGAAATATCAATTAGGTCTTGGGAGAATGACAATACTAAGGTTATGTGCTCTGAAGCAAGAAAAACTGTGTGTCACTTGTAACTAGTCACTTGTAAAAGAAATCCTAAAGAGAACCACAATGGACTAGTGTGAGATTTACATATTAGGAATTAGAGCTTGTACTTTGATTAGCATTAATTTTTAGACACCCACCATGACTCTTAAAATTAATGATTAGGTGTGTAACAATGTGTGGTAATTGGGTGAAGTTTCTAAGGATTAGAAAGAAAAGATGCTTCCATTCCAAAACACTGGAGTGTTTAATCTTTTTCTATTGTCACAATTATAGTGAAAGATGTCTTTACTACTCTAAGCAGAGCTTGAATTAAGGTATGATTAATTCAATTAATTTTTCCAAGTGTTACAGGGGCTATTTCATCATGTATGCGAAACTGGCCATCTTCAAAGGAGCACTAGAGATTTCAGTGCAATCCACAGCTAAACTAGCTTAAATGGAAAGAAATATTCCTCTGTCTTCAGTAAATTTGAGAAATTTTCTGAAAGAGAAAGGTAAGTTTAGTAGGGTTGGATCTAGAAAAGCCTTATTGACATGTGTCTTCTTTGGAACATTTTAATGGCATAAAAAGCACCAAAAAATTCTGAAATTCTGTTTCATTCCAAGTGAAAATTTCAGATGACTGTATAAAAAGGTGTGTTAAACATTTATATAAATTGTCTGTACCCTTATGAGTCAACATTCTTTCTGACAACACAAAAAATGTGAACTACTGAAGGAGTGATGATTCAGTGCATAACCAGCTTTCAGAAGCCTCTATTTCTAGAATTCTGCATGACCCAAACATATTTGCTGTGTTTTTCTCTTTGTTCGACTTTTTTTCAACACAGCCTCTTCCCTTCAACATGCAGTTTATTCTGGATTCTAAATTACTTAAAAATCTGAAAGAGTGAGATTTTCATGTTCTGTACACTTGTGAAGTACTGAAAAATCTGAAAGAAATTTTACCTTGTGGAGGATCCAAAGGTGAATATCATAATTTGCAAGAATTTGTTTTTAAAAGCCTAATGTTGTGGTTTTCTGCACAGAACTTGATCTTCAGTATCTTAAAACTCTAACACAAATATGAGTATCCTGCTGTGGAATTTTATCCCACTGCTAATGTAGTTAAACCTCCGTAATATACCACTGGAATTTGTCATGAAGTTTCCAACCGTTGCAAACCTGTAGTAATTATCTGCCTAATGACCTTTTTTCTGCATAGGCTCATGGATCTCTCAAAAGAGGGTCTAATCTATTAGCTGTGTGGACCATTAGCTGTACCCATACTCAGGGAACCATGAAGATGAATTTTATCCTGTGTCACAGGCTGCTTTTAAGACAGGCGTAGCAATGTTCCAGTTTGCTATATACATGGTGCATTATAAATGGGTTTAGAAACAGTAAAATTCTAAGCGTAAAACAGATGAATCAATGAAAATAAAGTTCAAGAAATCTTCCAGGGTTTCTTCAAGTATTTTTAATTTCCCATTGTATTGGACAGCCTTTTTACCATTAAAAAAAAAAAACATAAAAATGCTGAAAACCAGTGCACTCCCAGAAACTCTGCACAAACTGCAAAATTTTATGCAAATATTCTACTACTTCAAACACCAAGGCTAGCTCTGCAATATGAGTGGACTATATTTTCCCCAGTATTCTTGTTATATCTGTAGAATGATGCAGTGAAAAGAGATTAGAGAACATCTTACTTTTACTCAATGTGTGTGTGAGGATACATAGGAAGGGGGGTCAGTTTCACACAGTTGCAGAGCGTGGTAATTCAGTCCTCACAGTTTACAGGTTGTGGTGGTGCAAGCTATAGGATGGACAGAAGGACAGATGGGTGGATGAATATAAGCTAGGGACCCCAGGAGCTCCAAAACATATCAAAGAGTCAAATATATCAAAGACTTTGAAGAAAGCCAAGCATGAGCAGCCCAACTCCACCCAGTCAGCTTTTTAGCTTTTTCCAGTCTACTGCATTGCTCAGTGTTCAGTATGTGATGAACTGATTAACTGAATTTGAACTTAGGCCACATTATTTTCATCTTTGCATGCCTTTTGATACAAGCCTATTGCCCCTCTTCAGGAATCCTGCTTCTTGCATACTGACACTGCAGTTATCCAGTTTACATTTTATGTTAATTGCTAGGAAAATATTGATTGACGGTGTCATCATGAGTCAGAAAGATTTTGTTTAGGCTTCTAGTTGAATTGGAATTCAACTGTGTATTTCTCTGCCTACTCTATAAAATTGGAGCATAACAAAATACAAAAAAATACAAAATAACAAAACCTTGCATATTTTTTCCCTGCGAGAAGCCATGGCATACTGGTAAAGAACATTTATGACATTCTGAAGTAATTCACCTGATTATAGCTGTGGAAAATCTATAAAAGTAGGATGATGCAAGCTGTCAGAATGAAGCAGTTGGACAGAAGATATGACTGGCAGCAATTGTGTCACGAATGGAAACAGTGCAAAAAATGGATATAATATTTTCATATTTTAAAATCAGTGTTCATTTGCATAAATTTCCATATAATTCTAGCCACTATGTGGGGAAAAAAATAATGAGGAGGAAATAGAGGAGTTATTCTTCAGCCCGAATATCAGTAGGAGGTAATGCTAGCATGTTGTTAGCATTTACTCTTTGTTCTTAAGGAAGTTACACTAAGCACAAAGCCATCAACTGGATTGTGATTATTCAAATGAGTTCATATTTTCTGGCAGATCAAGACCAATTTCTTCAAGAAGATTGGCAGAGATACATTACCTTCTCTTATGTTGATATTTCAATTTGCTTTCAGACGGTTTAAGGTGAGTCAATTAATTACACATTGCTTTTTGGGGCACGTAGTTTGTTGAGTTCTTGTCTTCTCCAGATTGATCTTAAGAGTTGAAATCCCTGACTCTCAACTGTGACTCACCAGCTTGGCAGTACCATCTTCCAGTGCCCAGCACAGCCAGCTGACTTTGCTCTGACTAGTGTGTTTCTAGGCCTAACCACCAGTGTTCAGCCAAGTCCTTAAATATTAGTTACTAGACTGTGTGGATGTGAAGCAGATTTTATTGTAAGCATGGGCTTAAAACTGGTCTGGAGATAGTGTTTGGGTAGCCTTAAATTTAATTTAAAATTTTATAAATTGTCGACTATAAATTGGCATAAAGACCTTAGGAAACAGGAAAAAAGAAACCAAATGAGAAAAAAAAAATTTAGATATCGATTCTGTATGTACAGACAGTGCATAGAGAGAGACTTCCTCAGATAGATACATCATTATTGGTTCTCTTCCACGAGAAACCCTGTCCATTGTTATCACAGAATCATAGGATCACAGAATGGCTTGGATTGGAAAGGACTTTAAAGACCACCTAATTGCCTTAGACAGGGACACCATTTGCTACACCAGTGTACTCAGAGCCCTGCTCAACCTGGCCTTGAATACTTTCTCAGGAATGGGGCAGTCACAGCTTCTCTGAACAGCCTGTTCCAGTGCCTGTCACTCTCCCAGTAAATAATTCCTTCCTATTGTCTGACCTAAACCTGCCCTTTTTCAGCTTAAAGTCATTGCCCCTATCCCCTTTTGGTGGAAAGTTCTACACAGATAAAAGCATGGTAGCTGAAAAAGATAAGGAGTTTAAACATATCTGTTGTTGACACATGCAGTGTTCAATCAGAGCTGTAAAAGATATCAAGGAATTTTCCTTGATCTTGAGAAGAAAATGTTACAGAGATGCTAGATGCTTTGTGGCCATTGCAAATCCCACCTCCAGAATCTGTTTCTGCCTTTTAACAGAACATAACTGACACTGAAACACGTACTCATGGCACAACAGTCTCTACAGAGCTGCACTAAAATCCTTTGTGTCACCACAATGACAAAACACAATAAAGTAATAATGATACAGATTCAAGAGCATCACAAGAACAAAAGTCATGAAAAGAAATGCTATGAAATGCTTTTGGTATTTTTTGCCTCCTGTGCTGTGGCTCCAGGCCTACAAAGGTTTATGTATATAAAGAGGAAAGCACAGCAGGACTACTCATGTGCCTCAAGTAAAATACAGGCTATGTATTTGTAAGCCTGAGACTTTCAGTTCAGGCTTTCTGCACATTAATTTCTCTAATACCTATATAGTGCATATTATATATATATGTACATATATATGTAAACTTCTATGTAAAACAATTATTTGCAATTTTGTTTTATTTTTGCAGCACATGTCATTCTTGTATTTGGCAAAGGTGTATCAGGGCTCTGGCTCATCATTTATTTTAAATTGGATTTAGTATCATTCAGTCCAATGCAACAAAAAAGCTTCAGATGTGAAATCCCTTGTGAAGGCCTTAGTATTAGAATTGGAAATGCTATGTCTGCCTCAAAGCCTCTAATGCAAATGTCTGAAATTTAGTATATTTTCTTTCTATACTGAATGTTTCAAGTTTTCTCTGGAAGGAAGAATACAAGGTGATGGGAATGACTTCTCTGTCATCTGTTTGTCTATGCCTTCAGGCACCATTATTTTTCTATGCAGCCACATGCAGTAGGGCATGTTGGGTGTTCAGTGTTTGGGACAGGTGTGAATCAGGCTATATGAGGGTTTACAGTGAAATATTGCCTGTGTCTACTACCCAGAGAATTCTGGCTATGTCAAATGATGTGATCAATGGTGTGCATGGTTTCCCAGAGGTAAGGTGCAAACATATGTAAAGATCCTTCAAAACAGTGCAACAACTTTGCATAAACATACCTCTAACCTGTTGCAATACTTCCTAGGAGAACAGAGAATATCCAAACAGTAATATATGCTCAAGCATAGAAAATTAATTTTCAGTTCTTCTTCCAATAAAGGTGTTGAAAGTAAAACTGAAACTATCCAGATGCTCTTTTTCGTACCTTCCCCAGACCCATGGATTTGGCTCTCAAGACCTTTGACATTGAATATGTCAGCTTTCCTCAGTGTCTTCCCTTCTCTATTCCCTTAAGAATTTAAGACATTAACTGGATTCTGGCTTTGAGTTCCTGATTTTAAGGAGAGACAAATATTCGTGTTCCCAGGTGCCCTTATCCAGTCCAAATGAGCTTTCCTTCACAATGGACTGTGCAAATGTTCAACAGATAATGCTTCACCTCCTTTCCTACCTGCTTTGGTGTGGGCTGGGAGAAGAAGGTAAATGTCACAAGTGTTTTCAGTGACACCCAGTTTAGCAGCAACTGAGATGAATGGCGTCAGTCATACCTCACAATGCAAATGCTTAAGGTAGTGGAAAGCAGCCATTGCATGCATCACCCTGGTTTGTGAGACTATTGCTGCAGTTATAGTAGCTAAAACCTTCTTTTTGATAAAAGTCTTAGATTTTGGAAGAGAAGAACCTAATGCCATAGTGATGCACAGTGATGGAATCTGCACTGGCTGTAAGTTTCCTGGTGCTTCCAAAGGATACAAAGATTACTATTCAGGACTGTTTCAAAGGAGGCAAGAACAGAACTCTCCACAGACCTAAGAAAGCTAAAGCAGTGTGAAATGTCATAAGTGATTGAGCTGAAACCTCCAGCAGCAGAGAGCTGAGACTGAAGTGAGCTATCTGGAACTCAGACTAAGGATGTGACCTCCTTAGATGTTTGTAAATGTTCCTGCATCCCAGACATTTCAACTGCCATGGACTACTTTGGATTTTCTCTACACCCACCTTATATGAAATACCATTTTTCTAGGTTGGGATCATATTTTAAGTGTTCTTTGGATGAGAAACTCCTGTCTTTCCCATTTCAAACAAAGGAAGTTCTACAGACAGATACACAGACAGATCCACAAAAAAAAAAGTATGACAAAAAATCTCAGGAATATATTAGTCTAATCATTGGTGCAAATTAAGAGCTCTGATGGAGGAAAAGTGAAAAAAAAAACAAAAAAACTAATACAAATACGAGCTGAAAGAAATATGCCAGTGAGTTAACAACAACCAGAGATCTTCATTAATTTCAGTGAGGGAAACTAAGACTCAAATCTTTTGGGTCTCTCAAATGTCATCAGTTTTCAGCAGCCATGTGCTGAGTTGGAATTAGCATATAAAAGTGACCAAATACATCTGTTCCAATTCTCTAAAGCTAGAGTCTCTGGGTTGTAACACAGATATATTTATTTCAGAAGAAAAATTAATTTTAAAAGGACTGAACTCAACCGGTTTTGCTCCCCACCAGGATGGTCATGGCTCTTTATAATGGCTAAGGTTGCTATAGCAAGTAGTTTTTATTATATTCCTACTTTGTGAGTGTAAAATTTGGAACAATGTACAGAAGCCTGTTTGCAGAGCAGTTGCTCCGTCAAAATAAAAGAACGAATCTTTAAAGCCAAATTAAAAAAAAAAAGGCAACAAAAAATATATGAATGATAGAGTTACATACTTACCTCCATGTATGTCATTAGAGACTGTCTTCTACACTATTCCTTTCAAACCTGGTTTGCATTCTGAAATGTTAAACGCAGAACTAATGAAATTAAATCATTAATAATGTGATCTTCCATCTTTGCCTTTTATTTTTATTTCTTTGAATTGTTTTCAGAAATGCCAAAGTTCTTCTCTGCTAATACAAATTATCATGAATCATTAAAAAATGTGATTCAGTATAACTATGTTTTCCAATTAGAACTGGAAGGCCTTCTTTGAAATCTAACTGAATGAACAACTGAAGCAATGAGCTAAATAAAGCAGTCGAAGACTGTGGCATTTCTTTGTTGTATTTCAAAGTCCTGTTTCAAGATTCTCTCTTCTGGAAATAAATAGTCTGCATCTTTTGAATTTCACATTTGTGTGACATTGTATGGCAGCATCTCACCTGCAGCAAGAAAATCAATACAAAAACATAGTTTAACACCACCAGTTCTTCAAAAATGTCACATATCATTAACACATAATATCTGTATGTGCCTAATATATACATCTATAGTATCTTATATATATGTATATATAATGAGTTAGGCAGTATTTGTAAGACACTATTAGATAGATAGATAGATAGATATGCATATATAGATATCTATTATCTAGCATGTTACCTTCTTTGAAGTTTATATATGTTGCCTTTGAGCCCTAAGGGATCTCCTGTAATGAAACTTGGGATCATGCTGTTTATAGCAATATTTTCATTATAAATTTCATGTAAACGCTTCAGTTTCTGAATTCAGTTGAGAGGCTCAGAGCGGGGGTATTGGATGACCACATACATTTTTGCAAGTGAAAGTGAATAAATATGGTCTTCACTCCTGTTAGCTAGGAGCAACATTTTTAAAATATGGGAGTTAATTTATATTGTCAAGTTGTGAGTTTGTATGAGTGAAAAGTGTCCCAGTCATACAAGAAATGTTCAGTGCTAGATATAAAAGAAAAATAATTATTCATGCTTTTCAAGCCCAGTGTCTGGCTTCTGTTGTGGTAAACATTTCTCACAAATGCCTTTTCTTTTTTAGACAAAAAATGTGCAGTCTTTGGAAGGCACACTGGGTTGCTGTCATCATTTATCTACTTAAAAGCTCTGTGAAGAAGGAATCCAGAGAATAGCAGAGCTACTCCACATCACTGTAAATTGTTTGTTCTGAGGATGCACCAAACCTTGAAAACTGGGCATAAATGTTGAACCTGCAGAACACACTGGTGACTGATGCACATTTTCTGAACATTTCTAATTGATATGTATTTAGAAAAAAATAGCGCCATTTGCACAATTTTTTGTTTAATGATATGACATCTCCATCTCAACATTTTCCCAAGCAAACTTGACATAAAAACATGTTGGTCAGAGAAGCTGATGACAGAGTCAGAACATGACGTTAGGGTTGTTCTGATATTTTTATATGAACCAAATGTTCTTGAGAAATTACACGTACTTCTTTCAATGTGTAAAATCTTATGAAGATATTCCTGAAATTCTATCAGACATGGTGTTCTTTATGAGAATGAGTAAATGCCTCCATCCATCCATCCTCCCTTTTCCTCACGTTCCAATGAAGGAAAAACCTTTGCATTTAAGAACTGTCACCTGATAAAAACTTACGGTGAATTTTCTCATGCAGGGAAAAAGTTGATTGCCTTGGTTGTTGTGTGAGACACAAAGACTCGAGGACTAGAAATGAAATTTAAGTATCTCTGTGAATGAATTCCAATTTATTTTGTAATTTTTCTCTTGCTTATACTTGAGAATGTTGTGCATGTTATCAACAGAGAGTTATATGTGCCCAGCCATAGCTCACAGCTGTAAGGTAATAAACCCTGGAGTCCCAATAGAATAGAGAATTAAACACTGATTTGAATTTACAAAGCATCCTTTTAGTCATGCTGAGAGCTGAATTTAGCACAAGGATTGCTCTCACAGAGGGTGGGTATACCTCCGTTGGTTTACTGACAATTTGTGGTTAACACAGAGGTCATCACTGGATAGGTACAGAGGACTGCACTTTCCTACCATCAGATTATATTAAAAGGCATGCTTGAAGAAAACAATAATCAGATTTGTTAAATCCCATTTGTTACAATTTACAGTAAAATTGTTTTTTAAAGGCCAAGTAATCCTTGAAGACACAGTTCAGCCATTTAAGTAGTAACATATTAAATAAATGAGGATTCAGAAATCATTACCTTGGCTGACCACAGAAGTGATTTTGTGTCCCTGCAACAAACATATAATACAGGCAAGTGTCTGTGAAATAATTTCAAGGAAAGACATACAGTGTTTTCTTCTGGAAAGGAGCGTCCTATTTTGTTTGGCGTTATTGTAAATAATGTATGGGAAACACTTGGGAGCTACTGATCAAAATACCTTTCTGTTGATAACTTGATTTAGTAGATAAGACAAAAAGCTCTTCCCCTTGAAGTTGTTGGATTAAATGAGTTCAAGGTGAGGGCTAGCTTAGGAATGATTCCAAAGAAATGAGCAGTTTTATTTCTTGTGCAACTTCTACACAAACAAGTTCAACACATCCCTGGTAGAAATGTTTGCATTCTTAGCGAAGTGATGAAAAATGACATGAGCTTGATTACACACTACTTTTTTCCAGCTACAACCAACTTTTTTAACTCAAGAAAGAGAATTTTACCAACAACTTACCTGCTAATTTACTTTAGAAGCTAAACTTTCTGAAGTCACTTCATAACCGAGGTGCATTTTCTGACATTAATAATTTCGTATTCTGTATTTTCATCCTTCTAACTAACAAGAAAAAAGAAAAAAATAGAAAGTTGCTTAAGTAAATCCACCATCTACGTAGCTCCATGAAGGCTGCAGTTTTATTTCATTAGGGACAATATTTAATTAAGTAGTAACAGACAGAACTGTTTTCTAATAAACACCGTAAATGCCATATAATTTGATATTTTATTAGAAGCAAATATTCTATTATTATCCTCTTTCCCTCTAGTCATACTGCACTGATTTTTACTTAAAGGTGTTTTACTAGTTACCTATCTAAGAAGAAGGGAGTTTCTGTACATGTGGGATCCATTTCTTGTACTAAAAAAAGCCAAGATTTAATTTCTATATTTTTTTTTCCCTGTGGGTGCACATTGGATTTAATGGCTTTTCAATTCCCTTTAGTTCTTATGCTCATCTTCCTTGAAAGTTGCAGGCAGAACTGAAAACATACCATAATTCTCACAGCACTGGGCCTTATGTTCTAAGGCACATAGAACAAGGTAGAAATCCTTTGGATCTGCTTTCATTCCTCGTTTATACAACACAGTCATAATCAATGAGTAGTGTGATCTAAAGAGAAATAATAGCAGCTCCCTAGTGTACCAGACACAGACAAGATTGAGCATCAATATCTTCTGAAGGAATTCCTGTGGTCCTTTTCACTGTCTTGCAGAATTGGTGTTGCCTTACAGCCATAGACTTATTCCTGCTCTGATTTCTCATAATTTTAATGCACTACACTTTACAGCTTTCTACTCTCATCCCTCTGTGCTTGAACTCAGAAAAAAGGCCATTAAAGATGAGTATTTCAGGCTTAGCATAAACTTCTCATTTGAAATAAGGAGCTATAGGTTAGGAATTCCCTGCACACTGCTTAGCTGTAATTTCAGGGCATGATTAATTTCTCGGTGCAAATCACCAGGTAGACACCCTCAGGGGTTCCTTGCTTCTGCTTAAAGCAGAAGATTGAAACAGAGGAGTGCTCATTCATAAAAGAGATTGTAATTTTACTGTTGACATACACTTGTGAATTTTCTCTGTATCAGGAGCTACCACTTAGATGTATGCACAGTTTCCTAATAAATTCCTTTCAGATGCTGGAGTCTAAGTTCCAGGATCTCTAGGAAAACGCCATATGCAATGAGAAACCCGGTTTACAATGGAGAGAAATGCATCTAAATGCAATGGTGTTTCTCAAAACTGCATCGCCAGAACTCTGCCTTACCCTCTCTCGGATTGCTGATAACCTCTGCTAGCAACAGCCCCACGAGCTGAGGAGCATGAAACATTTGCAGCCAGCCACATCTGATGATAACCTTGGCTGCGGCAGACACCACCGCTACCGCCCCGCAAGGCAGGGGAGACCCTCCAGCCCCGCGCACCCAGGCCCTGCAGGCAGCGGGAGGGGGCGGCCGCTCAGCTCCTCTGCAGAACGCTCTGCCTTTGGGAATCTCCCTCCCTCCTCCCTCCCCTGCCGGGGTGCGACCCTCCCTGCTCCCTCCGTCCCCCGCAGCCCGCCAGGTGGCGCCGCGCGACCGCGCTTGGAGCGCGCCGCGGGTGGGACCGGGAGCGGGGATGGGAGCGGAGATGGGAGCGGGGATGGAAATGGGG
>JANRMJ010000001.1:92623297-92642500 GCA_025584955.1 Alethe diademata
TTTTTTTTTTTTTGTTTTGTTTTTTGGTTTTTTTTGCTTTTTTGCTTGTGCACAAAAAACCTTTTTGCTTTTGCTTTTATAAATGACCTTTTCTCAACCTATGAAATTTGTTTCCATCTCATTGTCTCTCCTGTGACCAGCTGAGAAGGGAGAATGATAAAGTCTCTTAGTAGCCATCTGGCATCGAGCCAAGGTCAACCCACCACATAAAGCTTAAAGTGTCTACATCAGGTTTAGAAAGAGTCAGGCTCAGGACATCTGTTGAATATAGACTGTACTCTATCCATGCCCATGGCAGCCAGGTGCAGTGAAAGACAATGTCAGAAAAAATCTAAGTGGCATGGCCAAGTACAGATTCAGTATCTCAAGAGTACTTTAGTGCTGGGACAAAGATTTCAAATCAGTGTATGCTTTCTTGTAAACAGTAAATGTGGTGAATGAATCTGGACTGGAAAAGAATTCCCAGCTACATATAACTGCACAGCAGAATAGATTTAATGACCTATTAAAAACTACCTCTATTAGACTTTCTCCCCAGTGTCACTACTTTTCCTGTACTGGGAAACCAAAACTGACCAAGCGACTCTAAATGCCAAATATAGAGTATTTTGATCTGCTGGCTATGTTCCTGCTAATACATTCCACTCTTCAATAAACATTTACTGCTGCAAAGCTGCACTGTTGATTGGTGTTCAATATTTTTACCCCAGAATCTTTTTTTTCTTTTTTTTTTTTTCTGTAAAACCTTTCTATCCAGTGAGCCCCAGACAATACTGCTGCATATGGCTATTTCATTCCAGGTTTAGTAATTTCTATTTGTTTTTGTTGAACTTCCTGAATTTCTGTCAGTCCCAGCCAGTTAAAGCAATCCTGTTGTTAGGCATGCTATATTCTTCCTCTACATTTAGTTTCATCCACACACTTGATGAGAGTATGGTTTTGTTTGTCATCCAGAGAGCTAATGAAGGTATGAAATGGTAACAGCTCCAGTACTTGGATGTGAGAAAAACCTCTAGTAACCATTTGGCAAGTGAATTTCAAACTGCAACCCATTACCCTTGGAGCCTTGTAATCCAACCAGTTTTCCATGCATCCTGTAGTCCAATCAGTTTTACGAGCATCTTGTAGTCTATGCATCCAGTTCATATCTCTTTAGGCTGGCTACAAGGGTACAATTGGAAACCACGTAAAATTAATGAGAAAGTCAAGGCAAATAACATGCCCTGACCAACAATCCATTTATCAGAGAGGGAGATCAGTCAGGTGTGATTTTACCTTTGCAAATCCATGGTGGTTTTTCCCTATCATCTTACCATTCATATGCCTATGAATGACTTCCATATGCAGATTTCTCCAAAATCTTCCAGGAGACTTCAGAGAGGTTGACCAGCCTCTAATGTCCCAAATTCTCTTCCTCGCACTTTGAATAATGATGTTGCACTTTACATTCTCTAGAGACAAAGGCCCTCTCTGGATCATCCAGGTTTTGAAAGGTGATTTTGGCTAAGCTTCCTCACCAAATCAGATTATTTCACGTTTTCTCATGAACTGTTGTAAAATAAATTTATTCATTTGATTAACATTAACTAATATTTTCCTACCATAGGCAGTACCTCGGTCTTCTAGGCTCTCCTGAAAAGCCAAAAGGCATACCTTATCAGTAAAAGGTCTTGTCAAACAAAGTTTTGAACACTGCATACCCTTATCACAAGACCTTTCTAGTTTTCCCATCAGTATACTTATAAAGTTTTTTATTTTTGCCATTCACATTCCCTGCCAGTTTCAATTGCAGCAGAGTTTTAGAATTCCTAATTCCATGTCAAACCAGTTTTTAAAATATTTTTCCTGATTACAAGGGTGCCTTCAGTCAGCTAAAGAAGACTGCATCTTATTTTACCCATTGATCAGGGCTCCTTGTAGCAGAAATGCATCACAACAGCTTCTTCACTAGCCTCCCTTTGATCCTGACCTGTAAACCCTCAGCTTGCTTGTGAACCATCTCATGGCAAAGCTCCACACATTCAAGCTGCTTTTTTGAATAGAGCATAGTTTGTCTTCCTGCCGTTCCCAGCCTGTGCCTCTTGAAGGACCTGTTCCCATCCATTGCACTGCCCCAGCAACGTGAACTGCCCCATCATGATTCTGTTACTCTGAAACTGCTCACAATTTCTAATTCCTCTCTTTTGTTGGTTTTTTTTTCTGTGTTTTGTTTGGTTTCTTTCCTCATGCTGGAGAAATTTGTGACTAGGCACTTTGGATATGTTCCCAGTAATGATGTTTTTTAGGGAATGTGGAAGAACTTTTTTATTGCACTGTCTCCCAAAATCCTTGCTCCCTACTATGCCACTTGCCTTGGGGTTTTGTCTTCATCTTGAAAAGTCATATATAAATACCGTGTCGTTTTGTAAACAAGCTTGTTTGCAAAAATTCTCTTGTCCCACTTCATCAGATGGGGACAACCTTCCTTATTCTTAAGAGACCGTTCAGTGGTCATAGGTGCATAAACCCTGCATGGACTATAAGCCACAGAAGCAGGTATTGGCACACACTGTACTTTTGATTCTATCTCAGCCTTTCCCCTTCACTGGAAATATTGAGAAGACACCACTCAAACTTTTTAGCGTCACCCTCTCTTGATACATTTTCGTTTTTCCCCGGCTATCAGTACTCACATGGGTATGTAGCAAAGGTTTATAATCGAGGGTCTGGCTGAGCTTCTGCTATATTTCTACAATATCCTGGATGCAGAATGCACTTCCAATCTGCTTAGAAACAAGCAATGGGTGAAAAGATAAGGATATGGAGCTGGCATCCTCAGTACTAACACTTTGAGGTTTGTTGAGTGGCGAGAAAATTTATGGTTATACTCTATGACATTTGGACAGAATCTTGATGCTTCAGCACCAACTAATCTGACAATAGAAACAATGATGTGCTTTCTTCACTGATATTTTTACCATCATGAATCTTTCTAACACCTTAAAGTCAGGCAATTGTGAAGAAATGGGAATAACCATATGACAGAAGAGACAAGAAATTATATGAAATGACAAATTACAGAACATGGGAGGCAAGAGAACAGAATTGAATGAAAGCAGGCATCCTTTAGGAAAATACTGTTAGGGCGGAAAATGATTTAGTATAATAATAGATAGGGCATGGGGGAGAGAAATTGGATGTTAAACACGGTCTTGAAATACTGGAACAAGAGTCAGACACTAGAATTTCATCCAAAGTGGAAAAGAAGGATTTACAGAATGACAGACTTGGGGTAAAAGTTGCAATGAAATGTAGAGAAAGAGAAAATAAAGAAATCCAGAGTGAATAAGAGAACAAATAAATGGGGTTTCAGGACTTGTAATGCATCTGGTCAGTTTACATTAAGAAATAGGTACAGAGAAAGAGGGGCAAAGAAGCTGTGAAATCATACAATACAAAAGATACCTCATAAGACAGGAGAATCATAGAGATGTCACAGACTGATGTGACAGTGGAAGCCCATGGCAAAAGGGACATAGCTTTCACAAATGGTTTCCAAGTTGGACGAAAAAATTAAATTCAGAAAGCAAAGGTGAAAGACGTGAGGTTTTGTGTGTTTATCTCAAAAATGGATGGACAGGGCAGAATTCTGAGCACTTCCTTGTTTTTCTTTTCTTGCTTCTATTTATGTCGAAGGCTTTTGTACCCACTTGTCTTTTTTGTAACAGCCTTTCCATTTATGCTAGTTCCTCTCATTCTCTGCAAATGACTCACCAGTCCTACCAACTGTTGAAAATATAGCCTGCATGAGCAATTCCTTTCTAACAATGCCAGTGGCAAGTGAACATTGCTTCCTAAGAAGTTTAATTCCCTGACCCATCAAAATATGTTATTGAACTTGTTCTGGGCCAGCTAGCCTGCCCCTTTCCCCTTGTTTCCCTCTGGTGTGCTCTGAACCTCCTTGTAAGACACTGCTCTTCTTGAGTGATAGTCACTCCGTGCTGCAGCTTGTCCAGACGTGGCTGAGGGCAGCAATCTGTCTGGCTAGCTGCATTTAGCTTCCAATGTCTGACTGAAAACAATGGGAAAAGATATTATGCATTTTTTGAGTTTTTGTTGTTGTCGTTGTGGTATTTTTTGTTGTTGTTTTTTTTCCTTGCAGTATATTTAGTTGCAATATTTCAAATTTCAGTGTGAGGTGGGGGGGAGGATATGAAAGAATGTATCTTTAAACAATTTCATAGTGTTTTGAGGGGGTTACAACATTTTATATTATAGTCTGTGAATTTGGTGATCAGAAAACACAGTGAATATAAACTCTTCCAAAGGAAGATGGGCTTACTAGAAGCCATCCTAATATCCTGTTATGGCGCTGAGTCACTGCCAGCACCGCCTGTCCCCACCCATCCTTTGAGACCTCTCCCACCTGCCCATGTGTACTAGTTTGAAAAGAAACCAGTGAGAGGTCCAAAGTCAGAACTACAATTTGATAAGAAAATTAAGATAAAGGCAGTAATACAGAAACATTGGCTTAAACTGACAGAGTCAGGATACAACCTGACACCCTGTTGGTCAGGGTGGTGGTAGCAGTCTGATTAAATGTTGGCTCCAGCCCTGTTGAAGTGATAGATGTGGTTCTGTTGAGGCAGTGATCCTATAGAAGGGTCTGGTCTTCCTCTGGGAATCCAGTGGATAAGGCTGTTTGTAGTGTTTCAACCTCAGATTATATCCAGGTAGGAATGCTTGGTTCCTCCCCCTGGGCAGAGCATCTCCAAATGGGATGATGTAATTTTATGAGTCATGCAGTGAGACTCAATGGCCCATTAGCAGATTTCCCCAGAGGGATGTGTCATGGATGAGATAAAGAACATTGCCCCACCTGGTTTTAACAGCTGAAGGAGATGGTGATAGAATACATACTTTTGGTTCTATTTTATGTTGTAACCTAAGGCACCATGGCTCAGGACCCCTCTCAGCCCCTGGGCACTCAGCTCCTGCCATAGCAGTGCCACAGCAGGGTCTGCAGCTCCCCATAGCCTGACCCTGTCAGCCAGGCCTACCTGCAGGTCAGTGTCCTGGCCCTGCTTTGTCCTGTCCCTATCCCCAGGGAAGTGCCTTATGCCTGGGACTAAAACTGCTCTCCCTTTCTGCCATCTGCCTCCTTCTGGTGAACCACATGGGGCACATCCCCTAGTCCTGGAGTCCTCCAGACCCTGGGAGCCATGAGCCCCCTAAGTGCCCTGCCACATTCCTGGGTTTGGGAAAAATACTGAAATAATCTTAGGTGCTGTCTGTATAATCCTTGTTTCAACCCACACAGAACAACTTTCCCACCTCTGTTGCCCGTTACCCATATTTTTACACTGGAAATTGCGACTCATTTCCTCAAGAAGAAATTTTGGAAGTGTTGGGCATCATTAAACCATCAGGTGCATTTATCTGGGGTGTGGCCTAACCTGCTTACCGACGTCCAAGAGAGCTGTTTCATGCAGGAGAAGATGCAGCAAGGGAACAAGGTGTCTACCGTGACTTACCAGTCATTAAAATGTGGGGAACTGGCAGGTACACCAAGGGTGAAGCTGTTTATGAGTTATCAAGCTTTATTTGCTCATAAATTATTGTTTAGATTTTCTTATTTGCTGAAATGGGAATTACTTTTTCCCCATGAAGAACTGTTCGACTACAATTTGCGTTCATCTCTTCAGAGTTCAGAACATTGATTTATTAATTTGAGTGTCTTTTTAGGCAATTAATTGATTAATATCAAGACTTACTAAGTCTTACTAACTTGGACAGCGTTTGATTTTGTTATTATTCAGGTCAGATGGGGTTTATTTTCCCTTTAATTGGAGAAAGTCAAGCCTAGGCACAGTGAATTGGTATTTTTCTGTTTACTACTGCTGAAATATCCTCATTCCTATAATTGGATTTATATATATTTTAGGGTCATTTGATAATCTTGCCAGACTGTATGGTAGCTTACTGGTTTAGAAACTCCATTTATCCAGTAACCCAATTCCTGAGAAAATAATTTATCTATGTATTAAAGTTCATCTTTCAGAAAAAAAAAAAAAAAACAACACTTTATTATAATGATCTCTTCAGTAGGTGGCAGTGCTGGGATTAAAACAGTTGCTGCTTGACTAATATGCAAATTCCTGCCTGTTGGGATTTAGGTCTAAAAAGGTTTTCAGGGCATTCTCATCTTTAAATTTGGGCTCTCGTTTACTTGGAATGCTGAAACTGTAGGAAGATTTATTTCTGCTGGCTGAGAAAGTGTAGAAAAATAGATCAAGTACCACAAGTGCAGTCAGTTGGCTCCAGAGATATGCATGAACAAGATAAAGCCATGGAAAACATGCACCTATAAAGCTCCAAAAGTAATAGTTTCTCCAGTGCCTATCCACTTCAACTGCTCTCAGTAAAATGATGTTATTAGTTGAAATGTTATAGAGTCTGAATAAACAATTATTCAGAAATCTGAATCTGTATTCAGATTTCAATTTTAAATTTATTAAACTTTATCAGAATTGCTGTAGTATCTTTACATTGTGGAAGACTTCTCTATGTATGGTATCATAAAGGACTCCATTACTGGATTCTTGTGACTTCATAATCCATTCCTTATATTATGATGAATAACATTTTTCTGCAATCATGGACTATACAAATTAGGAAGTTCTGATTCCCGATAAGATCTAAAATAGAGATTTGTGTCACAACATAAATTTTTTTTTTGAACAGGATAATTTCTCAGAAGGTGTTTTGTTAGGAATCTCTTTAAAGTTCACGCATCTTAATGGCACACATTAAGTAGTCCATATGGAATACTGCTCAGGAATACACAATAAACAGCAAGAATTCCCTATATCATTAGAATTTCGAGAGAGAAAGAAGACTTCTCTTGGATTACAGCTGGACTGCACCTGTGTGGACAGCAAAGAATAGTTTATGGTGGCCATTAAAATATGTGGCAGCTCCATGCCATTTTTTGTCCATTGGGAAAGCAGGATAGAGAGGAATCTCACAGCTACATGGAAAACAGGGCAGAGTAATGTATTCCAGACCACACACTGGAAGTAGAGGAATTAAATCTATGAGCAGCTAGGAATTCTCAGTTACCTCAGTGCAGACTTGTATTGACCCAGTACTCCAGGGAGGCTGTGGAGGGATCACCTATGGAGAAAGCATCTTCTCTTTAAACACAGCCCCAAAGACGGGGAATTTGGTAATTTTAAATAACAGTAAAGTGTCTGTGGGAGATCTGGATTGGTCCTATCCAATGGGGAAAAATATATTTATCACAACAAAATAAAAAAGAACAAAACAAGAAAAAAACCTGTTAGCATTTTTCAACTGTAAGAAAGTGGAATTCATTTCTCCTAGATGAGTAAAAGTCAGATAACATATGACTTCTTTTGACAGAAAATGAAAAATATTTTTTAATTAAAAAGAATAAAACAATATTGATATTTAGAGTGGCTTTTTTTCCAGGAAATCTGAAAAGAAGAAAAAAATCTACTTGCAGTTAAACCATTTCCAAAGGGAATTGAAATATGTTCCAACTCAATGGAGTTCAGAAAAAGTTCAGAAAATTTAGGAAAGGTAGATATGAAAGTAAGTGAAATCTGTGTTCTGAAAATGAATAACCTCAATTGGCAAATGGACCCCAAAATCCTGTTCTATTTTGGGAGACTTGAAGACCCAAGACCCTCCAAGACAATCTAGACTCCTGGGTGTACTATGGAATTTACTTTCTTGCACCCAAGGATTCAGGAATCCAGTCTTTAGAATCAATAAGCCAGTGTATGACATATCTTTGGCACTGTGGTGTATACTAAACCTCTAAGTCCACAGATATATCAGATTTCACAGCAAGGACTCAGTAACCATTTTGATCAAACTAAGTCAGGGTGTTTCAGTCTGCTCAGAGCAGTTGCATTGGCTTACACTGGCTCAGAATCAGTTTTGTTTTAGCTCAGACTTTACTGTCAGAAACTAAACACAAAAATGTGGGTGTGTGAGTGTGTGTTTGTAATTAGTAAATAGATACACAGAAAATCACTTTTTATATAGTAAGACAAGAAGAAAATGGTACCATTACCTTTGACGGCATTCCTTGACTGCATTCACTACAAGCGAGGTTCATAATTAATCTCTCTGAAAATTATTCCACAACTATGTAATCTCATACTTATATTAGTCTAAGGACCTTCATTTTACCTTATAGGAAGATATATTAAAGTAATGGAAACAAGAGAATTTGTTATCTTTATACTCACATTCTGCAAAGAATTATACAAACCACAAAACAGTGGAAGAGAGAATTCTTGCAAGAAATATGCTAGCCTTTTCTAAGACAAGAGATGTCACTTCGAACCCAAATGTTATTAGAACACTTTCAAAAGAAGAAAAGGAGCCTTCTAAATCCTATTTGTGAAAAGAAAAGAAGTTGCTAAAAGAGTTTCCATTGGCTGGAATGAAGTCTTTTTCTCTTCAATAAGATCAGTGATTTCAGATCTGATGGTACATAGGTCAGCTGCCTACTGCTCCAGAAGAATAAGAAGCAAAACCTGATGCTTTTTAAGCTCTTGAATTTTTACTGTGTCATGCAGTGAGGGGATAAGTTTTGCCTTCTAGCAAGAATGTCTCTCTTAAGTCATGGATGACCTGAGGCCTTTTGAGACATAGATACCATTTTCGAGTTGCAGCTTCTCTGCTGCATCTGTTAAACATCTTGTCCTAATGGCACCTCCACCTCCTCAGAAGCCATTGGCCAGAGAGATTCTTCCTAACTCTGTTCTCAAGGGCTTCCTGAAACCAGAGAAAATGAGGCTGTACAGGTTAATGCTGAGCTTGTCAACATCAATTTAGCAGCAGGATATCCCCATGGATTTTTCAAGCTTCTGGGAAAAAAGAAATCTCATTTCCTATATAGGCACATTTTTGCATAGAAAAATCTTCAAATACAGTTTTGTTGGTTTTGTTTGTTTTTTTTTTTTAATCTTTTTCACTGACTAAGATCTTTGGCAAAAGGAGACCAAAAGAGAAATCTTTGAATTGAGCATTGGCTTGAAGAGATGGGGAATTATTTCAAAGATTCCTTTTCCACATGGCTCTTTTTCAGAATTAGCTTTGCTTTTAAACTTTCTTTTCTATCTTCTTATTAAGAGGATGTGCCAAAAGGATAATGTGCTTTATTGAATTAGCAACCCTGCAGGCACTTGTGTCTATTTTGATCTCAATTATATTCCTAAATAACAATAATGAAAATCTAAGATCTTTTTTTCCTGGTGTTTAGATTCATAAATTCAAAAGGGCACTGCTTTACTCTCTTAGGATGCTTTTGCTCTCAAACAGCAAAAGCTAGTCAGTGTAGCTTTATAAATCAAATGCCGAAACCACTTTAACCAAAATCTGTGATACATTGCTGTCCTAAAGGAGCTGCATTATTTTAAAGCCATAACTGTATCATATAATTATATTGTTTGATGAGCTGTTTGGGAGTGACTTGGGGGCAGTCTAGGAGCTGAAATCTCGGCTGAAACTATTTTACCCTGCGAAATTCTCTGATGTAAATCCATAGAGGTAATGTGGAGCTAGTAGCTCTGAAGACTACTGAAGCCTTTATAACTCAAGGATGATTGAGTTCTGTGTTATCATTGCTAAAACAACTGAAATGAAAGAATTCCATCTCTGTGCAAGGGTCCTTTGAAAAGTAGTATCTACAACAGTCATGAAGGAGTTATTTTAATTATTTTTATATTTTGGTGCTAAAACATCTTTTTTTTTTTTTTAAAAGTAACAAAAGAAACCATGACAGAACATAAAATTGAGAATGCCTTGATAAAAATTTAATCTGTCTCATGAAGCCTAATTCTCATACCTGATATTCTGATTGATGGTAATGGTGGAAGTGTTTTCTGTAGTTAACTTTTATGTTTGGAATAATATGCGGAATACTGGTAAGAGATTTTTTTTTTTTTTTTTATGATGACAGTCTAAACTACTACAGTGAAAAATGTTACCTGGCACAGATAACCTACACTGACAATTGTATGTAACAGACTGTAGCAGGATGGATTGTGCTTTGGGGCAGAAGGCTGAGGGTCAGGCACTCTTGCTCATTTGTGGCAGTGATCCGGTGTGAATTAAATGAGATTCAAATCGTGTGAATTAAATGAGATTCAAATCATGCAGAGCCTCTTCAGAAGTAGATTCCAGGAGAAAAACTGATTTTTCTGTGTCTTTTGCTGTGTTTTTAATGACATTTTGGATTAGGCAGAGACAGCAAAAATTGTCTGAGGATCATGGTTTGTTTGGGGAACTAGTTTTGATCTGTTTATTTTGTTCTTGCTTGTATCTGGAAATTCAGTTGTGCCTGAGAACATACCCTAGAAGAGAAATGTGGTTCACTCTTTCTTCAGCTATGGCAGCCAAAATTTGGGCCATGCCCTGCTCATAGGAAAATCCTAGAAATAAAATCTTACAAGACAAAAAGTAGGGCTTCTGGAAATTCCAGACCTGATGGCTAACATAGTGAAAGGGGACATTGTCCTTTCTGATTGCTTGACTTCATTAAATCACAGATATTGTGTAACATGCAGATGAGGTGCACTGCAGAGAGCAGAAAGTACGTTCTTCAGTGTTATCAGTAAGGATTCTTAGAAAAGTTTTGCTGTGTATTTGTGTGGTTATACATTCTCTGTTTTTGCAGGCCTTTGGGCAATACTAAAAATCAAAATGCACATATATACACACAGATAGTGCTTATTTTGGCTCTTAAATGCCCAGATCTCAACATTAACTTACATATAAATAATCTCTCTGCAGAGTCTGCATGAGCTACAAAACATTTGAACTGAACAGTAAAACAACAGGGCACATTATTTAATATAGGAAGAAGTAACTGCTAGTCCAATTCCAATTCAAATTTCCACTGGTGCTCCCTTTATTCTATGTCAGGATGCCGGTGCGAACTTGTGTCAGCTGTGAAATATATAGTTCTTTCTAAAGAGGAAAACCCCAAGGCAGCTAAAAGACAGCATGCATAGGGGTAATGCATGTCCTAATGCAACAAATGGTAAGAACATAAGTTACTTAACAACTATTGTCAAAAAGCAGTAAGAATACAATTTTTAACGATATCTGGAAATATGCACCAATTTCAATTTTTTTTTTACATCTTTGTTGGTTTTGGTTGTAGTGATGTTTTCCTGCTTGTTAGCTGCAGTTCAGTAGATCATCAAAATGTGTCACTGTCAAATCCAAAGGTCAAATAGCAAAAAGGTGTTGTCAGCAGCTGCAATTCTTTTTTCATCTGATTGAAAAACTGGAGGAAATACAGCTCTTATGTCTGAAAGGCATGCACAGCACAGTCATAGGAATACATACTACCTGTTTTTGTTACTAAGATACCAGCATTTACTCTTAAATGCCCCAGAACACTAGCAAAGCTGGTAATATACATTTGTGACAACAGAAAGGAGCCTACTTTAAGGTGCTGACCAGTAATGAGTTAATGCTGTACTCAACTAGATAGATTGCAGCTGTGAATATTTAAATAATGAAGCTGTGGGGTAGGCCCAATGAAAAAGTCAGACAAAAGGTTATAAATTTGTATAAATGATGACTTGAGAGTCAGTAGAAAAACAGATGTATACAAAAAAAAAAACCCAAAAAGCAAACAAAAAAACCCCCCAAAACTAAAAACCCAGCAAACAAAAAAATTGAATAGACTTGAAATTGTTATGAGAATATCATTACTGTGTGGCTTTTTCTATGAAATTGTTTTGCATACTGCGGCTAGAAGCAGGGGAAGGTGAGAATTATGGTATTTGTAATGATACTTTCCTATGCAAGTGCTAACAATCATTGTAGTCTTCGAATGGTGATTTACTATGATCTGTTTGCTTTATTTTTTCCAAATGCTTTTTAATTGCTTATATTTAATCAGAAATTCTTTTACAAAAAGTTAAAAAGTGAATGGGCAAGGCATTGCTCTTTTTTATGTTTGGTGTTTTTTAAAAAAAAAAAAAAACATTTTCGACATTTTCAAAATGTTTGGCATAATTAGAACTGTTTTCAAATTCTAGAAAGCCAATGTTAATTTTATTAACTCTTTCTTTTCCTTAAGGACATAAGCTTATCTTCCTGAATTATGACTTAGACTGCCTATATTATGTTTAAAACTAGAGATGTGTTCATAAAAATCTCATTACATATGAGGGCATATTACCTAAAAGCAATTTTTACTCTAAGAAATACCTTGGTATAATGATGGCACAAATTAATGAATGTGCTGGAAAAATGCATGAAAGTGGGTGCATTTATAGCTAAGAAAAGTAAAGTGGGAATTTAAGCCACTGCCTAACTACCTCCACTTTTAGAAAATAATTCCTGGTGTCTTTATGTACAGTTGTGGTGGTGGTTGAACAATAAGGAAATATAAGATAAAATCATAAGCTGCAAAGAACAATGCTGTCAGAGTGATCAAAAGGGTCTGCTAGCAATCTTCTCAGCGTTACTAACAAGAGAAACCATAGGATCAAAATCTAGGAAGACTTGTTAGCTGTTGGGCCTTGCCAAGACAAGAACAGAACACAGAAAGATTAATCTTTACCTTCCTATTCTATAATAAATTGTTAGAGTATCCTTAACATACTGCATGTAACATTCTTTACTTGGCACCTGTTCTATGTCTGAAGACGAATTTAGAAATTAAGGTTAAGATGAGGTTTTTATTTATTAGCTGAACTTTGTCATTGATGACCAAACTTCTCAGCTCTGGGGTTAGTAGAATTAGCTCCTTTCCAGCTCCATGCAGAAATAAAAACTAAACATGGCTTACTCATAGTTACCTGTGCTCTGATTTCTCTCGGAAAGAAACCTGAGTACCTGAGCTACAGCAGACTGTGCTCCAGAGAAAGAGATGATCTGGTTGATAGTAGGGATAAGGACTTAAGAGTAGGCTGTGGAATGTTTTTTTCTGTCTAGTATGAATTCCAGATTCTATGCCTTCTTATATGCTTTAAAGAAAACCACATTGCTTACTCTGACCCTGCTGTGCTTTATGAACTCATTGAACCTGCTTTGGAGAGCTGGAGAAGGGAATTTTTGTGCATATGTATGCATGTTATTTCTTGGGACTGGTCATCTTTTGTTCTGTGACTTTAAGCATTTGTGTGTATGTGTAGGTAGAATTGCTGCACAGACAGTTGGCACAGCTTCTAACTGACAGGTGGAACATTCTCAGTTCTATGTTGTTCTTTGTTTTTAGTATGTCAAATCCAAGTCAAATTCCCTTTCGAGGTTGTGTTTAGTGTTTGGAAATGGATTATCTTGGGCTGTATGATGTTTCTTATTAATAACTGTTGATTCTATTGTAGTTTGTATTTTAAAGTTCCAGGAACGCTAAGTTGGAACACACGAATGAAGGATAGTTCCTGCATTGGAAAAAAGCTAAGTGCTAAAAACTTGTCTGTGTTCACTTATTCTGAGAGCATGTGAAAACCTGGTACTTCACTCAAAGGTACTTACTTCCGCATTTAGGAATAAATATCGATTTATGCCCACTCTTGACATCTGGTTTCTCTTTTTCTACATTAAAACTTGGCTTCATAAAACAAACACTCTGAAGAGTACTTGTCCTCTACATCTCTTCTTTTGTCCATTCCCAGTTGCTTTAGTAACAGAAAGCATGTCAGAGAAGTCCTCCTCACTGGCAAAACCATATCCCGTTTTTCCTATTTTGGAAACTGTGAACATGATGAGGAAAGTTTATAAAACAGTCTAAGCATTCTGATAAGTTACAGGAAATACAACTGGTATCTCTATGACAGGTGTTGAAAAGTCAGGATAACACTATATAACTCCAGTCAAGTACCGTACATGTAATAAAGCCCTGATGTGTCTCTGACTGCCATTTGACATACCTGTGGAATATGCAGAAAAGCTCAACCTAGCTGTTACGCTCTTGGTGCTTTACCAAGATAATATTAAATAATGAGATTTTTCAAAAGTATGCTCAAATTAATTAAAAACAACTGCTAAAATACTTCTAGGAATAAAATGCTAGTAAAGCAAGCCATCATTTTTTGACCTGTAAATGCTAGCAGACACTATACAACTTAAACAGAACTCTCAAGAAAAATATAGTCTTGTTAGATGTAAAAACTTGTGTGTTTTATGTAATATTCTGGGAATTCCACTGTTTAAGATTTAAAATTCTTATAGCTTCAAATATCATAAGGTATTGGAGACCTTCCTGTTCTTGCGATACTTCTAGCGAGGCTTTCCAAGTGCCACGTGTGCTCTCATTTTAAACAAATCAATAGACAACAATGTGATGTATTTAATGCCTGTGTATACCCCTACTGCATGAAACTCTTGGTCAGTGCTAGCCTGTTCAAAATACAGAGCTGATGTAATTGATGGTGCACATTGTTAGATGGGAACAGAATAGGTGTTATAATGGTCAATAGTGTGAGCAGCTCAGAGTAGCACTTCAAGGACATTCAATATCCCATACTGCTGGAATAATATTAATATATATTCCTTTTGAGGGGAAATAAGTTAGTCCAGAGTAAAACTAATTGTTCATAAATCAGATGGGTTTTTTTTCATTTGTCTTAAAATTTTGTGAATTGGAAAGACTGTTTCTATGGCTGCCATTTCTGCATATATTTGATTACATTGTATTGTAATTTATGGAATGAAAATGCAAGCCCCACCAGCAGTATTTGAATTAGAATGTAGCAGGTTTATAGCTTTGTTTGGCCTCAGGCACAAGTAATAAAATCCTAGCTTTAAGTACCTTTGGGGTTTGTGGAATGAAGATATCTGCATTATTGTAATAAAGTGTTCCTTGGTGTAATAAATATAACTGACAGAAGTGCATGACTTCCTTTATGAAAAATATGTTGATAACAATATAGTCTTTAAATACTGAAGAAAGTGACTATTAAAATTTTATGTTTCCAGTTAGAGACATCTGTTGAGCATTTAGGTGGTATTATCAGTTTACTGCTGGGTATGCCTAATAAGACTTCTAGTTTACAATTAAATTGAGAAATATCGATGAAAGAAGATATTAACCTTCTGCTGATGAATATTTTTTAACAGTTAACATTTTAATTTTTCAATAGGTATTTATGAACAAAGGGTAATGGATTGGATTATAAGGAGTTTCTTTTGCCTTCTCCAGAAAGCTCTAGGGGAATTTACATTTATAGTTTGATCAAAAGCAACTTCACTGTCATATTTTCAAAAATGGACAAAATACTATAGATGTTCTAGTTCTTATTTATTTTACCAATCTGTCCACTCAATCTCCATTTATATGCTACCAACTATTCATTTTACAGATGGCTTAGATGTACTGGTTAACTAAAATTGTTCCCAATACAGGGAAAACATATCCCAGCTGGGCTATTGTTTCTGTTTGAGACATGCTATTGTTTTTTCCAGCTGACGTTCCTGTCAAAAACTTGGTGTAAGTCCCTTCATTCACCGCTGATTATATAGATGTATATAGACAGACCTCTTTCTTTACTGAGTACATGATTTTTTCTTTTTTAAAGCATAGTTGGTAGAGGAGGAGAGAATTTTATGTAGAAAGGATTTAATCTCTTTGGTCTTGTTTACCCTATATTAGTTAGAAGATATTGAATCTATTTATGCAAGTTCATCTGGCTTTCAGTATTACATTGCTCAGATGGCAACTATGTCATTATTCAAAGGACTGAAATATTGGTCTTTGAAGCCTTTCTTCTAGACATTAAAGGGAACTATTTTATTTTCTGGATTGAATGGACAACCAATCTGTTTTATTTATACATTTAACTTTTTAAAACTAGTATGGTTTATTAGCTCAACACTAAAAACTTAAAACTCATCAGGATATTTAATTAAACTTCAGAATTCTAGATAATAAGATATTAATCTTTAAAATGTAGTTCAAGAATTAATCAGTGATGTTTTTTCATTTTAATATACTACTTGAAATAAATGTTCACATACTTTGTTCATCAATCCAGCTGTTCATGTTTGCAAACTTTCCTAAGCCTTTATATGTTATAGATTGTTTTGAATAGAGCATCTTCCTAAATTTTGTTGTGCTGAAGTTCCTGCTTGAATGCTTATTCTTTTGTAGTCATAATCTTTGTCTGCCAGAACAATAAACATTTCTGGTCTCTGACTGACAGGTTCCCACAATGATAACAGGTCTATTTTTCTCTCTTTTAATCTCTATTGCATTGAAATTTCCTTCCTCATTCTGCAGTTTTTCAGCAAATCCATTTCCATATTTCCTTGTTCTTTTCCATATTTTTTTTTGTCTCCTTTTCCTTCTACTGTATCAGTGCAGCTTTGTGACATTGCAAAGACTTCAAAGATTAAAGGCTTCATTTTTGCAGTCACAAAACTGTGAGTGTCAAACATTGTGTGTTATTACCAAACAAGATTCTTCAATCTTAAACAAAAGGAGGTGCCAGACTCAGTGTTAGAGCTATTGTAAATGGGAGAAACAAACAATAGATTACTTCAAAAGTAAAACTAAAACTTCAGTAATCCAGAGGATGGCCTTTGCTCTTAGCAACCTCAAAAGAATAACTTCTGCTTCTAGTTTCTAAATTGTTTTTACTTATGTCAAGCCATGTCTTTGCTTTTTCTGTTTCTGACCCACTGTGGGTGGAATGTGCTTCTAATGTACTTTGCCAGTGGAAAATCACATGTATTCTGGTCTTTATCTTGGCTAAGCACTTCTAATTGGTGTACGTTGTTATTTGTAAATAGAAATATATGGAAAAAAGTTGTTTTTAGGCTTGCTGAAACCTTTACGAGGTTTGAAGATTTTGTTACCCCAAATAAACAAGCCTTTTCTTTGTTTTTATTTTTACCCTCAGTTTATATTCCTGGTCATGTTGAGGACCACTTTCTTTGAGACAGAAAAAGGTCATCTTCTTGCAGGCAAATACTATTATGGGGGTTATGATTGAATTTTTGTGTAATCAAAATTATTACCAAGTAAATACTAAAGGGTATTTAAGAAAGCTATTCTTCAGAGATGATTCAAGGCAATATCTGAATAATGCTTTGCATTTTTATAGTGAAATTCATTATAAAGTCTCCCCATGTTGCATATGAACTGTATAATCTTAGAATGGTCAAGAGAGATTGGCATTAGTATTGTAATTTTGCAGTGAACCAAGGCTAACTAAGTCTAAATTACTTTCTCAAGTTAATGTTAAAGTTCAGGAAAAAGTGAGAATAGGATGCTAGTGAACTTAAAATTATGTCTAACCTGGTGGGTGTCCTCAAATTTTAATAGCTATTACTTAAGCTTTAGTAATAATACCATCATATGAAACATGAGAGAACAAATCTAAGCTCTCAGGTCAGTTACAAAGTAAGATACCTCTCACCAAATGACTATGGACAGTAAGCCAACTATCAAAAGCTTTCCCTTGTCTGTATTCTCAATATCTCCATAAAGTCTTAGAATACTCCTATTGGATAAGGACTTGTGGGATTGAAGATACTTCAGTCAATGGTGACAAATTCCCCCCTTCATTATACCCTGGAATTAAACAAACACTATTCAAAGTTAGCAAAGAAGTTGATTCAGTTTGGGAAAGGGAGAAATTAGGAAAGCTGTGGAGAAAGGTAGACTGAAAGAATCTTCTGACACAAACTGGTAAGGTAGGAAGATCCTTCAGCATGCATGCATGCACTAAGAAATACGAGCTTTTAGGAGTCAGTGCCTGAGTAGAATAAAATAAAATACAGAGATGAATCCCTGATATTCGAAATGGTTCAATATAAATATAAACTGCATTTTAAAACACTCTTTAAGGTTACTTGATGTCTAAGTATTTTAAAAAATAAAGAATATCAAGGTAAATCTTATTTTAGCACATCATTAGTATTGAGCTACATAGAAAAGACCAGATTGTATAATTTTCATTTTGCAAGGTTTAAAGCAAGTTTGATACTGGTTGTCTCATTTATTAAGGTCCTAGAAAGACTGGTTTTTTGGGTGTGGTTTTGTGGGTTAGGGGTTTTTCTGTTTGTTCTTGGGGGTTTTTAGTTGTTTTGTTTTTTTAAAGACTCTAAACAATCTGTAAAATAATAAACAGGGAGGGTTTTTTGATGGTACACAAATTTACCTATAATTTGAAACTTGTCAGATATCCCATTAGACATAAGAAAGAAAAATCTTCCTGAAATCTCTCTTGGTTATTTTGGGAAGTGTCTGTGATGTTTTTGGAATAATTTGTAATATTCAAATGTGCAGAATGTGCAGTAAATATGTCAGTGGGTTTGTTCTTGGCAAATATACATACAGCTTCATTCCCAGAAGACAACTAGTGTTTGCTGAAGTCTGTTAAGAGCAGACCCTTCTTTAACATACTGTCTGCCATCAATTGCTTGTTCAATTTTGAAGTTATTTCCCTCAATAAGTAATACACTTTGATGCATTTGTATCTCTGTGATCAATTTACAAAACAAAAAGCTACAAACCACATAATTGGGATATTTTCATTTTTTAGGGGTTTTTTTTAATAATCAGAAAATATGTAGTTAAAGCTTAGTCAGAAAAATCAAATACTTGCATATTTAAGGGGTCAGGTAGAAAGTAGGATTAATTTTTCATGCAAGGCATTTATTTAAAAAAATGTTCAGGATATGAGCAGGATTATTACGACAAAGTCCCATTGGAATTTAGCAAACTCTTCTGATTTCAGGCTTTATCTAAGTCACTTTGCATTCTGTATAAGAATTTGGTTACTTTAATACAGGCCTTTCCACTTCTTTCTCTTTGAGAAGTGAGTGAAATGCTAAAAGTGAGTCTTTCTTAATATGTTGCTGATAAAATCAATACCAGAAATGAAATTCAGGAATGTGATGAACAAGGAAAACAATCACCAGGTGATAATCTGAGACACAAAGCTCTTTTTAAGTTTGCTTCAAGCTCATTTGCTGTATTTAGGTGATCTTGAACACTGAGTCCTCATCTAATGTGACTTCTTTCCTTTCTTTTTAGTGTTTTGGTAAAATTTCTCCCACCTCCACCCCACCCCTTGCCCTGTAAATTTAACATTTAATTTTATTTTATTAAATATTGAAGCAATATCAGGTCAAATGGAGCACTTCATGTGAAGAAAACAAACCTAAATATTTTGTTTCATAATAGATTTTTTAAAAATACAACTTCTTGTTTGT
>JANRMJ010000001.1:92642600-92667610 GCA_025584955.1 Alethe diademata
AGATTTTTTAAAAATACAAAAATAATTAAATTTGGCTGGACCTAAACTTTAAAAAATTGTTTTGATGTGGGGGTTTTTTTTAGTGTTTTTTGTTGACAGCTAGACAAGCACCATGGAAGTGTTATTTCCATTTCTGCTGTTAAATAAAGTGGCACCATTACTCATTATGCTCTTATTGATTTTTTTTTTAAGAGAATCGCTTTTCAGAAGAATGGGGTCTTCTCATAGTACTCAGGTTTTATTTGCCAATAACATGCATTGTTCTGTAAGTCTTGTGTGATTGCACAGAGTTAAACATTTCTGCTATTAGAAAAAGAGTTGCTTGTTGTTGACTGGTATATGCTTAATAAATGTCATTGTTCTTTCTGCAGTTTTCCTGCTCTTGTCTTTTCTTTTCCCTTGATTGTCACTGAATCATGTTTCAGACAATAGAATGATTAACAGTAATCTTACTATTGTTTTTGAATCAGAGTAATTACTTTTAGTAGAGTTTGTGCAATCAGACCTTATATGTGATGTGGTTGAATGAGAGTTCTCTCTGATGATTACTCTAGTGAACTCATGGCCCTTAATTTAGCTCGAGAAGTGAATTTCTGATTCTTTGGAGAGACAGCAAACTAAATTTTTTAGATTGGGGAGGGAAAAAAATTGTTAAAAGTGCAAAGCCAGTATATCAGTTTAATCACCTGATGTGTTTGTAGCTATTTTAGTGATAAAGTAGGAACATTATTTGATCAGATGTCCTTTGGACAGGTACATGCTCTAGATATCTTGTGGCCAGCAACTTATCTGAAATTCATTAAAGTATGTATGCACCACTGTTTAATCATATGGATGCTGTAGATTACAGACAAAAACCCTCTATTCAGTTCTTTAAACTTACATACAATTGGTGCTTACTTCCCTGAGTAAGGTTTCTAATTTTGCTGTGCTATATTGCAAATATTTTGAAAGTTTTTCTGTTACAAGGTAAAGAAGGTGTGTGAAGTTGATATTTTCAATTACAAATTTCTATTCCGTGAAAGTCACAGAATGTAAACATTTTTACAAATAGGTTCTCAAATGGTACACTGCCTTTTTTTTCTTTGTTGCTCATGTTTTCCACTTTGCACTTGATGGATATCAGGTTGCTGATCCAAAACTGTGAGGAGTTATTGATAGACCAGATTGTTGTGCCTCTATTCAGAGGGACTTCAACACACCAAGGACACTGGAAAATGGGAAACTCATGAGCTTTATTCAAGTCCTGCACCAGAGGAGGATTACCCCATGCAACAAACTGGCTGGCGGTCAAGTTCCTGGGAGGCAATTTTGTGGAAAAGGACTTGGGGGTCATGGTGGAAAATGGGTTGACAGTGAGACAGCATTGTGCCCTTGTAGCAAAAGAGGCCAAACTGTATTTGGAAAAGCATTTTCAGTAGGTTGTGGGAAGCTGGGAGGTGCTCCTACCTCTCTTCTTAGAGTGGTGAGACCACATCTGGAGTGTGATTTCTAGTATTGCACTCTATGGTATCTGAGGCATGAAATGCTGGACTGGGTCCAATAAAAGACAACAGATAGATACTTTCAGCATCATATGCAGGACGAGAGGCTGAGAGCTGGGATTATCCAGCTTGAAAAGAGAGGATGGTCAAACACTGGAACAAGTTTTCCAGAAAGCTTACAAGGTGTCCCCCCTTGGAGAGACTCAAAACCTGACTGAACAGTATCTAAGCAACCAGTTGTAGCGTACACACCCTTGACCATGAGCATAGGACGAGGCAGTTTCAGGAAGTTTTTCCAAACTCAACCTTTTTGTTATTTTAGATTAGACAAGGGCAATATTAGTAATAAAAGTGGTATCAATGTACTGTGCAACTGTTAGTCTTAAATAATTGTAGATGTTTCAGACAGTTCTGTGTATCTTGAAGAACACAACACTGTACTGTCAGAAAAGGTGAGAGATTATATCTGATGAGTTCCTAGATCTTTTGGCACTGGCATAAAAGACCCCAGTATGCTTTTGCCAGCCTTCACAAAGATCTGTCTCAACTTCAGGCATTGTTCCTGTTTGTCAGCACTCCAGACTCAGGGATAATTCATGTTTATATTTCTGGAACAAAAAAGCTGATAAGTGTTCAGACTATTATGTTGCTTCTTCATGCTCTGTGTAGAGTACAGTGTAGACCTCACGTCTGTGAACATCGTGTGGAAAGAATGATTTACTGTGTTTTCACAGTTTACACAAATGCAAGCCATCATCTCTTTACTCTCCTCTTTGTGTGAAGGTCTCAAGGCACGGCTTGCACTGTGGGAACTGTAAGCATAAATCACCATGGAAATCAGGTTAGAGGAATATAGATAACCCCAAGCATGTGCAGAGGCATTGTGCTTTATGCTAATGTTGCCAACCTGAATACTTACATGGGACACTTTATAATTTCCTTGAAAGAAACGAAAACAAAACAATTAAAATTCGGAGATGCCTTTTTTTTTTTTTTAATTTTGCTAAAGATACCTACTCTATCATGAAAAATATTAGTAAACGATCAGTTTTTTGATAAGGCCACAGCAGATACTCTTGCGTAAGATACCTGCTAAATCAGAGCCTGAGGTTGCTTCTAGTTCTTGGCTTGTTAAAGCTCACAGCAAGCTGGTTTCTTAACACTGTTGGTGCTTGAGAAACTGATGCAAAAGGTCAATAATCTTCATAAGTTTCTGTTTGGGCCTGAAGCCTCAGAGGACAATTTTGCATTTTAAAAACAAAGCAAAGCAAATCACTGCTCTATAACTCCCTCAACCTCAGCAAAACCCCAAAAACTAAACAAATTAAAAAAAAATCCAACAGCCCAACCTCAAAAGGAAAGAAACAAGATTAACAAACAGACCCTAACAAAAATTATCCTTGCTGAGACTTCATGGAAGACGTTGCAACTTTCAAGATAGTGGAAGGTTGCTGCAAGTTAAAAATCCCAAGCAAACAAGAGAAAGCTGAAAATACAAAGTTGTACAGAGTTATATTGAGAGAGATACACTGCGATAAGGTCAAACTACTGTCATGACTTTCTGTCTTCTTTGAAAAATCTGTGCCTGATCCAGTGTATTTGCTGTACTGCTTGACTAGAATGCATCTGTTCCTGATACCCTTCTTTTATAAAAGAGGGAGAGAAAAGACAAATGGTAGCTTATGTGCTATGCACACATTTCCTTCAAGGGCTGCTTACAGTATTTCAAAGTGGTGCCTCGTTTCAATTCTACTTCTCAGTCAGCTTGCACGGATCATGGGCTAAAGATGCCATGCAAAATTTAAACTTTTGTGCCTTGGTGAACTCTTCTGTGTCTAGTACTACAGGCAGTCCAGAATCAGGACCTTTGTATACTACAAGGATATTTTTCTGAAGGCTAGAAAATGGTGCATATGCACCTGCTTAAATTCTGTACTGCTTGTATTTAACTTCTATTTATTTCAATTATCTACAACTGAAATAAAATGTATTCCAGTAAATTTATTAAAAGCGTCCATACTTTTATGTCCTACCCCCTAGTCATCCAGTCTTTCATAGAGGGGTAGATTGATAAATATTGTCTCTGGTCTTTCTCACATGACAGAAATAAAGTGTATTTAAAATTCCTAAATTTCACTTAATGTCTGAGTTTTTATTAGGCATTAGAAAACACCAAAATTTCTGTTCTTCAAAACTTACTTATGTACTGAAAGAAGGAGTCGATGAAATTATGTCCAGAATAAAATGTTATACATCAGAAAACAAATTATTTCTCTATGAATGCACAGCAGTGTAGTCTATCACATCTGCAAAACAGTTTAGAAATAAAAGCCATGTATTTGGGTACTGTATAACCTGAAAAGATTTGGTTATGACCTTGCTATGTATAACCCTAAACCTATTTCAGGATTTGTCAGTGTTATAAATTTCAAGGAATACTGTTGTGTTCCTTCCTCTCCTTCCCTCCACCCAATACAGTATTCTCTTCAATTTCCCATAATGCCACTAATGAACAATTTATCTTTCTTCAAGTCTGATAGGTTTATGAAATATTAGACAAAACACCTCCACCAGTATTTGGGGTTTTAATATTAAAAAAAAAAAAAAAAGACAACAACAACAACAAAAAAGGTCCCCACACTGAAAATTGGAGTCTTTTTCTAATCAACCTCTGCTAGATTTAGAATTCAGTTTTATGGAAGAAAGAATATTTATACACAGATTTAACTTGACTGGCTTCTTCAGACTTTGGGTTGACTGGGACAAAGAAATTAAAACATAATGTCTAGAGAATTATGGAAATATATGTAACTGAAAAGGAGAAAAAAATTATATTGCTTTAAATTCCTTTTTGGGTATTAAGTTTTGGCATATTTTGATCTATTGCATTCATATTAATTGAATTTAAATATAATAATAAGATCTTATATGTGAATATTTTCAAATTTAAAAAACAATTACAACTAGAATATTTTATATTTCTTAAAGAAAAAAAAACAAAAAAAGCCACCCCCCCAAAAAACACTCCAGAAAACACCAACTTACTGAATATTCAGTTGAAGCCGACTTCAGGATTTTTTTGTGGCAATGAGAAGTGGAATAAATCCTTTATTCCTCTTTAGACTTGTGATGCAGCAGTCAATAAAATCAGCAGAAAACTGTATTGTGGCTGTGCATCTCAGGTGGTAACAGGTTTTTCATCGCTCTTGACAGAACATTGTCAACTTACCATGGTGGTTTTTTTGTTTATTCTCTTCCCTCCTTGTCTTTCAAACAAAACAAGTTAGTAACAAGAGATGAAGGAGGTGGGGTACCTGGGAGTTAGGAATTAAAAAGTGGTCTGAGTAGTCCTGGCAGAAAAGTTTCTCCTGAAATTAAAAAAAACCCCACAACTTGTAATTTTCTTGTTTCTATGCATGCAATATGGGTTTGGGTTTTTTTAGGATTTTGCATAATCCTGGAAATTGATCAGTTTAACTTGTTTCCATCTTCATCTAGATAATTCAATGAGGCTCTCATGGCTGAATCAGAGCAGTTAGGATGTTGCCGATGCCCGAGTGAAAATTGGCAGTGATTATCTGCATGTGGTTTCTTCTTTTGTCTTCACAGTTCTTCATGTCACTTTTGTTACTAGCTTGACTATATATACCCTTACCATTGTTTTTGTCCACTCCTTGCCTATGTTGGAACTAGAGTCCAAGGAACAGGTCATGCGTAGAAAAATTAATTAAAAAGTATTTTTTTAACAGTTTTGTTTTTTATATAAGGACTTCACTTTGTGAACTTTATGATTCTTGCTTGATCTACTATATTTATAGAAGCAGCAGTAATGTATTTTAGGGGATTTTTTCTTCAAAAAACCTGGCACTACACAGGTATTTTAGCTGCTAATCTATTTCCTGAAAATTGTAGGTGAACATTTCTTTTTGAAATTTCTTACCTTCCCACCCACAAACTTATTGCAGTTCTGAGAAGCAAAGTGTGAGGCTGGGGATCCTCTCCTCATACAAAATACATTACTAGATCTTGCAGTCTCAGCTTCCAAAAAAAAATAGGTGACAGTACTGCTGCCTTAGATATCAGTGAGGCAGACTGATAAGTCTCCAAAAGCAAATAGCACAAGCTTTTTACTTTGTCCTGTGAAGGTTTTCTCTGTTTGTCTGATCTATTGCCATTGAGTTAATCCTATTGCTGCCTTTAGTAGCAATTTTCACACTGCTGTTTATAAAATGATCTTTAAAATTATTATTGTGATGACCTTAACATAATTATATTGTATGTACATGAGATTATCGCAAGTCTTTATTACCAATATTAGCTAAATAAATTGCCTGACAAATTAATAATGCATTCCTTAAAAGACTATCCATGTATAATTATATATAATTTAGAAAAGGCTCAGAAGATGGTGTGCCGTGTTTTCCTACAGTATCCTATCTGTATTGTTGAAATCAATTCAAAGTATGGGCACTTGTGAGTTTCTAATTTACAATTTTGCCTGTAGAAGTCAACTACTTTGACATTGATGCCATGGGAATTTTTTGCTGGAGATCATACCAAGCCTGTGAAAAATATTGCATGAAATTAAACACTATATTCAGTTACAGAAATAAACTGTGGAAAACTCTGTCTATTTTAAGCCAGATAAAGACTTTGGTTCATGATCTGGATTCACGAGTACTTATCAACACAATGATCTGATTTTGCAAACTTAAACAGTCCACTGCTATATATGCAAATCCTCTGACATGGGATGGCCTTTTTTTACAGATTTCTGACAGCTTTAGTGACTGTGTTACATGAATCTATAAATACAAAATATTTGCTGCACATTTTAATGTGTGACTATCTAGACTAGATTTTTTACTAAGTTTAGATAGAGTTGCAAGGATAATGAGAAACGTGAAACTGCAGAGGGCTATATTTTTCAAAGCAAAGATGGTTCTTTTCCCAGAAATGATCTATTGCTTAGTTTTTCAGTTGACACAAAATAAGATATTTCCCAGTTGTTACTGACTTGTGGCATATCCATAAGGAGTCTAGTCATGGTGTTTGGTGGGCTCCTTGAGTGAGTTCTTGTCTTAAAAACCAAGACTTCTGAGACCTCCTTTCTCTTAGCTCTAAAGAGACTGTTCTCTTAATGTGAATGCTTTTCTTGCGTATACTGAGCTGAGTGGTATGAAAACCTCTGAAGAACTTAGAACTGTTTTACAAAACATGCAATGTTGGTTTCTGGGTGTATGGTGAAGGCTATACAAGATAACAAAAAGGTTTTAGCCCCAAAATGTGTGCTGTTAATGCCATGGAAATTTCTTTGGGGATCTTTACACTAAGATGCCATTTACTTGTTCTTTTAAAGCTTCGTCTTGCATTTGAGCCTACTGGCATTAAAAGTTCAAATATTTTCTCTTTTCTTAGAAATTCCTTTATGTTTTGCTGGGCTGTGCAAGAGGACAAAAGATAGAAATGAGATCCTGTTGTGAGTTTAAGACTTTTTGATATATGCTTCTTCCTCAGAGTTTACTAATTCTGGAAGAGAGCAATCTCTACTCTGACAACAGAAGAGGAATATTCAGTGAGTCAGAACACCTTGGGCATACTGGTCTCTGCAATGGAGCTCTGACAATCTATGCACTTTTGTAAGAAGAATTAATGAAGGTACTCAGGCATCTGTAGCCTGAATGCCAGGCAACATTCACCATATACCAACTTCTGTGGATGCAGCTGAGTTTTTTCTCTATCACCTACATAACTTCAGTCTGGCTATTGGATCAGTGCATGTCTGTTTTCATAAAAAGATAATTTATGAGCCAGTCTCTCCTTCCAGATTTCACAGCTACCTGATTCATTCCTTTTTCTGACACTGAAAATTAATTTCCTATGTCCCTTGATGTTGCATTATATGATGACTAATAAGAATCATTACAGTCATTTTGAAAAATAAATAAAACCTGAATGCAAGTCTAGGAGACAAAAACTGAACTCTCTGGAGGGAAGCATTCTGTTTTTCCATCTTAGCAATTACGAGTGTGATTCTTTGCTGTCCTAGGATTGAACTGATGCCATGTCACAGAGCCAAGTGCAGGATGAAAGTTCCAGGGGAAAGACACAGCCCCTATTCTGGAAGAAAGCACCACTAGCTCCTCATCCTACTATGAAAAATACTGTGGAAATGAAATAGAAGGAAGCATAAGCTTAGAAGAAATCTCCTGTGGAACACTTCTTGTAAAGCTATTCCCATACAGCCAAGCATTCTCAATCAGGCTATAATTTTGTTGATACAACTGTGTGTTTTGCCCTTGCTTGGGTTTGTTTTATTTCAGATGTAGGACTTTGCATTTTCCTTTGTGGGAACTCATCATATTTTTTTGCTCATTCCTTCCAACAAGCAAACGAAAGCCATTGAACTCATTTGTGAAAGAACATGTAAATTTTGCTGTTACACTTCCTACAAGGAGTCACAGTAGGGGAAGCTCTTTTATGGCTTATTTGCATATTTTAACCTATGACCTTAATGCCCTTTACAGCAAATTTTCAGGGTTAAAAAGTTTCACCATGCTTAGAAATTAAAAAGCATGTCTCATACAGCACCTAATTTTCTCCTGTTTGAGAATTTTCATGTATATTCAATTATCTGAAGCAATTTAATCTACTGCGCTTTTGTGGAAACTGTAGCTCCTTTCTCCTTGAACTACTTTCAGTGCTTATCCAAATTGAGCTATGAAGGAAAAATCTGGGCCAGTTCATTTACTGAGCTTGGTTACTCTTGTGTTTAATATTCTCTAATGATCCACTAGTGTATTCCTGAATGTGTGTTGCTATCCAATAGATTATAGTACAGACACCTAAGCTGCATAACAAAAGGAAAGTAGTTGCTGGAGAGGGATGACTATTGAGTAATATATTCATGAGCAGCTAGTCTCAGTTTGGCTGTGTCCACAGATTATCTGGATCTTTTTAATTTAAGAATCTTGATGGACACAAAATGTAACAGATATGAAAGTCTCATAGAAATAATTGATGAGGTAATATTCTCTGAGGAATAAGAATTTGCTGTGCTCTGTCCTTAGCTTCTAACAGATATGAATGAACACAAATATTGCACTGTTTTTGGCAGGGAGTGCTGTGGTAACACTTGGTATGTAATGCTCTCAGGATTTTCAGCTCTGGCAGTTGCAGCTTCCACTTCTCTGGAAAATTTGCTTTTAACTCTACATTAAATAAACATGAATGAGGCTGGTCATCAGTAAGTGAGTAATCCATTATTCTGTAAATGCATATGACACCGTCAAGTTCTGCCGAAGAACTGAAATTGTCTACTCAGCAAGGAATTTGAAATTAGAAGGCAAAACTTGATTGAAAGTAATACATTCAAAGAATGTTTATTTATATTTCAGAATTAATTTCTGAAATACAGGTAAGACAAACTAAAGTATTCTTCCACTCTTTAAATAGTATAACTTTTTTTTATCAGCATGTTGAATCACCATTTCTTTCCCAGCCAGGAATAGTTTGACAAACTCAGCATAAAAAGATTCTGCTTCTTGTGGTTATTTGGAATTCTTAAAAATCAAATCAGAGGGATAAAGCTCCTTTAGACCCTTTTCTTTATCTTGCAGACAAAAAAAGAGAAAAAACTTGATTTCCCTCCATGGTCACAGCTAAAAATGAAATGTATGAACTGTGACCAGACTAGGTCTTCAAATTGTAATATTTTGGAAGTTAATTTTATTTGCATACTGATATCCCTATATTGTAAAATGAGCAGGGAGAAGTACTGCATATCAATTTCTTTCCCTTAGTTAACTGTCTTGGAAGTGAAGAGATGGTAGTTCCTCCATCCTGAGAAATCTCAAGGCAAGTGATGTTCAGAAAGACCAACTGAGACACTTCACTGAAACAGGAATCTAGATAATTTTGTAATGGAATATCTAGCATCTACAAAGGAGCTTATAAGTAGAACTCTTAACTACAAATTGTTCCTATATTAATGCAGCAAAGCAAAATGAATGGCTGTGTTCAACTGTAATAACAGCACCTTTTTATAGAGACTTTGAAGGCGACTTGCTCCATTAAAATTGTGGAGCTTTGGATTTGTATGAGCCTCGAAGATTGACATCCGACCTTTTTAATAAAAGATTTTGTCTATTGAGATCTTCATTAACTAAATTAGTTTTGTATAGAGTAAGTATAAAAGTTTATTTTGCAGATGATTACTCTTCAGAATTAGATCTCTTCCAGTACACGTAATTGTAAACCATCCGTCTAATTCCATATAACAAAAAAAAATAAAAATAAAAATAGGTGAAACTGAGTCATTTACAACAAAATGGTTCTGACACATCTGAAAGAATGAAAGAGCAGGAACAGAAAATAAAAGATGGGAGGAGAGGACAAAATAGCTATAGCTCTTTCCTGGAATCTAGACTCCACAAATGCTTTGTTATAGGTAAAAAGAAAATAAATAATATTGCAGAAAATAACTGCCCTGAATTTAAGGAAGTACTCATATGAATGAGCTAATATCCAGCATTATAAATATGTATTAATGGTGTTTACTTTATATTGTACAAAAATCCACACAAAATGCTTTTATTACATCTAATGACCGTATCATCACTGTCTCATGAGACCTACAAGGTGCTGCTTAAGAGTAAGATGGATCTTTGGATTTTTCATTCTCTTTTTGTTTTAAAACTGAAGATCTTGTAAGTCTATCTGTTACAAAATATTATTTACCCTGGAAGTGCTGATTACAGTGTCAATGTTCCTCAGCTTTTTTCTTTTTTTTTAAATTTTTTAAGACAAGTGCATTTGTATTATGCTGTAGCTTAGTTTTTAGTAGAAATAGTAATATTAATACATGTATATTATCCAAATTAACATAACTATATTACCTATATATCCAAATTCATATGCATATATTAATGCACTGAGACAGGAATGGGGGGTGGGAATTGTGTTACTAATGAACATTTGAAATGTGCTTTAAGATCTTGAAAACAAAATAATAACTAAGTATTTAATTGTTGGTAGAAATTGAGCATAGTGGAAAAGAGATACAATCCAACTTGTTTATTGTTTTCAGCTTGTTGCAGAGTTGTAAATGTGGATACACTCTTAAAATTGAGTAATAGCTGTTTAAAAATATCTATTGATAGAGGCTTTCATCTGTAAAGAATCTGCTGATTACTATTCCTTGGAGAGCATTTTTTGTTTGATTGTCCATAGCATGAAGGAGAGAGCAGTTTTTGTCAAAATGTGTAAAATCACAGAATCATAGAATTAATGACTCTAAGGTCATCAAGCCAAACCACTAACCCAGCACTGCTGTGTTCACCACACAACCATGTCCCCAAGTGCCGTGTTCACACCTTTGGAGCACTTCCAGGGATGCTGATTTCACCACTTCCCTGGGCAGTCTGCCTACCCTTTGGGCAATGAAATTATTCCTAATATCCAGTCTAAACCTTCTCTGGTGTAACTGGAGACCATTTTTTTCATCCTGTCATGTGGTACCCCCACCTGGCTACACTCTTCTTTCAGGCAGTTGTAGAAAATGAGAAGATGCTCCCTGAGCTTTCTTTTCTCCTGGCTGAACAACCCTAGCTCCCTCAGCTGTTCCTTGTATCATCTGTGCTCCAGACCCTTCACCAGCTCTGTTGCCCTTCTCTGGACACATTCCAGCATCTGAAATTCCTCCTTGGAGTGAGGGCCCCAAAACTGAACACAAAATTTGAGGTGTGACCTAACCAGTATCAAGTACAGTGGGATGGTCTCTGCCCTGGTCCTTCTGGCCACAGAATTTTTTGCTACAGACCGGGATGCCATTGGCCTTCTTGGCCATATGAGATGAGAATACTACTAGGACAGTGCAGCAGAGGAGCTGAAGTCAAATGCATAATGGTGACTGCTTATAGAAATGAATTTTGCATGTGTAATGTAGGAAATTTGGAATTGTATTGGCATGTTCATAGAACACAGTCAGGAAGACTGTTTATCATCTGCTAATTCACCTTCTTAAATTAATAAAATACTAATCAAATTTGCTATTGTAAGTTCTGTTCTATTTAAATTGTTTTGGGTTATGAAAATGACTTCAGGATATAGCATAAATTCCCATGTAGCTGTTACTCTACTCTACTCTACTCTACTCTACTCTCTCATTTTCAAAACACAAAACCAAATTTAAGCAAATAAAAGGGCTGAATTTTTTATTTATTAGCATTACACAGGTTATTATTTTCTGTAGATAAAAGACGAAAGAACAAAGTACATGTGGCCATAGGGTCAATGATGTTCCTTAGTGTATTTCTGACAGATAGAGTTCAACAAGAAAACAAGTTCCCTTGCAGGCTGGATTAAATGAGAAGTTTCAGTCGTAGCTGTGTTACTGAAATAGTTGTTGTTTGCTTCCTTTAATTTAACACATTTAAATAATTTCCTTTCCTATACCCTTAAATGGAGGAAATCTCCAGATCTCAGGCAGCCTTCTTTCCTCTGGTCCCCCTGCTGTGGGTTAACACAGGTGGGCAGCTCACAGCACCACACAGGAACCCACCCTCAGTGAGACAGGGAAGAGGGAAAGAGGAGTAAAATCAAGGTAGATCAACACCTAGCCTGTTCCTCGGCATAAAGCAGCTAACCTCCCTAAGCTCCCTTCTTTGCCCCTTTTATTGCTTAACCTGCCATTATACAACTGTAATATCTCTGGTTAGTTTGTGTCATATGTTCCGTTACAACTTCCTGCATGAGCCCCAAACTATTCTCTGTGGTAGGGCTGACTGAAACAGCGAGGATCTTGGTACAAGATCTAGGGAAAGCTAAACAGGTTTTCTCTCTGTCTCGTTTTGTCCATAAATCTAAATCAGCACCATAAAAGCTGCTATGAAAAAAGTTAACTCTCTCCCAGCTAGACCCGGTACGTCCTCACAATATACACATTTCTATCCAATAGATTAAATCAACAACCTAGGAATCCTTTTTTTCTAAAATTGATGGAGAAAAGACAGAAATACTGGGGAGAAGAGATGAGCAGTAGGAAATCTTCTCCTTGTTTTCCCTCTTTCTTTAAATAAGAGAGAAATCAGTTCAAAATATATGGACGAAAGTCTTTAGTGAGTTGCAGAGGATTAACTCTGTGAGGGAGCATGTGTTTGATGAGGATAATATCTGACAAGCATAATGTTCACAAGATTCCAGCACCTAAATGTGTGCTTAGTTGAGGAAGGTCTCAGTCATTTTCGGTCTGCTACTCAGAAAAAGAAGTTTCTGCAGCCTCTAAAAAGGATCTGACAGAGAGATAAAGTGCTGATCACAGAGAGAAATAGAAAAGAGATAAAAGAGAATACAAAATACTGAAGAAGGGGGAGAAGAGGAGGGTCAAATCGGAGGTCTCTCTTTGTAGCATAGGAATATTATGCAAAGAATCACTTTTATCATTATTAAATGTTGCCTACATAGATTCCTGACAAGTTGACAAGAGAAAAGGTGCTAAACAGAGGACCAGGAAATTTTCATTATGTGTATATTTCCAAGCAAATCAATTATATAGTGTTGTGGATAATTTACAAAAAATTGCAGATTACGACATTATGACTTTGATGTCTTAAAAGCTTTCTCATCTGTTAACATGAGATTCATTATTCTGAACTTTGACCTCCTCTAGAGTAGACAATGTGTATGACTGTAAAAGAACAGATCACCATCAGCACCTTATACTTTCAGAGCTCCTTCCTTTGTTCATGGTTAACATATTAAAGTTCTCTCAAACTTTGGACTTTTAGAATAACCCTTTCCAAATGAATATTTCAGTAATATTTTTGAGTTCTGGAAACTCTGTCAGAGTCAATGGGTAGGTTTTTTTAGCTTAGCAGACACTTAGCACAAAGTTAGCACTTGGAATCTTACACAATGAGTAAGAAAAATTTGACTGGTGTCAGTTTTATCTTCAACTTTCATCACTAAATTTGTCAATGTTTGGTATTCTTTCTCCTGCCTTTGGAGAGTGACAAGACACTAATATCAAAGTTATATGCACAGGTCACTGTTGAGAGCAATGGAGAGCCTCACCTCTTAGTGGTCTTTGAGGGTTTGCAACTCTGAAACTCTCTCTTCCTGACCTGGACTATTATGGTCTCTCTCCTGCCTTGGATCCTTTCAAGCCTGGCATGCTGGTGGGAAATGGGACTGACTTCCTGAAATCTTTCTGCTTTTAGACCTTCTGTAAACACATTTTTCTCATGGTTGTTCTGTGTTGTTCCATTGTGACAGGTAAACTCTGATCAGCACTGCTCAGTAATCAGAGCCCTATCAGAGAAGCTGAGGTCTCAGGAAATTGAAAAATACATTTCCCAGCGTGGTCATTTAGGGCAGATGTTATTTCCTTCTGCTTAATATATTCAGAAATGATTGTGTGTGTGGGGAAGGGGTGGGACTAATCAAATAATCTAGAAGCTCTAAGGGTACAGGAAAGAGAAAAAAGTCAGATGACCATGACAGAAAAAGATTTCTTTTCTTGTCACTCTTTATGAATGACAAATATCTTGCACTTACTGTAAGGCTCTTTGGATTTGCTTCTTGATATAGCATTTTTTTAGTTGACAAATATAACACTCTTTGGTTCAGATAGAAAATTCTATGCCTTTTATTCCTCATGACTACCCAGAAGAGTTTGGGGGTTTTTTTTGGTAGTATCACAACTGTTATTAATATCATTACTGGCTAAAAATAAATTTTCTTTTCATTTCTCAATATTATTTCAACTTTTCCATAGCTCATTCAAACGTATTTTTCTACCATAATTTACACTAATGTTATAAATAATACACTTTTTCCTTTTTAAAATACTTTTATTCCATAAAAGAGAAAAAGAAAATATTTTAAATCTTACGAACACCCTAGAATTGATTCCACCTCTACGTTGTTTAAAGAGTAAAGGCAAACAGCATCAGCCTAGTCTAAATTCCAATAAAATCTTAATCTATGTTATAGAAATATTTCTCATATGAACATCTTAAGTACATAAACACTTTAATTGCCCAAGTTTACACACGCTATTTTCTCTTGTAACAAATCATTCATATTTTTCTTCCCTAATTCAAATTATTTCAAATATGTTTCATTTTTGTTTGTCACTGTAATTTCAGGTTATTAAAAAGTGAATTTCCTTAGACGACTTATTTTCAATGCTTTTAAACTTTTAATAAAAGAAACATGCAGCAAGATGCCTAATTCAGCCAGTAAGTGATGCAGGTACCAACATTGTCCTTTAAATACGGAACAGCTTTATTAATTCTTAACAAGTAATATAATTTTGAAGTATTCTCCTTAATCTACAGATATTAAAATGCATTTACACCTTTTCTGATATCCTTTGTAGATGTCTTTATAAACTGAAAATTGTCAGCGGTGCTTCCAGGAGGCTGAGATGAACAAAATTTAGAAATTGGATAGGGAAGAGGGAATCAAAAACATCAAGATGTCCAGCTTAGTATCTTGTAAAAGATGTCTATGATGTTTATGCAACAGAAATCATAATTAAGATTTATAGCCAAGCTTTATAAGTAATATCTGCCTGTTAATTATTTTGTAAGATATTCGGAGTTAAAAAATGCAACCTTCTTCTTGGCTTGCCTTCATGGAAACACATGATACATATAAACATGCCTGTTAACTTCCCCAGAGTGGGGAGAGAGACCTGTTTATAAAAAAAATGTTAAAAACGTGTTATATGGATGAGCTTCCTCTGCAGACGACTTATGGCCAATTAAGTAAGCAATACTGTACAAATTGGTACTTTTTTTTCTAGTAAACAACAGTCTTCTGGTTTTGGGTTTATTTTAGATACTGTGGTCAGACATTTGTTTTATAGACCATTTAGGAAACAAGGTATTATATAAGTTTATCTGATGAATGAAACTGCATACTCATTCAAGTTATGTTTAGAGGTTTACAAAAACAGTTTGCAACTCATTCTATCCTTATCTGTTATGTCATTAATGCTGCTTGCTATTTTTAAAGAGGTTTTTACTGGATGTATGATATTTAAGTTCAGCAGCAACAGCTCTTTTTTCTTTCTAATTCTGCAGAACTGTATTTCTGCATTATAAATACTTCCCTTTAATACTGTCAGGAAATTAGAAGGGAAAATTAGATTATTTTTTTTTTCTTGTAGTGGTGAAATCATTTACCTCTGCTTACAAGGAAGTTTTTAGAGAAGTTACTTATAGGTAGAAATGCAGTTGTATGCTGTCAGCTACTGAATCAACTGGTATTTTTTTATTGGCATTAAAATGTAATAAGAGTCACTGTATGAGAGTTCATTAGACCATGGTACTGATGCAAAAAATGTAAAACTGAAAGGTGGAAAGAGGCTTTATCATCTTTTTCTTCCTACACTTCAAACTGTGTTGGCAAGTATAATGCTGGGTGGTTTTATCCTTCACTCATTTTTGTAGATAAAGGAATATAATTTTGACACTAAAGCTGGGGCTATTGCTTTGATATTTGCTGGATTAATGAATATTTCCAGATGACAGCCTAAGAGTGAAAAGTTGTGCAATCTTGTTGACATGTTCAGCCCCAACACAAGATGTGGAAGAAAGCAGGTTGACTACAATATATTGGTCTTAGCCTAAAATGATGAATTATTTTGCTAACATATGCTTTTCCTAGTACCCATTTGGTTATCTGCCATAACAAAGAATATGTTGTTCTGTATTTAATACCCTGGAACATCTTTGAAATTGGTCCATTTCCAGTGATTTGTGAACCTTCCTCATCCCAAATCTGCCCTTTGTTACCCTATGACAGTACTTTATTTATTCCTTTATGAAAATATTTCCAGGGTCATCACATGGTTTTGACCAAGAAAATCGAATAGAGTGATATCACTCAATATTCTTGTAGAACTCATTTCTTAGACTGAATTTCTTATTTAAGTGATGAGCTCTGTTATTTCCCAGAGAGGTTGTGAGTTCTCTGTCTTTGGATATTTTCAAAGACTGACTAAAGAAAAGCTGTGAACAACCTTTAGATATGAAGTTAGACCTGCTTTGTCTAAATAACTAGGATGTTGGACCAGATGAACTCCAGTTGTTTTTTTCAATATATATTATTGCTTGATTCCAGGTACACGAACATTCTTTAGATCATAAAAAGGGAAATATATCTTCAAACAAAACCAATGAAAGTCAATACGTGGAGTAAGATCTTTTGGGTAGTGATTCTTACCTATCGCTGAGATGTCTGACTAGCAGCATATATAAGTTTTATGTCTATTATTTGTTGTTAATATAGACAAACATTTTAACAATTCTGATTTTTAAAAAACCCTGCAGTTGCTACAAACTGCAGAAATTAAAACTTGAGACAGTAGGTCACATTTAAAGTTGCGTGACATAGATAAGCAGAAGTTTTGAGGAAAACAGAAATCATGTGTAGCTCAGTGGATTAGAAGTTATCTTTCCTGTGTTATTGTGACTTATTCCCTACACTGACTAAAAGTGTGGTAAGCATTAAAAAGCCAGGCAGTCTCCTTTGATCCAGTATTTGAAGCACAAAAGAGCTGAGAGTCTCTTGTGATATTACTTGGTAAAAGTGCAAAAGTTATCAGTATAAAGTCCTGGGAAGGGTTTTGAAGGATGGAGTAGGTGAGGGAAACAAGTACCTTGCAATTTTCTGGACAGCAGCGCTACATATAGAGAACTGAGAATGTCAAGGTTCAACCTGAAGCCCAAATTGTCATTGCAAGCATTGAAACATGCCATCAGATCATTGGGAAGCAGCAAAAGCTGACAGACACAGCTGTGGACCTGCCATAGTAGAGGCTGTTCCATATCCTAGCCACAATTTCAGCTCTCAGCCTCGTTTTCACATGTACAATGTGCACTCATTTGCTGTACTCACTAGTGTGTCTTAGACTTTTTGGTCTAAACACTATCAACAGATTTCCAAGGTGAAAAGCAGTTAATGGCAATGTTTGTAGGTATTAAATAGATTATTGCAATCTGCACATTGTATGGTAAATGTCTTCTAAAGTTTCTAATAATCTCAAGGTGTTTCCACACTGCTGAAAACTTCTTCACCATTGTTTAGCAAAGATGCATTATGGACATGGTTATCCTGATATAATACATCAGATGCACCAAGAAGCTGACAACTGATTATGTTGTCTCCCACCAAGTAGAGAGTGGTGACAATAAAATTACTGTAACTCTTTTACAGTTCCTCTCAAGTTGGGTCCTATTTTCAAGTCAAAACACCTCGTACTACAACTTTAATTAGTTATAAATATGGCGGTTTCCCCAGGTGATCTAGAAAGGGAGCCATAAATTATTAGGAATTTGTTGTGGTTAGCTCCAGCTGGCAGTTAAGAACCCCACACCTGCTAACAGACTCCCCATTTTTGGGAAGGGAGAGGGAATCAGAAGAGTAAAAGCCAGAAAACTCATGGGTTGAGGTAAGTGCAACTTGCACACAAAGCAAAGCAAAACAAGGAATTAATTCACCACTTCTAATGGGCAGGCAGCTGTTCAACCATTCACAGAAAATCAGAGCTTCATCATATCTACCAGTGATTTGGGAAGGCAGGTATCACCACCCTCAAAGTCCCTTCCTTCCTTCGTCTCCTTCCAGTATGATCTCCTATTGTATGGGATGTCCCTTTGGACAGTTGGGGTCAGCTCATCCAGATATGTCCCTTTCCAACTTCATGAGCAGCCCCAGCCCCCTCACTGGTGGAGCACTATGAGGAGCAGAATATGCCTTGATTCTGTCAACACTGCCCAGGGGTAACCGAAACGTTGATGTATTCACCACAAATCCAGTGGTTTCAGCACAACCTAGAGCACAGCCCTATAACAGCTATTCTGAAGAAAATTACCCTATCTCTGTCAAAACCAGCACAAACTTTAATGCACTCATGCTACTCAGGACTCCTTTGGCTCATACTAATGAAATCCACAGTATAATTCAATTATCTGCTGCAAGAAAGTTACAAACATGGAATATTGTCTCTTGTTCAGAGCAGTTCTAAGATGAGACAGTTAAGTGAGAATGTAAGAACTTCAGCAGGAGGAAGCAGAAAACATAGGCTTAGTCATTCACCTAACAATTGCCAATCTAATAAGAGTACAGGAAAAATTCTACAAGCACTTATAAATCTTGATGCATTTGCAGTTCATTTCAGTACTGTCTCCTATGAATATTGTAGCTACTGAGATGAGATATGCTCGTATGATAGCAACTAATAAAAGTTGATGGAATGGAGGCAAAAGTTATCAAACCATAGTACTCAGGTAAGTGAGAATATAAATTCATGGAAATTTTCTCAAGAATCTGACCAAGTCTGTCTAAAGTGGAAAGTGTTTTAAACCATTAGCTACCTAAACTCGATGCTGGGTTTTGGAGTAGTGAGTGACATACATGTGAAAGCAAAACACAGACCAAACAGAAAAGAGGTCATAAAAAATATCTGGTGTTTCAGATAGTCATCTGTGAATGATTTGTGTGAAAAAAATTACCAATATCTATGTAGAAGCATCACAGCTGGAGTCCTGGAAGTAGATAAATAGGCGGATAAAGCAGCATTCCAGGCAAACCTGGGCTGTTATCTCATATAACATCTAAGCAGCTTTTCCAGAAAGAATAACTCTGTTGCCATGTTTTTATCTGGCCATTAGGGCTTTACACTTTGGGTAGCTAAATCAATAATTAGAATCCCTGAAGCTCTAGTAAGTGTGGGACAAGGGAAAGGAAATGGAAAGAGTACACAACAAACTGGTCATGAACAGGAAACCATATATAATGGGGAATTGTTACTATTGCATCTATGGAGGAATAATAAAAATTTCGAATTCTGTAGGCTCCCTTGTGCCAGCTTTTGGAAGCATGCATCAGCAGTAGAATTTAAAAAAAAATTGCAAATAACAGTGATTCCATGTTGTGTATAATTTTGTCATTTTAAATAAATGTGACAAAAGCAGTGTATGATAAATAGATGGATTCTCAGGTGAGTCAGGTTTAGCACAATTGTATCTGGGGAGTTGGTGAACTCTCCTTCTCACATGTGTTTTTTAAAAAAGAACAGAATATTTGAGGGAATAAAGATATGTATTGCCCTGACTCTTTATCTCTGTTCAGTATTGAGGAATAAAAGGAAAATCTATCAGTTCAGTTAGGAGAGTGACAGCTCTGTACATAAATCTATAAACTAGTAGACCAGAGGAAGGACATCCCTAGAGAAGTCTTTGTAGTTTTGCCTATTCCTTCTTTCTCTCAGATGCTGAATCTTTTCCCATGTCTTGCACATGTCTCAGGAATGAACTGCAGGTAGAGTGCAAACAAAAATAATAATATTTCCCATAAGGCTTACTTCTAGATCTTCCTTTTGCTGAAGGTTTGGAAAAAAAAGGCAGCTGGTGTTTTGGAAGCAGATTGATTCCCAATACAATGAATGTCGACCAGAATATTTGCTAATAAATTTATAATTTTGATTAGGCACAAAATCTTTTATTAAAAAATAATAGAAAAATTTTAATAAATCAAGATACCCTGCTCTCTGACCAAGACCACAAAAAGACAGAAAAGTGGTTATGAGTACAAACAAAATTGCACCATGAGTATTCAATAACTCCTTAACATTTATTTCTCTTTATAGTAACACTAATTGTTTGCTCTTAGAGTTTAAGTACCATGACTTTATATAACAACTTCAGAAAATTCTCTCCCTGTCTTATCCTCTTGCTTCATAAAGACAAAAAAATTTTATGGGATATTGTGTTCCTGCTGAACATAGCCCTGGAAGGGGATGTTGGAGGCTGAATCTAGGCAGGAGTAAGAAACTTTTTGAGTTAAGCAAGGACAATGGAGAATTATAGGTAAAAATAAAATAAAATTAAAACAAAATACAATAACATAGGAATCATAATAAAGCTGACTAACTTACTATGCTTATCCCCCAACCTACACTATGTAGTGAAATCCATGTGGTTTTCTTGATGGCACATTTAAGTGAAGGCACTGAAGCACTTTGAACAGACAAAACTATGCTCTATATGACCAAGGTAGCTGCCATCTATGCAAAAGTTTGACCAGAGTTTTAAGACTGATGGGACTTGGTAAATGGAGTAGAGTTCTGTCTGTACATGGCTGAAGGGGAATGACTAAGGAGAGGCCACAAAAAAGAGTGAAAACACAGCTGGATGGAGACAGTGATTTCTTGACAAACCAGCTATAATTTCAATAGTAGATTTTACAGAAATATGTTGCATTATTGAACACTTGGTACACTTTTGGATGGAAACAAAGTCATTGACTGCTTCATCTGCTGGGAAAAAAAAAACCAACAAAAAAACAAACTGTTTTACATCTCTCCTGCTTTACAGAACATTTTAGCTACAAAAAAACCCTCCAGTCTTGTATATCCTGTGCATAGTAACATTAACATAATGGATATTGTCTTTGATGAATAGACTGTTTTCGAATTTTTATTCAATTTCATTTTTTATGTATATGTATATATACTCTTGAAATTGTAGTTGAATTGGAGCTGTTGAACCTGTGGCTGGTTGGCATGACTTCCCTCTTGGAGAGAAGCAGAAGTTTTAAAGTGGGATCAGCATTAACCTGTGCTCCTGTCTGCAATTTGTGAGTCAGCTCAAAATGATTACTCCGTCATAAAACCAGATAGTACACTAATGTTAATTAGAGACATTGAACTCTTTGATTAATTGAGGCAATGAAGTTATGTGAGGTACTGGGTTCTGGGTTTATTTATTCAATATGCATTGTAACTGTGCATTAAGAAGGAGATTGGAATTTAACACTGACATATTGTGTCCTCAAAATCAATGTCATTGATCAGAATTTCTTGAAAAAAAAACCCCAGCACAAACATGCTTTAGACATTTAGGTTATCTATGTGCAAAATTAAACAATAATGACCCATAATTTAAACTATATTGTTTTATGGACTTTTCGAGGAAGTCTATAAAAGCCATATAAAAAGCATGTCATTTCCAGGGGAAACAAACCTCTCTAAATGCCCTAAATGTTACCTATCTCAGTAAATGCTTCCTTTCCTTCAGTCATGGACTTCTTGTCCTTTGTTTATTTTCCCACAAAACTGCTACCTACAATAAAGAGCAGATATCAAGTTCAATTGCATTTTCTGTTGCCAGTATGAAGTAGATGCTTATTATTTAACTCCTTGTGAATGTTTTTTTCAACTGTTACTGTAATACTGTAGGAAAGGTGAGTGAAAAGTTTTACCAATAATTAACATTGCTCTGCAACAAAAAGTGTTGAATTACAAACTAACCAACCAAACAAAATATAAAATGATGTTAGACATTTTAGTTCAGTAAACTGAATACAATAGTGCATTATAAATAGTAGAATATATCGCTAAAAGAGAATTCATCTCTTACACCGTGTCAGTAAAACTATTTTGTGAAAATGGGCATGTATTATTCTGAATTTTTCAGGTTATCAGATGCGTGAGTGCATGCCAAAATCAAATTTCTCTAGTTTACAAAGTCAGGTATAAAAATGTTTGCTTCATCTGATTTAAATCCTGATTTTCATTTTACACCTTATACTTTACACATATAAAGAAATTCACTCATTTTGACATTTTTGCATGGATTTTTGAGTGACTGAAATGATGTCTGAGAAAATCTCCCAAATTAAATAGTATTTTTACAGGCCTCTGCAGTCTTAACAAGGACATGAAAGAAACATTTTCTTGAATCTCATTGTTTTGGATGCCTTTAAGTGTGAAGCCTAATTTAAGAAAAGGGCTAGGGAATTCTAAAATACCTTTCAATTGCCACATTTTTTAGTGTGATTTAGTTTAAGTTATACTGTATCATGTTATATCAACTTTTATAAGCTGTGTGATTCAGTCCAAAGTTTTCTTCCCAAACCTATGCTCATTACAACATAATTAATATTAAACACCTAGTTTTTGAAAAGTGAAGAGGATGAGTAGGACAGCAAACAGAAGGAAACAGGAGATACCTTAAGAATCTACAGATTATTGATGTATATCAGCTGTAGCAGCTTTGCAGTTGTGTGGTAGTTCTTTTGCTCAAGGCTGAATGTTTGGCAAGCTCTGAAATGTCGATGTTGGTCTGAAGACTTGTAAGAATAGAAATTACTTAGATATAAAATCTTGTGTGAATATTTTCTTTCTTGTATTTCCTCAAAACCAAATGCTGCATTTGGATTCCTTTGCTATTTACCCAAAACATTCAGAACCTCAGGGCTAAACAAACAAGACATTCCCAGAATGCCCAAATTTTCAGACTAAGTACATGAGGAGTACTTTGCTGGCATAAGAAAAGAAAATACGCTATCTATGGAATTAGTGTATGGATAAATACATAATAATTCAGAAAACATGGTGATGGTAATCTTCCTGTCCCTGATTATTCCCAATAAGTCTATAAATTCTGTATAAGGATGATAATATTGCTTGGTAACACTGAACTGAGCAGTGGGATTTAATGCAGCCGCCAGAGATATCTCAAAGATGACATTTTAGCCTTGCTTTTGTTTGCAACATAGATGCCAAAAGTAAAGAGGTTAAGCCACTGGTCAGACTCCAGTGCGTGTACAATCTGCCTAAAATCTGAGCTTACACTTTCCTTTGAAATTGAAAACAATTTTTCTTCAGTAGGGAATACATGGGAACAAACAAAAGGCAGAGATAGATCTAGCTCTAGCAGCAATCAAAATAAAGAAGTCTCCACTCAATTCAAACTTAGAAATACTTTTTTATATCACTTATAAGATGAATTTAGAGACATTGCTATGCTCGTTTGAACTGAGACAAGGCAAACTTTTGAAAAAATACAGCCATACACTTTTATATCCACTAGATACTTTTGCTTGTGTTTAAAGTGTAATCTCTGTCTGACTCCTTGTGGTGGCCTTCCTGACATTAATAGATATTTGGTAGTCCTTTTTTGCATCACATTTGTAATATTTGCCTACAACAGCACACATGGTGTGATTCTTGGAGCTGTCCTCTTCAGGGCCAGGAGTAGGACTTCTATGACCCTTGTGGTCCCTTCCAGCTCAGGATATTCTATGATTCTAATGCTGATGTAACTGCATAAAATTGCCCTGGCTGGAGCTTTGTTATTTTTAAGCTTGGCCTGGCTCCCATCATGGCCAAGGTAGATAGCTGTAGCTCTCCAAGGCTTGGGGATAGCAAAATGGCCTTGGCCTTGCTGCCTGTTTTTGTTATGTCAGAGCACTAGGAAAAGCCAGGAGACCTGATGCAGATAGACAGATGCTGCTGGGGCTGGTTAAGGATCTCTTGCCAGCAGCACCACTCAGTGTTTCCTCTTTTGTATCCCTCGTATTCCTGGCAGATGACACCAATTCCCTACATACTTCCCCATCTTCCCCCCATCTTCTTTCCCTTTCAGGTGCCAGAAACTCCTTAACTTCTCCTCCTCTCTTCCTTACAGTAAACCATTTCCTCAGTGTACATTTCAAATGGGCATCTACTGCAAGAAGTCTTGAACGGGCTCAGTAGTGAACTCCACAAATAACATCTCTGGACATGGCCATGTTCAACACTCAAAGCTGACAGTTTGACAGCTTCTCTCCTTGTTGCTGTGGAGGTCAGGTCCTGCCAGAAAAAACAATTAAGCAGAAAAAGTAGGCTCTGAAACTGTGGTTTGTGTTCTGGTCCTGGCTCAGTTTTCCTTCAGTTTTAGCCAAATTTGTTAGCTCCGGTGTGCTTTAGTCCTATTGATAGAATTGGGATTTCTACTTTTTATTCCTACACGGACGTCGCAGAAGATAGGCTGCAAAGGGTAATGTGAAAATCTCGGTTCTGGAGGAAAAGAAAACCTAGCACAAAAGAAAGGTAGATTTTCTGTTAGATACATGGATAATATATATGGTGTTCCACAGATAGTAACACAACGGCATATAAACATGTAAAACAATAAAGATGGAGTTCTCAGTGCAGTTCCACCAATTACATTCTTAAAGTAAACACCTCTGGGTATCAAAAAAAACATTCACAGGCTGTTTTACTGAGTACAAGACTGCATGCTGGATGAAAGCTAAAACATTAAAATACTGGTGTGTGATACATGATATGCAGGTCCCAGGAAATGTGAAATTCATGTAACAACTTCTCTATAAAAATGAACTTCACTGATCCCAGCACAATAATAAATGGTAGCAATAATCAGAATATCAGTAGTATTTTGAGCTTGTGCAACCCCTTTAGTTACAGTATTTCAAATCATTTTACAAAAACAATTATCTGGCTTCTCAACCTACTGAGAATTACATTTAGTAAGACCTTTCTTTGTGATCTACATATGGAAGCAATGAAGTTCTGAAAACTAAATGATTTTCTATAAGTTCATGAAGCATTTATTAGCTCAGACAAGGGCCTATACAAGATCTGGGTGCCTCTCTTCTTGATTACTTCTGTTTTTCTAAAAGACATTGCTAGACAAACTGAAAAACTACAAACGGAACAAATACCCA
>JANRMJ010000001.1:92667710-92684566 GCA_025584955.1 Alethe diademata
TACTCAGGGAGGAAAAATATTATCTTCATCTCCTCTCCCATCCCAATAATAAAAGGAAATCATACCTGTGAACTGGATATGAAGTGAGATTTACTGAATTATTTACTCTGCAATAGACTCAAAATTAGTTTCTGTGGCAACGACTACACCTTCCAAAATACAGAATACTTTTACAATAAACATAAATACAGCACAACAGTCTTTAGCTTATCTTTTATTATTTTAATAAGTAAGGATTTATGCTGCATACATTAAATGTTCTTTCATATATTTTTAATATTAGCTTGTGTAATGTGTGCATTTTTAGAAAGGAATTAATATTTGCTAGCAACGGTTTTGTGTTTTGTCCCTGAGAGGATAATGCCAGAAAAAGTACTCTGAGAATGCTGCTGATATGTGAAAAGTTGGACATCCATGATGGTTTCCTTATTAACATTTTATGATTTATAAAGTTCACATCTCTAACACTCAAAAAAGATTCAGATGAAAAGTGAACTTTCTACTATTGATAACAGTCCTACTTGAAGTGGGAAATTGTACTTAATTATGTCTATTGCAGCTCATGTTCTATGATTTTATGAATAATTACCTTATGAATGAATTTGTTCTGATTTTAAGTCTCCTGTCTCATATAGGTAGTAGCAATTCTTTAAACCATGTAGAGCTTCATTTAAAAGACAGTGCAACATGCCTGATGTGTGACACAGGTCATGTTACAGAGGTTCTTTTGAGAAAGCTGATGGAAGAAATCTGGGCAATTTTAATATAATTTCTTTGATTTGTCATTAAAAAAAAAAGGAGCAAATATATTCTACTAAAATTCCTCTGGAAATAGGGTAAATTTTATTTACTTTCACCTTAGATGCTGAGGAAAAGTGCTGAGTTCTTCCTGTACTTAATAATGTTATTTGACATCATGCATTCGAGTATCCATAAACTCATAATACTCAGGGAGAAGCTTGCTGCCAGGAGCAGAAACCATGGAGTTTTTGAGATTCTGGATTCAGCAAAACCATTGACCTACCTCGGTGAAAGGATTCCAGGATTTTCCTCCTATGGAGAATTTTAATAAGCTTGTTTTTCACTCTGGCTCAGAACATAACTGAATTTTAAGGTTTCCATGGAATAGAATTAATGTCTCAGTGGAGGATGAAGGCTGACACAGTTATGCAATATATAACAAAAACCTCTGTAATAATCCATGATGATATAGCTTTTTCTCTCACTCTTTCTGTAAGTAATTATGTCTTCTTAGGTATTGCACAGATGTGAGTTACTCCTTTTTTTTTTAAATTTTATTTTTTGTAAGAATACTCACGATACTGCATTTGAATATGCTAAGATTTTTTGTTACATTTGAACCTGAAATAATTTTATTTTTGTAACATCTCTATAAAAATATAAAAAGATTTTTGGAATCTGACACAGAAATGTACCAAAATAACTCCTTGAGTTGTTAGTATATGGGGGATTGACTCAGAAACAAAACAGCTTCTTTAAATGTGAACGTAGTGTTTTGTTCTGAGTAAGGCATGAAGAGAACAGTTAAGAAAAGGTCATAGCCAAAAAGAAAGAGGCACAGAAGGGTTTATTAGACAAATGGGACTATTTCTTCATTGCTGTAGCAGGCTGAAAAGTTATCTTACATAATTTTCTGTAGCTGAAAGTTTGACATGAATTATGCCTAACTTGTGCCTGTTGTTTGCTGTTAGAAGCATGAAGAAGGGTTAATATATTGCAGTAGGCTTCAGCAGAAATGCCTGGCAGTTTAGCACAGTACCTGGGCACTCCAATAACTGTCATGCACTTTCAGTGATTTTCTATTGGAAGTCTCATTGAGGTCTTTAAACTTAGGCGATCGTACCTTTTACTTCAGAATACAGACAGAGATTTCTGAGGCTCCCCCGTTACTAAGAACTAGTGACAAGTAAAACAAAGGTATTTTATATTGCAGGATGTTTTGACATTTTCATTCTTCATAAAAGAATGAGGGGAACACTGGAAAACACAAATATCTTCTTGGAAAAAATTGCAATACTTGTTCTCTATCAAAATATGAAAATATCTCAGAAGAATTCAATTGAACCTCAAGATTTCAGTCATCATTATTAAGTCTTTTTACAGTCAAGGGAGAGAAAAGGATACTTCTAGGGTGCAATCATAAACCATATATCCAAAATTATTGAGTTCAATTGTTCTGTAGAAATATTCTGAATTGGAAGGGACCCACAAAGATTATCAAGACTCACTCTTAAGTGAATGGGCTATATGGAGATTGAATTCACAACCTTGGTGTTAGCACCATGCTATAATCAACTGAGCCAGTAAAACACACTTCCTCCAATTAAAAAAAACATTTCTCTGATCTGTGTCAAAATGACCCTGGATAATATATACAATATTTCTCCTTAGAAAGCCATTACATTAAAGTCACAAAAAAATTAGAGTGGCTAGATTGAGGCTCTATACCTGTTAGCTGGTGATACAACAGCATTAAGTTCTCTGTTGTTCCCTTGCAAAATAGAGTGATGGGGATTGAATGGTGCTGTGTGAAGAGCATTGCACTCAGGGTTTTGAGACCCAAAGGCAGGACCTGGCACTTTGTCATGTTGAATCTCATACAACTGGCTTTGGACCATCAAACCAGCCTGGCCAGATCCCTCTAGAACTTTCCTGCCCTCCAGCAGATCCATAGTCTCTCAGCCCAGCTCTGCAAACTGATTGAGGCTGCGCTCAATTCCCTTGTCCAGAACATTGATGAAGATTTTAAGCAGAACTGACCTCAGTACTGAGCCCTGGGGAGCACCATTCATGACTGGCCACCAAATGAGTACATCTACATCTGTATGTACAATCAAAAGTGTACTCTTAAAGAGCTTTTATATTGTGGGGCAGTTTGCAGGATCTTGAGCCCTTGAATCTCCTTTTTGACGTGAAAGCCATTCTATATCACATTCAAATGCAGACTAAAATTTTGTGTAAATTTTGGAGATCAACAACAGAGATGAAGCTGTCTGGCTCTGAGCAGAGAAAAGTTTATATTGAACCTCTGAAAATGGGGTAGTGGATCCTAAAAAAAAAACTTGTTGAAAATTTTCAAATTAAGTTTCATTTATGTACATTGCATAGATACATTATTAGATAAAATCCTTATTGGATAATACATTATTAGATAATACTGTTATGTCACTATGTCTTCTGTTGAAAATCAATGGACTTGCAAGATTTGTTCATCATTGTCAATAATGTTCATCAGTACAGATAAAACCTTCTGTGGAATCTCTATCACTTTTCCTGAAGTAGCTTGATTTTCTGAAGAATTATTCATCTTCTCCAATGTCTGAAGATAGGTCTAGGCAAGTTTAATTAAAAAGCATCAGCTGAACAGTGTTGCAGAAGGTTCTGTGGGGCACGTTTCCAGTACCTTACTTCTCTCCTTGATGTTTAAAGGAGTTATCCTGCTGAGGTTATTTTGTCAGGTTTCTGTCAGACTGTCTTTCCCACATTTTGCAGTTCATTGCTGCAGTCTCTGATAATCTCACCACACTGACTAGCTGCAGTTATTACCCTTTATATGAAGGATCTATGTTGAAAGCCAGTTATGAGTTTCTGTCCCAGTGGATTGCATGATGAAGTTGAAGCAGGCTGTCATCCAAAGCTGTATAATAGCCTCAGCTGGGAAATACAAAAGTGCCATGGATTATTGATAGAGTCATATCTGCAGTTCTGCTGACAAATTTGATGCCTCTTTTGCTAGGTTTCTGTTATTAAGAAATACCTCTCTTAGTATGTCACCCCCTTCTCTCTCCCTGCGTGTTCCATTTGGCTTGGCTTATGATTTGGCTTTGTGCCACATATACAGGTGAAAAATGATATACTTAATAACCCTAATGCTACAAGGAAAAATTATGAACTTAAAGTTCTAATGATCTTAATTTAAAAGAAAATCCTAGAAGTATAAATTTAACAGACCATTTAAAGTTATTTTTAATTCTACTTTGAAAGTACTTCATAAAGCATTAAAATGCATAATTTTTCCATTTATCTTGAATATCTACAGTATAAAAAAAAGAGAGAGAAATGAGGATTATTCTACCAGTTATTAATAGTTTAACTGTCATGGTGGTAAAATATCTCTTCTCTTATTCATCAAAATTATACCCATATTGGTGTAAAAAAATCTTCTTCCCCCTTCATTGCATTGTATGGCATAATTGTTATAAAGAAAACTAAAAATACAATTTTGAATATTTTATTGACACAACTACAAAAAGTTAACTATTTATATTCTTGTGTAAACTCTACCACTGCTACCTCTGTGTAGCAGGTAAATTTTTCTAGGTGAAGCATAGGAGTGTAAATGGTAAAGTAGGGTAAATAATAATGGCAACAGGGAGATGGAAATGCTGTGACAGAAGATGCAGTAGTAGCAGTTAAGACATGAAAGATGTCCTTGGTGTTTCAAAAGAGGTGACATCATGAACCAATTAGTTAAAAGGCATCTTGGCTAATCTTTTTCAGAGAACGGAGACACCACTTCTCAGGGCTGTGATCATTCACCGCCTCTGCTCCAGAAAATAAAAGATTTTGACTGCTCCCATGTGCATGTCAGTCCTTTCCCAGCCACAGAGAATCTGGCTGGTGTTCCTGATCATCAGTCTGCTAAGACATAAGGAGCTGGTTTCAGTTCTGATAGGGGCCAGTTGAGGTCTACTGGAATGTCTTAAAATGAGGCTGAAATATTGAAAGCTGACCTTATTAACTCTTTTGTTAAAAGAAAGAATCCAGACTGATGAGAAAATGAAATGAGAAAAGAAATAGGAAAAAAAAAGGAAAGCATCCCCATGTTAATGAAAACAATGACTGAACAAGGGCAGTGAGATCAAGTTTTCACAGTGCTTTAATCAAGTGAAGTTTTGTTTGACCAGATATTCCAAAAGACTCTCTGGCACATGAACTACCTGTCAGTGGTGAACCAATTACTTTGTGCTGAATGCCCCTTGTGCGAGGGAGCATTAAGTATTTTGTGTATAAAGGTTGTGGTAAGTACCCTTCATTTACTAATTTTGAAATAAGTATTTGTACAGAAGTTACTTAAGTAATTTTAACACATTGCTCTCTGAGGTGAATGGTATCTCATTATTCTGTTTTATGTGTCTTGCTGCTTTGGGTACCAGTAGAAGAGGGGCCTGTTGGCCTGGTACAATCAGACTGCTGTGTTCTAGGATACATGGGATTCCAAGGAGGGAAAGAGAACTTATTTCTTTGTGAAAACTCAAACAGAAGGGACAGTCTTCTCAGTATGTTGGGGAATAAGGAACTGAGTAGGTACATGGGTGATCTGGAAACCTCTAGAACAACAGAGATTGGGCAAGGGAAAGTCATGTATCTATCCTTCAGGGTGAAGGACTGCAAATTCTGTCTTTCTAGACAGCCAAAGATGACTGTGGAGGTTGAAGCAACCTATGAAAAAATTACACAGCTTCTGTACTGAGCAGATCTGAAGGAAAGACATCAGCTTGCAAGAAGAAAAGTATCTTTCTAGTTTTCTTCTAATTTCAAAGAAAAAGGAAAAAAATCATTTCAGTTCACTTAACCTTGTGATTCTTATGAGAAAAATATGTAGAATGAAGTACCAAGGTTTGTCAGCCTCAGAGACCCATCAAGAACACTGTGATGATACTTTGAAGGCATGTGTGCGGAGTGCATTCCTTTTTATGGTAAACACAGACATAAGGCAACTATCTAAAAGTGTTAGCCTGTTGTGTGCCCCACCTATGTTTCTTTCTGTATTAAAAAGACAGCTGATAAAAAATGTAATTTTGGAAAAATTATATTGCTTAGATGGACATACTGAGGTGTTATTGCATAAACCAGTGAGAAATTGTATCTGAGTACATCTATATGCCTAAATATTTCTGTGTGTTTTGTGCATGTGCATATATTTGCAGGCTTTTACACACACAGACACATATTAATTATAGTAGTTGTACACGTGTATCCCACTGGTACATATACTTTTATCATAAATCAGATAACATATCTTTTCTCTATCACTGCTCTTTTAAAACAAAGAAAAAAATTGTATTTAATGACAATTTAATCTTTCAAGTTTTGCACAAAAAAACACCCCAGGAGAATTCAGAACAGCATATTGTAAGTCCTTGATAAATACATCATATTTTTTAAGATGACATATTATGAATGAGCATAGATAGACTGACAGACTGCATAATTATGTCCAAGACCATTCCTGAAAGACCAGTGCAGGCCAAATGAGGTAATGTGTTTTCCATATTTTTTCCAAGTACTATGTTGCCATTGTCTCAAGAGCTGATCTGCTCAAAGAGCAACAGCAGGGCATGCACAATGGATTAATGATGAGAATTTAATAATCCTGTTAATGAATACTTAAATGCAATATCTAATGGGAGGTAGTCAAGCATACTTTTATATATAGTTTCATTTACCCTCGCCTTCTTTCTCTGTTACTGAAATATTGAGTAATTAAACCTTATTTTGTCCAACTATTGGTAAGGAATTGTCAGTAAAATTCAACATATCTTCATGTTTAATAATTCTAATAACATACTAATTAATTTTAAACAATGGGGGTTTGTTTGTTTCTTTATTTTATGCTTCATATTTCTGAATTTAGTGTTTGGGGAACATGAGAACTCTGCCAGCTGATATGTCAGACTGCAGGTTCTCCCAAATTAATTTGTATTATTAAGACCTGTACCTGGTGTCTTTCGGCTCCACAGACTGAAGTCTCTTAGGACAATTTATGTCAAGAACCCCAAAAGAGGGGATGGATGCAGATATATTCCACAAAGACTGCCAGCCAGCTCTCTGGTTGTGATCTATTGGCTGTCTGCAGCATCCAGACTGATGATTGGAACCAATAAAGCTTCCTCAAAGGAGGCAGCAACAAAGTAACCACAATGCATTTGGGGTTTTTTATCTTTTTTATTTTTTTTCCCCCTTCCTTTCAAGACTGTCATATACAGGAGTCAGTGCGGTGATTTAAAGCTGGGACTTGTTTGAGGAAAAATAGTGCACCTGATTTCTCTATAGAGAATTAATAGAGGACTCTATTTATGAGGACTCTGTTTCATCCTTTAAGCAGTTTGCTTAGTTTTCTCCATTGCTTTTGAATTATAAACCCACCAAATTTAATGAGGTTAGCTTAAAATTTATTTACTAAAAGTAGTAAATGACTGAACACAGGATGGGAGAATATTCCTCTCATTTTTCCTCCACACTACTTAATTTGAATGTTTACTTTTGTGACAGTGCATCCCATTGAATAAATCTAGTTCCTTAAATACATGAATGACATAAATGTAAAGAACCATTGAAGAGTGAAAAACAAAAACTTATTTCTCATGCCCTTTCTTAATCACTAAAAATTACTTTGAAACTCTTGGCCAGGTAAAAAACTTATAAAAATCAACATATTTGTTGATTTTTTAAAATTTATATTTACTGGTTGTACTGCTTAAACATATTTCATTCTTTTAAATTTGATAAATTAAGGACCCTTTTGGATTGAACATGGATCATATATATGTGAGTTTGGAATTTGATTTATCTAAAGGGGATTTATACCAACACTGGTACTTCACATTCTTTGGCTTTAATTGGTCATTTAATTTATTTAACTTAACTGTAACTTTTGCAAAACCTTCTGTATTCAGTAAGGACATGAGGAATGGGACTTAATTGTTATGTATAGGAATGTGCACTCTCTGTTTTGACCACATCTGGTTTTAAGAACCATTGACTACTGTCAAATTAATCTTAAGAAGACTTAGAATTACCAGCATAAAATCAGAGGGAGGAATATTTTTTTTTTAATCTGTAGAGTTCCATACATATTTGTAAACTAACTTATGATATTTCCTGTAAAGGTGAGTTGGAAGTTTTCAGCAAAGTAGAGCAAAAGATAGTGAAATGGAGATATTTGGTCTATCACAGAGGGAAGTCTTGATATTTTCCTTTTATATCTTTGTCCTAAAAAGGATAAAATGATTTATTTTTGTTTATGGTTGACTTGAAGGTGCACATAACCAGTTTATATCAGAAAGTCCAATACATGTTTACCTAACATTTGCGTCAACAGTGCTTCAGAATGTCTGTAGTCCTTGAGAAGAACATCAATATCATAAGCTTGAGAGATTAGAATGTTAAAAAGAAAACTTGATTTAAGATAATCATAATGAATTTATGTGGTGATGCAGTAAAAATGCATACTAGATTTCTGTAGACATTTAGACGCCAAGCCTGAGAACTTCTGAAGGAGAAATGAGCACACAAAAGCAATTTCATTTCCCTTTGGTCAAATTTATGTCACACACAAACACGCAAAGGGTACATTCTCCAAGTCACAGAAAATTGAAAACAGTGTTGATTTGATTGTTGTTGATGAGGATCACCCAAATATTTTACAATGAATATGATAAATGAAAAAATGCACCTTCTGTTTATGTAATTTTTGCGAGTGTAGAAAGCATGCATGAGAAGGAACTGTTAGTGTTGTGTATGTAATCTGCCCCTCGATGAGATCATCTCTCAAATAATACCTTTTCTGGAAAACGTTATAAACTTTGCCAGTTGAATCTGACACATATATGTGGATTTTTGCTGAACCACAGTTTTGGGATTTATTCTTTGTGTGTTGGTTTCATTTGCTTTTTTTGGGGGTTGGTGTTTTTGGTATTTTTTGTTTGTTTGTTTGTTTATTTGTTTTTTATATTTTGATTTGTTTTTTTTTTAATATGGTAAACAAAGAATAGAAGGATAAATGGAAGTATCACATTGCCTAAATCTAACAGTTGTGTAGTGAAATCTAAATATTAACAGTCATAAAATCATTTTTTCCCTTTCATATTCTAAATAACAACAGCTACTCGAGCGAAAATTTAGAGGAAATATTTTCCAAAACTTTTCATTTTAAAACTTTGTATATAAGCATTCTCAGGATTTTTTTTTTCCCTGGCTACAGGAAACACATCTGTCATGCCCCCTAATGCAGGAGAGGTTTGTATTCCTTCAGAAAGTTCTATGACACTTTTAATTTTTCTTTTTCACACTGTTGGTTTTTGTTTCTAGAAAATTTCCATGAAGAACAAGTGGCTCTTCACCACAGGATATAACCACAGGGAAAGTGGTTATCATTTAAAAAATAAAATTAAAATACATGTATGCCCTTATATTATCCTCCATAGGTAAAGGAACACTGCATTGGAAATAAGAAGGAAAAAATCCAAAATGCATGAGTAGTAAGCAACTATTTTTTGAAACCTCAGGCTGGCCCCCAATAAAATAAAAAGTTAGGAAAAGAAGGAGATGCCTTCTTTTAAGACACTGTTCAGTTAGGTCAATAGCACAGTTAGCAGAGGCAATCATGCAACAAATCTTCCATTTTAATTTAAGATAGAATGTTTGCAATACTTAAAATTGTGCTTCACATGCATTTTATTAAAGCTGACAAACACATCTAATGTGTGTGCTCATGCGCATAAGAGAAGAAGAGGGGGATTTATATAAAAGTCAAGCTCAGGTAAGCTTTTTTGTAACAAGTAAAATGAGAGCTGTACCTTTGCAGCCCTCTTGAATCAATACAGTGAAGTTGAGTTCCTTATTGATTCTCTTGATAAAATGATGCAGTTGTCTCTCTCCCCCTCTCCCTCCTTCTTCCCTATAATACTGTAGAGCATTAAAGAAGCAGAATAAGTACATTTACAGCCTTCTTAGTGCTGCCCACAGGGTGCTATAAATGCACAAACTGGATATAATTGAAGCACATATTAACTTACCTTCTGTTGTACAGGAAGAACATAAGCAGGCCGTTAATGTGCACAGTGTTGAAACTCTTAACTTGGGGGATGAGAATTAGCTTGCAGTAGTAATTTGATAAGCACCTGGGAAAATTGCAAGCTTCATTTCCTGCAACGTGGAATATGATTAAAAACAGAATATATTATTATCAGGGGTACCATTAAAAAATGTGTAGACAGCATTCTATGATGTTAAAACGGAAATTGAAAGTTGTATCCAGATGTTGAAGATGCTGCCTGTTAATTATTGTCTACCACAGTGCATCGAAAGTGCAATTCAATTATTTGCTTTGTCAAGCAATATTTTGATTAACTTGAACGTTAATTTTGTACATCTGGTGTTTTTCACACTGTGATAAAGGCAGAGTCGAGGTATGCTACTCTGCCAACAGCCTCTTCAAACAACAGAAAGCCCATGTGGAAAGCAAGAGTAAACCATAATAAATAAAGAGCCTTTCCCATTCCCCCTCCCCCTCACCTTTTTAAAAAAATTTTTTTCTTTTTTTTTCTTTTTTTTTGTAGAGAGGAAGAAAAAAAAAACTTTCTCAAAGAGCACTCAGTATTAGTACACAATTTAGCTTGTATTTATGAATATGGAATTTGAAATTGTATTTATCTCCTTATTGACCATAGGCTTGTCTGGGGTGTCATGTGCTCTTTCTCAATTCCATATAAAATTAAAGCCTTAACTAAAAACAAAACAAAACAAAACAAAACAAAACAAACACACACATAAACACACACGCACACACACAGACAAAACACTTCCACCAACAAAAAACCCCTGCAGCAGCAAAAAAACAAAACCCAAATAATGCAAACTCCCCCTAAAAACCCCCCACACCACCACCACAAAAAAACCCTGCAAAAAACCCCTGCAAAAACACGCACAACCACAATCAACCAAAAACAAACAAACAAAAAAAAAAACTGAATAAGGAAAAATAAATTCAAAACATCCTATAGGTATCACTTGCGTGGGCGCTTCTTTTCATGACTCCAGGGGATATTTAGTAGGGGGCTCTGGGTGTCATTTGTGAGTTTCCTTTGAGGGCTGGTAAGGTTTTTAGGTTGGTGGGGTTTTTTCGTTTTCAGTTTGTTTATCATTTTGAATCTCTAGCAAAGAGCTACTGTGCAGGTTGGGACTGGAAATGATGTTCCAGATAGTACTGGCTGCCCCAAGGGAAACTGGCTGAACTGAGAAGGAGCTGGCAGCTGCAGGGCAGAATATACATCACATTAATCTCCCCAACAGCAGCATTCTGCTTCAGAACGTGCTTCCTTAGACCTGCAGCAGGATTTATGGCTGGTTTGGCTGGCTCATTCTCTATTGCTTTTAAGACTTGCACTTTCTCTGCTCCCCTCTCTGTGGGCTGTGATATTTCTCAAAAGATTCAGTAGGCTCTCAGCATTTTTTCCCATTAAATAATTGATTTTTATTCAGCATTCATACAGAAATTATTTAATTAGCTGAAAGCTACTGTCAGGTGGCATGCAGGGAGAACTTTTATTACCAACTGAAAAACCTTACATATTTGTGTAGAAGACAGTGGGAAACAGATGGCAGTTATAGGAAGTAGGAATTGCTGAAAGGTGAGAGGATGCAAATGGGTATTTTACCTTTTTCTGAAGTGAAAACATAAATTACATATAAGGTTTTTAAATATTTTCTTCTCCCTCTGGGAAAAAATAATCTTTCTTCATTGTAGTATGGCTTGGAATACAAGTAGTTTCTTCAGTTCAAGAGTACTGCATGATTCAAAACTGAATTTAACTTATTCAGCAAAATAACACATTTAAGAGACTGGAAGCTGGTATGAAAAAACGTTGATTCAATCTACTTAATGACTTTTGTGGCATCATGAACAAATCATGTATTCCCCCTCCTTGGTTTATTTTCTTTCTTAGCCACAGAACTGTGATATGAGGGCAAATATGTTAGACATCATTAGGGAAATAGAAGAGAATTGAATTAAAATGGCTATTCTAGAATAGCTTTCCAGAGCAGAATACATGTTAGTCAAAATATTTAACACTGAAAAATAAAAAAAATTAAAAAATATTTTTTTAGAAAAGATGTGTGTGAGTGTGATAAACATTACTTAATGACTGTTAAATGAAGAAGCTATAATAGACAAATGTTTAGATTCTACTAGCTCTCTCAATTTCGTATACATAGAATTGGATGAAGAGGAGGTATGGATAGACTTGTGAATACAAATTCAGAGTAGAATTCATGTAAACAGAATGCTTCTGGTAGCCTTTATGTTCAATTTCTACATTAACAATAGTTTGTACTACAGAAATATGATTATTTATGTTTCACAGAATTTAAACAGCCCAATAACCTGGTTTTATTTTTCAGTCTCCACATAGAAGATGAAAATTGAGAAAGTAGATGGGTTTTTTTGGTTTGTTTTTTGGTTTTTTTTGGTTTGTTTTTTTTTGGATGATTGGTTTATTTTATGTATAGTAGCACAAAATCTGTAGGGCTTTTTCTGTCAGTTTTAGTTTTTGAAAAGTGAGAGTTAATATGGGACACTTGAAATCACAGAAAAATCATTGCCTCAGGGATATTGGGGCACTTTATTCTTCATAATAAGTTTGCAAAGACTATAAGAATAACGGGGGTTTTTTTTCATAAAAATAAAATTACTGAAAAGCATTAAACTCTGCCTTTCTAGGGCTTCAAGATTTTATATCAAAGGTAAAATGATTTTAAAAATGCTCTAACTCATCAAAATTATCAAAGCAAATTAAACAGGTTTTGCAAGTGAGGTTTTTTTGTGAGTGAAATGAAGATTGTGTGTAGGCAGAAGGCTACTACTCAGTAATTTTTTAAATTTTTATATTTTTAATTTTTTTATTATTTATTTTTTTTGCTGTCTTTTATTTTTTTTCTATGATCTTTCCTGTTTATATAGATTTTGATGTATATTATGGTCGTTGTGTCTCAAGTCTAACAATGACGTGCAGTTACCTCCATGGAGGAGTTTTCCTCATTTTTAAGGATATTTGAAATTATCTAGTTTGACTGAATAAGAAATTTAGTATCATAATATTTTATGACCTTTAACGCCTTTATTCCAATCTTGTTTTGCAATAAATTTGTTTTAATTTTCTTTTTTCACAGTTTTTTTAAAATCTAAATAGTCCTTCAAAGTTTTACCACTAGTAATAATTGTGTTACAAACAAGATAATTTTCTCATTCTCTTTTAAAGAGGTTTTGCAAAATTCTAATCATAGCTGCTATTCTTTCATCATTGTTTTGGAAAATATCTGCATAGCTTTATGGAATTATTCTGAATGTGGATAAAACTATAGCTTAATCTACCAAATCACATGTACATAAATTACAACTAGTCAGTTATTTCAAGTGGGCTCTCAGGATTTTTGTCTGTTTGGAGTTTTTGTACAAACAATTTTTGAGGGTTTGTTTGTTGTTTTCCCCATCTTACCTCCGTGTGCTAAAATAAATGAGAAATTCACAATAAGTTAAACCATTGCAGGGTATTTCAGAAGCTGAAAACTCTATCTGAATGTTAAAGTAAGGTGAAAGATATTTTTCTTCACATTCTTTAAAACTGCTTCCAGAATCAGAATAGTAGCCTCTTGTCATATCCTTGAATGTTAAGTCTTATGATTTTTTTTCTGTTTATTAGTTCTTTTTATTTTTATAGGAAATAATATGACTGATAACCCTGTCTCTTGGAATAAAGTAAAGCCTTGAGGTTAAAGCTGTCTAGACTCTTTTTTCAGTTTGCTTTCTGACCTTTTCTTGTATTATAGCAAGTGAACTAACATCTGACAAACCTTTAATTTTGGCAGGTTAGGCTACATGTTATTTGGAAGAAAACTACAGTTTAAAGACAAATGTCTTCAAACTTTAATACTTTCATATTTCGCAGTTCAATGGAACTTTACTTCTATCATTTTTTCTTTTATTTCTTTAAGCAAATAATTTTTCTAGCATTTGAATTATTTTGTAGAATTCAATCAAGATTTTCAAGCTGGAAAACACTCAGCTTTGAACTCAGGCAGCAAAAAGGCAAAATTTTGCTGATTTCTTATGATATCACTCCTTTGAATAGCTTGACCTATTTTCAGTAGTTATTGCTCCTCTGACAACTGCTTTTTTAATATCAGTCTATAAAAGCTATATAAGTTAATGTGTTTTTATTTATCTCATATTTTTAAGTGTGAGACCAAGGGAACACTGATTGCATCATTCTTAATCACAGTGCCACAACAAATATTCCAGAAGCTTTTGTCTGTGAAAATAATGGGCATAGAAATGCTGCATAAAGCTTCTGTGTTCAAGGGTGCATATAAACTCACATGCACGTTATATAAACTCTCCTCCTTCCTATGGAAGAGACCAAATGCAAGACTGGATGGTGACTGGCTGCCGCATGAAGGCTCTCACGAGGCATCCGAGACACAAGTTCTGCTTCAGGAGGAAAGAAGGAGGGAAGAGAAGTATGAGTTGCCCAGTCTGTGGTACTACTCATACCCTGTCTACGGTCTGTCCAGCCTGACTTTAAATATTTCAAGAGAAGTGGAATCAAATACCTCTCTGGACAACCTACCTCAGTATTTTACCATCCTCATTACAAACAATTTTTTCCTTATACCTAATATAAACTGATTCTCCTTCAGTTTAAACAATTATCTCTTGTCATGTCGCAACAGGCCCTGAAAAATAAGTTTATCTCCATCTTCCTTATAGCTCTCCTTCACTGAAAGATCTGAATAAGGTACTTCACTGAAAGATCAAAATAAGGTCTCCTGGAACTTTCTCTTCAGACTAAACAACCTCCAACTATCTCAGGAAAGCCTCATGAAAGAGGTGTTTCGTTCCCCTGATCACTATCGTGGCTCTTCTCTGGACTTGTTTCTACAGGTCGATGTCCTTTCTGTACTTAGAACTCCAGGGATAAAAAGAGTACTCCAGTAGGGTCCCATGAGAGTGAAGGGCAGAATCCCTCCCTCGCTCTGCTGGCCGCAACGCCTTTAATGTAGCCCAGGACACGCTGGCTTTCTGGAATGCAAATGCACATTGTGAGGTTTTATCTGCTTTTTATTTCTTAATACCCCCAACTGCTACTCCCCAGGGCTGCTCTCTACTTCTTCATCCCCCAGCACATATTGGTATTGGGGGTTGACCCAATCCAAGTGCAGGACCTTGTACTTGGTGTATTTGAACCTGATGAGTTCCTATGGGCTCACTTCTGCAGCTTGTTCAGGTCCCTCTAAATTGCATTCCATCCTTCAGGTGTGTCAACTGCACCACTCAGGTGCTTGCAAACTTGTTGAGGAGGCAATTTATTCCAGTGCTATTGATTAAGTTATTTTTAATTTATGAAAACTGAGAGAAGTTCTTTTCCTGCTTGAAGGGACAAAGATTAAATGTTTTATTGAATTTACAAGGAGAATACTTAGCTTTGAAAGAAAAAGCTGTGTTTTGATTTTTCTGGATTTAATGTTTCATTTGGATTTTCTAGTTCTGTTTAAACAGAAGACAACCTTGGTTAAATATTCTCCACAAGCAACTCTAGTTGATATATTATTTATATTTTATTTGTATATTTGATTTTGGTTTTGTGCAGGCCTTGCCTCATCTTGAGCAAATAAGACTTTGTGGTCTATAGAATCAAAATGTATAATAATGATTTGCAGCATATTCCTTAAATATGTAGTATTTTCAGAAATGTGGAGCTTCCATGAAAATTTAACCATGTATATACATCAGTTTCCTAGGAGTTTGACAACTCAGTTGGGATTTCGTGATGTTCTTTTTGGTATATTTTACAGTTAGTATCTGTTCTGCATGGTAACTACTATGGAGGGTGAAAGGCTAAAACCAGGTTAGCTTTGTTTTTTCAGCCTTAACAGAATTTCACTTTCCTGCTTTCTCCTTGTGATACTTTGACTGTAAGTGCTGTAGTACCTGAAAGACTGAGGGTGGAAAGAAGTGTCTCAAGTAGCACTCATGAGCTGGAACATGCAGACCGTGCATAGGGTTCTTATCCTTTTCAGACTATATGTCTGATGGGTTCCAGCTTGAGTATGATACCTTACAAGGTTAAGAAAATATGTTTTATAATTTTGAGGAATCTCTCTCTTTTTGAATAAAGAACTATTCCATCACAGTAGTGGAAAAATGAAACCAAGCATTATATGTCTGCAAATTTGTTTATTCAGGGGATTTGGCTTCCGGAATGAAATGAAACCAGGTTGTGTGCGAGAAGACCTTTGGTATATGGTTTATATAAACAAATGACCATGTAAAGTAGTCAACAGACTAAAAGACTTATAATGCAAGGTGTACTGATTTAATTGTCCAAGTAGCCTCTTAACCTAGTGCAATAAAACATTAAAAAAAAAATAAGACATTTTTCTATTTTCACAAAATTTGTGAATTAAAATTCCAGTGTGAAAAAAACAAAAACAAAAATAAACCAACCAAACAAAAAAATCCAATGCTGAGCAAATTTACACTGATAAAATTTCAAGTTAATGAAAATGTTGCCTGAGTTTTCAAAGTGAAGTAACATAAGCAGGATGACTAGAATTTCCTTACATTTATTGCAGAAACCTTTGCAGAAAAGGAAAAGTGTTGGATATTGGCATCTCTGTGATCTGAGTATTTAGTGACATGAGGACTTTGAAACCAATCAAGGGATAAGTGGCTGCATCAATGAACAAAATATTGATCTTGTTCTATTGAAGTAAAAGGATTTCTGTAAATATCTTAAAGAATTATACAACACAAATTCCTTTGGTTAACTGAATCTTTTCCAAATTTCCCCATTATTACTGAGCTCTGAAAATGGTCTAATCTTCAAACTTATTTAAGAATGTGTTTGGGATTTGGCTGGGATAGAATTTACTTTCTTCCTGGTAGCTGGTATAGCATTCTCTCCCAGATCAAACCAGGACAGAATCATACCAATACAGTGTATTGATTATGGGATTTTTTGATTTAGCAATTACATTGTAATCTGAAACTC